>CP136060.1:220957505-221028352 GCA_032464435.1 Aegilops umbellulata
CCTACCTTACGAGGTGTGTTGCCTAGCTTTTACCCGTGAGCTGCGGAAGTTCCAGTGGTCGTCCCACCGCAAGTTCAAGCCCGACGTTGGCAAGAAGTACAACGACAAGACCCATCCGTCAGAGTTCCTCAGCATCTACACCATCGCGATGCAAGCTGCCGGAGCTCGCGACGACAAGGTGCTTGCCAATTACTTCCCGTTGGCACTGAAGCCCAACGTCATGTCTTGGTTGATGCACTTGCCGGTGGATTCCATGTCTTCTTTGTCGGATCTGTGCCATGAGTTCGTTGGTGCCTTCACCGGGGGCCACCAAGATCAAGGCCAAGCCAGTGATCTGCATATCATTCCCCAGGAGAAGGGGAAACCCTGCGCAAGTACATCCAGAGGTTCAGCCGGGTGCAGTACAACATCCCCGATGTTCATCCCGCCGCCCGGATCAGCGCGTTCCATCAGAACATGTGCAACCGCAAGATGCGCGAAGAGCTGGTGATGGCCAATGTTAAGGATGTGGCCGAACTCTATGTTCTGGCCGATAGGTGCGCTCGGGCTGAAGAGGGAAGGAAGTACCCCGGCGAGGACGCCGGTGAGGAAACCGACTCTACTGATGAAGACACCGCCACCACGATGAAGAAGGGACGCCATCGCAAGAGGAAATGCAAGGGCAAGGCCGTGCTTGCAGTCGAGGGATCCGACAGCACCGGCGCCGCCAAGAAGGCCAAGGCAGATGACCATGGCAAAGAAATCGCCCAGTGCGCCACTTGCCGGGCCTTGGCGGCTGCCAACAAGCCAGGGGCTCCGACAAGCAGTACTGCAAGATCCACCACACTAAGGGCCACGACCTCTAGAACTGCCGACAAGTCGAGCTACTTGCTGAGAAGCAAAAGGCCGAGTATGAGAGGCGGGACAAGGAGAAGGGTTAGGACGGTGCAGAGGGATCCGGCAAGAAGTGTGGTGGCCAAGGAGGCCGCCACGGCAAGGACAGCCAGCAAGAGAGGCCCACCCGGGGCCGTGACAAGAAGCAAGAAGAAGATGATCATGACGAGAACGACGAGTCCAGCGAGCAAGAGTTTCAGAAGGCTACGGAGGCCATGTACGTCGATGGTGGCGCCTCGCTGCATACTTCTCACCGCCAGCTCAAATAGTGGGCGCGTGAGATTACAGCAGCGGAGCCATCGTTCGACGCTGAGAGGCCGCTGAAGTGGTCCAACACACCCCTCATCTTTGACACCGAGGACCACCCTGACCGCACAACCGCGGTCGGTTGTTTGTCATTGTTGGTCTCGCCAACGATACGCAACCTCAAGGTGAACAAGATGTTGGTCAACGACGGGGCTGGCCTGAACTTGATCTGGCCCGTCGTGATCAAAAGGCTGCAAATTCCTAATGGAGACCACGAGGAAACGGGCACGTTTCAAGGGGTCAATCCGGGGAGGAGCCATCCGAAGGGGAAGGTCACACTGACCGTGACGTTTGGAGGATAGTTGAACTACAGTACGGAGAAGATCGTCTTTGATGTGGACGAGATCCCCTTGCCCTACAACGGGATTCTCAGCCGCCCGGCACTAACCAAGTTCATGGCGGCGTCGCACTACGCCTACAACATGCTGAAGATGCCCGGGCCGTTGACCATCATCTCCGTCCCCTCCAACAAGAAGGACGAGCTGATTTGCGTCGACCAACTCTAGCGGGAAGCAGTTGCAGCAGCTGCCACCAAGGCACTTGCTCCTGCCGCTGAAGCCCCGGGAGGGAAGAAGAATCCCGGCAAGACCTCTCGCACCTACTCCGGCAAGCGCACCTCTTCGAAGTGTTGTGCTACCGTCGAGGACGTGCCAGAGAGCTCCACCGGCAAGAGCAATAAATCCAGAGCTGAGCCACCGCAGACCAAGAAGGTGTCCGTTAGGGAGGATGGCACGGGAGGGGCTTTCACCATAAGCTCCACCCTCGACAACAAATAGGACGGCGCGCTCGTCACCTTCCTGCGGGCGAATGTCGACGTGTTTGCATGACAAGCATCTGACATCCCCGGTGTTCCCAGGGAGGTGATTGAGCACCATCTAGCTGTCTGTCCTCATGCGCGGCCCGTCAAGTTGAAGATCAGGAGGCAGGCTCTTGAAAGGTAGGAGTTCATCACAGAGTAGATCAGGAAGTTGGAAGCGACAGGTATGGTGAGAGGAGTGCTCCATATGACGTGGTTGGCCAATCTGGTGGTGGTGCACAAGGCAAATGGGAAGTGGAGGCTGTGTATTGACTACACATATATCAATAAGGCTTGTCCCAAGGACCCCTTCCCGTTGCCGCGCATCGACATGATTGTTGGCTCCACGGCCGGGTGTGATCTGTTGTCATTCCTCGACGCCTACTCAGGCTACCACCAGATCTTCATGACAAGAGAAGATGAAGAGAAGACAACATTCATCACCCCATATGGTACGTATTACTTTTTACGGATGCCTTTTGCATTGAAGAGTGCTGGCTCGACGTTTGCAAGAGCGGTCCAAATTGGTTTTGAACCCCGGCTCCATAGAAATATGGAAGCATACATGGATGAGATAGTGGTCACAACCAATGTCGGTGTACAAAAAGAGGGGTACACTTTTTGTACCCCTATAACTGTGCACGGGCAGTCTGAGCTGCGGGCACCACCGCACTGAGCAAGGCAAGGGAGGTGAGCCAAGGTAAGGCCGAAGCTCGAGAGGAGCAGAACGATGCCAAGACCAAGACCACAAAGAGCAAAGGGGACGAAGCGGACTCCCCCGGCAAGATCCTTGCCGGAAGGTAGTTTTAGCGAACCCGACAAGACCCTTGCCGTGGCAGCTCGCCCCACACCTATGGAGCGAGTCACCCTTGAGTCCACTGTCCCCATGGGGCAAGGATTCGGGAGACATCCCCGTGGTGGCATGCGGATCTTTGTGAAGACATTCAAGATCAGATACACACTTTAGAAGATGATGATCCTTGGCGGGATCCCAGCCAAGGAGGACCACAAGGCCCCCGGCAAGAGCCTTGCCGGGGATGACAGCAGGCGCCATGGCAAGACCCTTGCCAGGGCCCCGGCAAGGCCCTTGCCATGAACACCCGTAGGGCCACAATCAGGCCCATGCCAATTAGACCTCCACCGCCGTTTGCATGCAGCTGCCGACCCATCCAGCTGGGCAGGCAACTGCGTGGCGGCATGCGGATCTTCATGGAGACCCACCACTGCGCCACCTCAGCTGCCTGCCTGCCTACATGGCACCGCGGGCACCGCTGGCTAGGGCGCGTGTCGACGCAAGAGGGAGCGGCGACGGACGAGACAGGGCTCTCCCCCGTCCCCGATAAAGCAAGGACACCTAAGCAAGACACATTAAATGTGCCTTGTCATGTAATGCGAGGGATAACCTCGCATCACTGTACCCTTTCCACCTCATGTGTGCCACTGTGGCAACCCCTTTCCCTATAAAAGGAGGCCCAAGGCGACCAGGAGGAGGATTCGGCTTTTTGGAGCTCCTCGTGCCCCATGGCTAGTTGAAGAACACAGATAAACAAACCACCAAAGCAGGAGTAGGGTTTTACGCATCCTCGCGGCCCGAACCTGGATAAAGGAACCGTGTGCTATCTGTTTGATCCGCCCTACTCACGACCCCGCACTCCGCAACCGTAGTTGGGATTCTTGTGATCCCATAGGTGTCGTTCCCACCGACAACCAAGGACGGGGCAACTCTTGTACAAGACCTGGAAGAGACGTTTGCCAACCGGCGCAAGATCAACCTCAAGCTGAACCCTAAGAAGTGTGTCTTCGACGTTTCGTCCGGCAAGCTTCTTGGGTTCTTTCTGTCAGAGCGCGGGATCGAGGCAAACCCAAACAAAATCAAGGCTATTGAACAGATTGAGGCGCCCAAGCGGATCAAGGATGTGCGTCGGCTCACTGGTTGCGTTGCTGCCATGAGCCGATTCATCTCCAAGTCCGCCGAACGCGCCCTCCCCCTTTTCAAAATCTTGAAGAAGGAAGGCCCAATGGAGTGGACCCCAGAAGCCGAGGCGGCGTTGCAGGAGCTGAAGAAATACCTTTCTTCCATGCCAATACTGGTTGCGCCTAAACCACAAGAGCCGTTGCTGCTATATCTAGCGGCAACGAATCAAGTGGTCAGCGCCACACTGGTAGCATAGAGGGAGGTCGACGAGGAGGCAGTGGCGACGACAGGACCGACGGATGGCAAGCCAGAGATTCCCCCGGCAAGGCCTGGTGCCGGCAAGGCAAAGCCCCCAGCGGAGTCTGACGCCATCGGGGCAGTGCCCGCACAGTCAAGTGAAGTGGTGCAGAAGAAGAAGATGATGCAGCACCCAGTTTACTTTGTCAGCTCCCTCTTGCAGGCGCTAGGTTGAGGTACTCCGGTGTGCAGAAATTTCTCTTCGGCCTCCTTATGGCTTCGAGGAAGCTGCGTTATTACTTCCAAGCCCACGAGATCACCGTCGTCACCCGCCTCCTGTTGCAACGGATACTGCACAACCCAGATGCGACCGGAAGGATCGTGGAATGGGCCTTGGAATTGTCGAGCTTTGGGTTGAAGTTTGAAAGTACCTCGACAATCCAGAGCAGAGTCTTGGCGGAGTTCATTGCAGAATGGTCCTCAATGCCCGACGAAGAAATCCAGGAGACCGCTCTCCCCGGCAAGGAAGCAAGCCGCGACTGGATCATGTACTTTGATGGGTCTTTCTCGCTACAAGGCGCCGGTGCCGGTGTGCTGCTTGTCGCACCCACCGGAGAACACCTCAAGTATGTGATCCAGATGCACTTTCCCAGGCAGATGTCCACAAACAACACTGCTGAATATGAGGGGCTGCTTGCCGGTCTCAGGATCGCGGCGGACCTCGGGGTGAAAAATGAAGGAAATATGCCCTAGAGGCAATAATAAAGTTATTATTTATTTCCTTATATCATGATAAATGTTTATTATTCATGCTAGAATTGTATTAACTGGAAACATAATACATGTGTGAATACATAGACAAACAGAGTGTCACTAGTATGCCTCTACTTGACTAGCTCATTAATCAAAGATGGTTATGTTTCCTAACCATGAACAAATAGTTGTTATTTGATTAACGAGATCACATCATTAGTTGAATGATCTGATTGACATGACCCATTCCATTAGCATAGCACTCGATCGTTTAGTATGTTGCTATTGCTTTTATCCATGACTTATACATGTTCCTTTAACTATGAGATTATGCAACTCCCGTTTACCGTAGGAACACTTTGTGTGCTACCAAACGTCACAACGTAACTGGGTGATTATAAAGGTGCTCTACAGGTGTCTCCGAAGGTACATATTGGGTTGGCATATTTCAAGATGAGGATTTGTCACTCCGATTGTCGGAGAGGTATCTCAGGGCCTTCTCGGTAATGCACATCACATAAAGCCTTGCAAGCATTGCAACCAATGAGTTAGTTGCGAGATGATGTATTACGGAACGAGTAAAGAGACTTGCCAGTAACGAGATTGAACTAGGTATTGGATACCGACGATCGAATCTCGGGCAAGTAACATACCGATGACAAAGGGAACAACGTATGTTGTTATGCGGTCTGACCGATAAAGATCTTCGTAGAATATGTAGGAGCCAATATGGGCATCCAGGTCCCGCTATTGGTTATTGACCGGAGACGTGTCTCGGTCATGTCTACATTGTTCTCGAACCGTAGGGTCCGCACGCTTAACGTTACGATGACAGTTATTATGAGTTTATGCATTTTGATGTACCGAAGGAGTTCGGAGTCCCGGATGTGATCACGGACATGACGAGGAGTCTCAAAATGGTCGAGACGTAAAGAATGATATATTGGAAGCCTATGTTTGGACATCGGATGCATTCCAGGTGAAATCAGGATTTTACCGGAATACCGGGAGGGTTACCGGAACCCCCCGGGGGCATAATGGGCCAACATGGGCCTTGGAGGAGAGGTGAGAGGGCTGCCCTCATGGGCTGCGCGCCTCCCCCCTTCCCCTAGTCCTATTAGGACTAGGAGAGGTGGGCGCCCCCTCTCTCTCTCTCTCTCTCTCCCCCTTGGAGAATCCTAGTCCAACTAGGATTGGGGGGGGGGGAATCCTACTCCCAGAGGGAGTAGGACTCTCCTGGCGCGCCAGGCTTGGCCGGACAGCCCCTCCCCCTTGGCTCCTTTATATACGGGGGCAGGGGGCACCCCATAGACGCACAATTGATCATTGAGATCTTTCCTTAGCCATGTGCGGTGCCCCCTTCCACCAAATTCCACCTCGATCATATCGTTGCAGTGCTTAGGCGAAGCCCTGCGCCGGTAACACATCAAGATCGTCACCACGCCGTCGTGCTGACAGAACTCTTCCCCGACGCTTTGCTGGATCGGAGCCCGGGGATCGTCATCGAGCTGAACGTGTGCCAAGAACTCGGAGGTGCCGGAGTAACGGTGCTGTGATCGGTTGATCGCGAGGAGAACGTACGACTACTTCCTCTACATTGTGTCAACGCTTCCGCTTCGGTCTACGAGGGTACGTAGACAACACTCTCCCCTCTCGTTGCTATGCATCACCATGATCTTGCGTGTGCGTAGGAAATTTTTTGAAATTACTACGTTCCCCAACAGTGGCATCGGAGCCAGGTTTTTATGGTTTGATGTTATTTGCACGAGTAGAACACAAGTAAGTTGTGGACGATACAAGTCATACTGCCTACCAACATGTCATACTTTGGTTCAGCGGTATTGTTGGACGAGACGATCCGGACCAACCTTACGCGTACGCTTACGCGAGACCGGTTCCCTCGACGTGCTTTGCACATAGATGGCTTGCGGAAGACTGTCTCTCCAACTTTAGTTGAACCGAGTGTGGCTACGCCCGGTCCTTGAGAAGGTTAAAACGGAGTCTATTTGACAAACTATCGTTGTGGTTTTGATGCGTAGGTAAGATGAGTTCTTGCTTAAGCCCGTAGCAGCCACGTAAAACTTGCAACAACAAAGTAGAGGACGTCTAACTTGTTTTTGCAGGGCATGTTGTGATGTGATATGGTCAAGACATGATGCTATATTTTATTGTATGAGATGATCATGTTTTGTAACCGAGTTATCGGCAACCGGCAGGAGCCATATGGTTGTCGCTTTATTGTATGCAATGCAATCGCCCTGTAATGCTTTACTTTATCACTAAGCGGTAGCGATAGTCGTAGAAGCATAAGATTGGTGAGACGACAACGATGCTACGATGGAGATCAAGGTGTCGCGCCGGTGACGATGGTGATCATGACGGTGCTTCGAAGATGGAGATCACAAGCACAAGATGATGATGGCCATATCATATCACTTATATTGATTGCATGTGATGTTTATCTTTTATGCATCTTATCTTGCTTTGATTGACGGTAGCATTATAAGATGATCTCTCACTAATTATCAAGAAGTGTTCTCCCTGAGTATGCACCGTTGCGAAAGTTCTTCGTGCTGAGACACCACGTGATGATCGGGTGTGATAGGCTCTACGTTCAAATACAACGGGTGCAAAACAGTTGCACACGCGGAATACTCAGGTTATACTTGATGAGCTATGCATATAAGATATGACCTCGGAACACGGAGACCGAAAGGCCGAGCGTGAATCATATAGTAGATATGATCAACATAGTGATGTTCACCATTGAAACTACTCCATCTCACGTGATGATCGGACATGGTTTAGTTGATTTGGATCACGTGATCACTTAGAAGATTAGAGGGATGTCTATCTAAGTGGGAGTTCTTAAGTAATATGATTAATTGAACTTTAATTTATCATGAACTTAGTCCTGGTAGTATTAGCATATCTATGTTGTAGATCAGTAGCTCGCATTGTTGCTTCCCTGTGTTTATTTTGATATGTTCCTAGAGAAAAATTGTGTTGAAAAATGTTAGTAGCAATGATGCGGATTGGATCCGTAATCTGAGGTTTATCCTCATTGCTGCACAGAAGAATTTTGTCCTTGATGCACCGCTAGGTGACGGACCTTTTGCAGGAGCAGATGCAGACGTTATGAACGTTTTGCTAGCTCAATATGATGACTACTTAATAGTTTAGTGCACCATGCTTAACAGCTTAGAATCGGGACTTCAAAGACGTTTTGAACGTCATGGACCATACGAGATGTTCCAGGAGTTGAAGTTAATATTTCAAGCAAATACCCGAGTTGAGAGATATGAAGTCTCCAACAAGTTCTATAGCTAAAAGATGGAGGAGAATCGCTCAACTAGTGAGCATGTGCTCAGATAGTCTGAGTACTACAATCGCTTGAATCAAGTGGGAGTTAATCTTCCAGATAAAATAGTGATTGACAGAATTCTCTAGTCACCATCACCAAGTTAGTAGAACTTCATGATGAACTATAATATGCAAGGGATAACGGAAAATATTCCCAAGCTCTTCGCAATGCTAAAATCGGCGAAGGTAGAAATCAAAGAAAAACATCAAGTGTTGATGGTTTACAAGATCACTAGTTTCAAGAAAAGGGCAAAAGGAAAGAAGGGGAACTTCAAGAAGAACGGCAAGCAAGTTGCTGCTCAAGTGAAAAAGCCCAAGTCTGGTCCTAAGCCTGAGACTAAGTGCTTCTACTGCAAAGGGACTGGTCACTGGAAGCGGAACTACCCCAAGTGATTGGCGGATAAGAAGGATGGCAAAGTGAACGTAAGTATATTTGATATACATGTTATTGATGTGTACTTTACTAGTGTTCATAGCAACCCCTCAGTATTTGGTACTAGTTCAGTTGCTAAAATTAGTAACTAGAAACGGGAGTTGCAGAATGAACAAAGACTAGTTAAAGGGCAAGGTGACGATGTATGTTGGAAGTGGTTCCAAGATTGATATGATCATCATCGCACACTCACTATACTTTCGGGATTAGTGTTGAACCTAAATAAGTGTTATTTGGTATTTGCGTTGAGCATAAATATGATTTGATCATGTTTATTGCAATACGGCTATTCATTTAAGTAAGAGAATAAATTGTTGTTCTGTTTACATGAATAAAACCTTCTATGGTTATACACACCAACGAAATGGTTTGTTGGATCTCAATCATAGTGATACACATAATATTGAAGCCAAAAGATGCAAAGTTAATAATGATAGTGCAACTTATTTGTGGCACTGCCGTTTAGGTCATATTGGTGTAAAGCGCATGAAGAAACTCCATGCTGATGGATTTTTGGAATCACTTGATTATGAATCACTTGATGCTTGCGAACCGTGCCTCATGGGCAAGATGACTAAGACACCGTTCTCCGAAACAATGGAGCAAGCAACAGATTTGTTGGAAATCATACATACTAATGTATGTGGTCCGATGAATATTAAAGCTCGCGACAAGTATCATTATTTTCTGACCTTCACAGATGATTTGAGCAGATATGGGTATATCTACTTGATGAAACATAAGTCTGAAACATTTGAAAAGTTCAAAGAATTTTAGAGTGAAGTGGAGAATCATCGTAACAAGAAAATAAAAGTTTCTACGATATGATTGTGGAGGAGAATATTTGAGTTACGAGTTTGGTCTTCAATTAAAACAATGTGGAATAGTTTCACAAACTCATGCCACCTGGAACACCACAGCATAATGGTGTGTCCGAACGTCATAACCGTACTTTATTGGATATAGTACAATCTATGATGTTTCTTACCGATTTACCAATATCGTTTTGGGATCATGCATTAGAGACAGCTGCATTCACGTTAAAAGGGCACCATCTAAGTCCGTTGAGACGACACAATCTGAACTATGGTTTGGCAAGAAACCAAAGTTGTCGTTTCTTAAAGTTTGGGGTTGTGATGCTTACATGAAAAAGTTTCATCCTGATAAGCTCAAACCCAAATCGGAAAAATATGTCTTCATAGGATACCCAAAGAAGACAGTTGGGTACACCTTCTATCACAGATCCGAAGGCAAGATATTCGTTGCTGAGAATGGATCCTTTCCAGAGAAGGAGTTTCTCTCGAAAGAAGTGAGTGGGAGGAAAGTAGAAAACTTGATAAGGTAATTGTACCTTCTCCCTTATTGGAAAGTAGTTCATCACAAAAATCTGTTCTTGTGACTACACCAATTAGTGAGGAAGCTAATGATGATGATCATGTAACTTCAGATCAAGTTACTACCGAATCTCGTAAGTAAACTAGAGTGAGATCCGCACCAGAGTGGTACGGTAATCCTGTTCTAGAAGTCATGTTACTAGACCATGACGAACTTGCGAACTATGAGGAAGCGATGATGAGCCCAGATTCCGCAAAATGGTTAGAGGCCATGAAATCTGAGATATGATCCATGTATGAGAACAAAGTATGGACTTTGATGGATTTGCCCGATGATCGGCAAGCCAAAGAAAATAAATGGATCTTGAAGAGGAAGACGGACACTGATAGTAGTGTTACTATCTACAAAGCTAGAATTGTCGCAAAAGGTTTTCGACAAGTTCAAGGTGTTGACTACGATGAGAGTTTCTCACTCGTATCTATGCTTAAGTCTGTCCGAATCATGTTAGCAATTGCCGCATTTTATGAAATCCGGCAAATGGATAAACAAAACTACATTCCTTAATGGATTTATTAAAGAAGAGTTGTATACGATGCAACTAGAAGGTTTTGTCGATCCTGAAGGTGTTAACAAAATATGCAAGCTCCAGCGATCCATCTATGGACTGGTGCAAGCATCTCGGAGTTGGAATATACGCTTTGATAAGTTGATCAAAGCATATAGTTTTATACAGACTTGCGGTGAAGCCTGTATTTACAAGAAAGTGAGTGGGAGCACTACATCATTTCTGATAAGTATATGTAAATGACATATTATTGATCGGAAATAATGCAGAATTATTCTGTAAAGCATAAAGGAGTATTTGAAAGGAGTTTTTCGATGAAAGACCTCGGTGAAGCTGCTTACATATTGGGCATTAAGATCTATAGAGATAGATCAAGACGCTTAATAGGACTTTCACAAAGCACATACCTTGACGAAGTTTTGAAGAAGTTCAAAATGGAACAGTCAAAGAAAGAGTTCTTGCCTGTGTTACAAAGTATGAAATTGAGTAAGACTCAAAGCCCGACCACGGCACAAGATAGAAAGAGAATGAAAGTCATTCCCTATGCTTTGGCCATAGGTTCTATAAAGTATGCCATGCTGTGTACCAGACCTATTGTATACCCTACCCTGAGATTGGCACGGGAGTACAATAGTGATCTAGGAGTAGATCACTGGACGGTGGTCAAAATTATCCTTAGTGGAATAAGGATATGTTTCTCGATTATGGAGGTGACAAAAAGGTTTGTCGTAAAATGTTACGTCGATGCAAGTTTTGACACTAATCTAGATGACTCTAAGTCTCAATCTAGATACATATTGAAAGTGGGAGCAATTAGCTAAAGTAGCTCCGTGCAGAGCATTGTAGACATAGAAAATTGCAAAATACATAACGGATCTAAATGTGGCAGACCCGTTGACTAAATTTCTCTCACAAGCAAAACATGATCACACCGTAGTACTCTTTGGGTGTTAATCACATAGCGATGTGAACTAGATTACTGAATCTAGTAAACCCTTTGGGTGTTGGTCACATATCGATGTGAACTATGGGTGTTAATCACATGATGATGTGAACTATTGATGTTAATCACATGGTGATGTGATCTAGATTATTGACTCTAGTGCAAGTGGGAGACTGAAGGAAATATGCCCTAGAGGCAATAATAAAGTTATTATTTATTTCCTTATATCATGATAAATGTTTATTATTCATGCTAGAATTGTATTAACTGGAAACATAATACATGTGTGAATACATAGACAAACAGAGTGTCACTAGTATGCCTCTACTTGACTAGCTCATTAATCAAAGATGGTTATGTTTCCTAACCATGAACAAATAGTTGTTATTTGATTAACGAGATCACATCATTAGTTGAATGATCTGATTGACATGACCCATTCCATTAGCATAGCACCCGATCGTTTAGTATGTTGCTATTGCTTTTATCCATGACTTATATATGTTCCTTTAACTATGAGATTATGCAACTCCCGTTTACCGTAGGAACACTTTGTGTGCTACCAAACGTCACAACGTAACTGGGTGATTATAAAGGTGCTCTACAGGTGTCTCCGAAGGTACATATTGGGTTGGCATATTTCGAGATGAGGATTTGTCACTCCGATTGTCGGAGAGGTATCTCAGGGCCTTCTCGGTAATGCACATCACATAAAGCCTTGCAAGCATTGCAACCAATGAGTTAGTTGCGAGATGATGTATTACGGAACGAGTAAAGAGACTTGCCAGTAACGAGATTGAACTAGGTATTGGATACCGACGATCGAATCTCGGGCAAGTAACATACCGATGACAAAGGGAACAACGTATGTTGTTATGCGGTCTGACCGATAAAGATCTTCGTAGAATATGTAGGAGCCAATATGGGCATCCAGGTCCCGCTATTGGTTATTGACCGGAGACGTGTCTCGGTCATGTCTACATTGTTCTCGAACCGTAGGGTCCGCACGCTTAACGTTACGATGACAGTTATTATGAGTTTATGCATTTTGATGTACCGAAGGAGTTCGGAGTCCCGGATGTGATCACGGACATGACGAGGAGTCTCAAAATGGTCGAGACGTAAAGAATGATATATTGGAAGCCTATGTTTGGACATCGGATGCATTCCAGGTGAAATCAGGATTTTACCGGAATACCGGGAGGGTTACCGGAACCCCCCGGGGGCATAATGGGCCAACATGGGCCTTGGAGGAGAGGTGAGAGGGCTGCCCTCATGGGCTGCGCGCCTCCCCCTTCCCCTAGTCCTATTAGGACTAGGAGAGGTGGGCGCCCCCTCTCTCTCTCTCTCTCCCCCTTGGAGAATCCTAGTCCAACTAGGATTGGGGGGGGGGGGAATCCTACTCCCAGAGGGAGTAGGACTCTCCTGGCGCGCCAGGCTTGGCCGGACAGCCCCTCCCCCTTGGCTCCTTTATATACGGGGGCAGGGGGCACCCCATAGACGCACAATTGATCATTGAGATCTTTCCTTAGCCATGTGCGGTGCCCCCTTCCACCAAATTCCACCTCGATCATATCGTTGCAGTGCTTAGGCGAAGCCCTGCGCCGGTAACACATCAAGATCGTCACCACGCCGTCGTGCTGACGGAACTCTTCCCCGACGCTTTGCTGGATCGGAGCCCGGGGATCGTCATCGAGCTGAACGTGTGCCAAGAACTCGGAGGTGCCGGAGTAACGGTGCTGTGATCGGTTGATCGCGAGGAGAACGTACGACTACTTCCTCTACATTGTGTCAACGCTTCCGCTTCGGTCTACGAGGGTACGTAGACAACACTCTCCCCTCTCGTTGCTATGCATCACCATGATCTTGCGTGTGCGTAGGAAATTTTTTGAAATTACTACGTTCCCCAACAAAAAAGCTCATCATCAGGGGTGATTCGCAACTTGTCGTCAGACAAGTTAACAAAGATTATCAGAGGTCGTTGATGGAAGCTTACGTAGATGAGGTGAGGAAACTGGAGGAGCGCTTCGACGGTATACATGCGGAGCACGTTCCCCTAGTGGAGAACGACATCGCTGACTACCTGTCAAAGCGCGCTGCATTCAAGCTACCTGTGGAACCAGGTACCTTTTTGCTTCGGTAAACTCAACCATCCGTCGAGCCATCAATAGAGCAGAACAAGTGGATGAAGCCAGGCCCCGGAAAGTACTTTCCCGCCGAGCCCCCGGGGGCTGCCGGCAAGGGTGTTGCCGTGGATCCTGAGCCCGCCGAGGGACGGCTGGCTTCGGCAGGGCACCAAGCCCTGGCCGTAGAGACGGCTACCCCCATGGCTGAAGAGATGGCTTTGGTCCTTGCCGTCGAGCCCCAGGCTCCAGCATGGGCACAACATACCGTCCATTCCCTCCAGGCAGGGGAACTTCTAGAGGAGTAGGAAGAAGCATAAAAAGTAGCCAGTCGGTCTAGCTTGTACCAGCTCGTGGTTGACGTCCTGTATAGAAGGAGACCAAACGATGTAAAATTGAAGTGCATCCCCCGGGAGGAAGGACTGGTGCTGTTGGCAGAGATACATGGAGGCATATGTGGCTCTCACATAGGGTCAAGGGCCCTTGCCGGCAAGGCATTCTCGCAAGGCTTCTTATGGCCCACCGCCCTCCAGGATACAACAGCACTAGTAACCAAGTGTGAAGCGTGTCAGTTCCATTCAAAGAAGCTTCATCAACCAGCTCAAGCCCTTCAAACAATCCCTTTCTCCTGGCCATTTTCGTTCTGGGGGCTCGACATACTGGGCCCCTTCCCTCGTGCTGTCGGGGGGCTTTGAGTACTTGTACGTTGCAATCGACAAGTTCACAAAGTGGCCGGAGGTGGAACCAGTGAGGAAGGTGACACCACAGTCAGCCGTCAAGTTCTTCAAGGGACTAGTCTACCGTTCTGGTGTGCTGAACAGAGTCATCAACGACAACGGCACGCAGTTCACAACCGACACCTCCATGCAATACATCCAAGACCTCGGCAGCAAGGTCTGTTTTGCCTCCATAGCACACCCCCGGAGCAACGGCCAAGCGAAGAGGGCAAATGCTGAAGTATTGCGAGGCCTGAGAACGAAGGCTTTTGACAAGCTGCACAAGAGCGGAAGGCACTGGATTGATGAGTTGCCGACGGTTCTTTGGTCGATCAGGACGACGCCAAATCGAGCCACCGGCCAAACACCCTTTGCCCTAGTATATGGGGCAGAAGCAGTTCTCCCCACGGAACTCATATACGGGTCACCTCGAGTGCTCTCTTATGATGAGCTTGAGCAAGAGCTGTTGTAGCAAGATGACACAACGCTCCTTGAGGAAGATCCTCTTCGGGCGGCTGTGAGAGCAGCACGCTACCAGCAGGCGTTGCGCCGCTACCATAGCCGCAAGGTCCATGCCCGAAGCTTTGAGGAAGGCGACCTTGTTCTTCAGCGCGTTCAGTTGGCCAAGAATTCCAACAACTTGACGCCAAAGTGGAAAGGCCCTTATCGGGTAATACGAGTCACCAGGCCCGCGCAGTCCGCGTGGAGACCGAAGATGTTGTGCCAGTGAGCAACTCCTAGAACATCGAGCATCTTCGCAAGTTTTACCCATAAGGCACGGCTTGCGGGGCCCCCCGGCAAGCCACCTTTTGTACAACCTTTGCCGGCGAGGCATGTAACCCCCTGTACAAAGTCAGGTGCAGACCCTGAGCATAAAAAAACGAAGCGCTGGCACCCTAAGTTATAGCATGCATGCTAGGTTGAGTCTCTTCCTCGGTTAGGGTTGATAGTGCTTAGCAGCGACTAACCCCTAGCCTTGAGGTCGAGTGTGTGTCTTTCTGTCCTCTTTGGTTCACAGGGCACGTGGACATATCTCCTGAGCCGCTTGGGAGAAAGAGGATGGACCGGCGCTCCGGCCCCGGCAAGGCAGGAACGTCAGGGGATGAAGACACAAGGATCCAACCATGGCAAGCCAAGGTTGCCGGGGGCTGCGGATTCAGACAAGTCTTTTATCCCCTGTTATGTACTTCCATATAGAACTAGGACATATGGAACCTCGTTTATTTTCTTAAAACCACCGTGCTCCCCTTTTCCCATACCCAAGAGCTATCCCCTGGGTCGGAACTTGGTTGTAGTCGCGGTGGCAAGAGAAATGAACGAGGGGCCTAACCCTGCTTCGCCCCTGCCTCCGCCAACAGCGTGAGAATGGTCGACCAAAGTGGGGGGGGGGCAAGGCCTGTTGCCGGGCGACAATGTTTACCTTGGAAATAACAAGGATTTGTCCTTGGCATGGGCCTCGCTCATGCACAAAGAACCCGACAAACACCCTTTTTCATTAAAAACGTCCCATACAGGTACAGTTCATGCGGAAAGAAAAACATGAGCAAGGGAATTACAAGCTTTAAATCTAACGAGTGCATGCAGGCTTACAAACCAAAAAGAGATAAAATGCCCGTAATCCCTTTCTTGTCCCTCTCCTCAGAAGATGGAGCAAGACAGCAAAGGGCAAAAGGGGCACCTAGGCGAGGTGCGAGGAGCAGAAGGCACCAAGTGAACATCTTGGTGCCGGGAAAGGAGCTGGAAGACGAGGCAGCGGGCCGACAATACGCGACGAACGCATCGGTGCCCGCGTACTCTAAGTTGACGGCCGCCACCCGCCTTCTTCGCCTTCTCCGGCCCTCCTACGCCAGCCGCCCAAGGAGACGACGGGGAGTGCCCCGATGGAGAGCTTGGCGAGGAAGACCCTCGGCAGGGCGCATCGCCGAGGAAGGGGTGGCGAGGTTAGTTGAAGTCGGAGTCGGCATCCTACCGCTCGACTTCCTCGTCATCGCTATCGCTGTCCTCCTCGTCACTCCTGCTTGAGGAGGAATCTTCATCGTCAGAGGAGCTCTCCACGCAGCACTTCAGGCGAGTTCCAAGGTCTCCTAAGACCTTGGCGGAGAGCAAGCCGCCCTCCATTAACTTGAAGTAGAGGACGAGCCCCACTGTTAAGCTATGGATGTGGGCAAACGTCTTCCATCCGCGACAGAGATACATAACATGAGGAGCGGGGAAGTCGACATCGACCCGCGTGCCGCCGGTCCCGCAGCCCCTCATGTGCAACCTGAGGGTCTGGGGCAGATCGAGCTCCATCTCCTCGGCGAAGGGGGCGGGGAGAAGGAGACGACGACGCGGTGGCCGGCGCAGCCTGATGAAGAACTCACGGGGCCGCTGGCGGAGGCACGGCCGTCGCGCCACCTCGTCCCCCTCTCCCCCGACCGACGCGGCGACCTCGGCCACGCCTTGTCCCCCTTCCTCTTGTGGCTGGCTCCACCGCCACGGGCTCGTGGGAAGGAGGGACGCGCTGACGAGCAGCGACCCTCGCCGCCACCATCGAAGGCCCAGCGCCTCCTCTCGCCATGGCAGGTGGAAGAAAGAAGCAAAGATGAAGGAGGATGGATACTGAAGAATGTGGGGTGGCGCCCTCCCCCCTCTTTATAAAGGGGCGGGGTCGAGACTCGGCTGCCCCACTCAGCCAATCCCGCTGGTGGAGGCGCAGGGAATCAGGACCGACCCGTCGCCCCAATCAGTGACAGCCCAGTTTCCCGCCTCCACAGCCCACCACTTGCATGAAGGACGCGTGGCAAACGTGCAGGGTTGAAGGGACGGGTGAGGCGAACGTTCCCCGCCCCGTGATCGGGGGGCGTGGGCGCCTTGAAGACTGCGACCCGAGTCCATCCAGTAAATGTGCCGCGCCTCCATGCCTCCCTATTTTTATGGGGAAGGCGCGAGCCGCCTCTTTACCATGATGTGACGCATGCATACAGAA
The DNA here is from genome assembly GCA_032464435.1 of Aegilops umbellulata. Taxonomy (NCBI): domain Eukaryota; kingdom Viridiplantae; phylum Streptophyta; class Magnoliopsida; order Poales; family Poaceae; genus Aegilops; species Aegilops umbellulata. Next base: position 220,974,832 of record CP136060.1, read on the forward strand.
ATCGCCCCACGCATGCCGCCCACGTCACACACGCCCCCCCACGTCACGTGTTTAATGCGGGTCATGGGGAAGTGCAGCGGACGAAGAGTTACTGCGGTGAAAATCCGCCCCGCCTGCCCGCGCAACGTTCTGGGCCTGGCCCAACAACGTGTCGCGCTTATGTGTGGCCCAGGCCCGGGGGCTCCTGTCGGTGTACGAAAGTAGGAGCACACCTTTGTACCCCTTTACTTGTGCACGGGCAATCGGAGCCACGCGCCACGACCACACTAAGCAGGGCAGAGGAGAGGAGCCGAAGAGAAGCTGAAGCACAAGAAGGCCAAGGCAACGCCAAGACCGAAGATACCAAAGAGCGAGAGGGCGAGGTGGACTCCCCTGGCAAGGCCCTTGCCGGGGCAGCCTCCGCGGCCCCGACAAGAGCCTTGCTGAGGCAACTTGCCCGATGCTAACAGATCGAGCCACCCTTGAGCCCACGATTTCCAACTCAACCAACCAAATTGGAACTAGGGCTCGGGAGGCACCTCTGTGGTAGCATGCAAATCTTTGTCAACGCCATAGAGATATGAGATCAGATGAGAACCAGAAGACGGCGATACTCGACGGGATCCTTGCCGAGGAGATCCACAAGACCCCCGGCAAGCACCTTGCGGGGGACGACTGCAATACCACGGCAAGACCCTTGCTGGCCTCCCGGCAAGGCCCATGCCGAGGGAGTCAGCGGGGCCACAGCCAGGCCCGTGTCGACCAAGACTCCACCGCCGTCCCCAAACAGCTGCTAGCTCAACCAGCTGGGCAGGCACCTGCATGGCGACGGGCGGCCTCTACGCCAACTCAGCAAGCACCTACGTGGTGGCATGCAGATCTTCGTGAAGACCCTACCACCGCGCCACCTCAGCTGCCTGCCTACCTACATGGCGCCGCATGCACCGCTGGCCTGGGCGCGTGTCGTAGCAAGGCAGGCGGCAACGGACGAGACGGGCCTTGTTCCCGTCCCCAATAAAGCTAAGGGACACCTAAGCTACGCATTAAATGCGTCTTGTCCTGTAACACGAGCGATAAGCTCGCAGCACTGTAGGCCTTTCCACCTCCTGTGTGCCACTGTGGCAGCCCCTTTCGACTATAGAAGGAGGCCCTTGGCATACTGGAGAGGGATTAGGCTCTTTGGAACTATGCAGCCACCGTAGCTAGTTCGAGAGCTCAAGAACTCTCTCAAATACACACCAAAGCAGGACTAGGGTATTACGCATCCTCGCGGCCCGAACCTGGGTAAACGATCCTTGTGTTGACTGCTAATGCTGCTCTTCTCACAACCCCGCGCCCCGGCAACCGTAGTAGGGATTCTTGTGATCCCATAGGTGTCGTTTCCCACCGACACTTTCCTAATCAAAAGATAGGAGAGCACCCGTTCTTCAGATGTTACAGGGTCATTTTTCTGAGTTCCTTCGACATGGTTCTCTCGACGCGCCCTACTATACTCTACTTGTTCACCTGTGTCGGTTTGGGGTACGGTCAGTTCACCGGGAGGATCGCCCTCCCAATTCGAAGTTTTTTCTTGGAAGTTTCAATCGTCGTTGACTATGATAACAGTCGCGACCGACTACTACGATCCTTGCGACTATGCCAGGGCAGTAAGCTCTGCTTTCTCACGACCTCCACTCTAATCAAAAGACTAAATGCCCCTACGGAAGATGAAAACGGCGTGGACTAAAATGAGAAAGGAAGGAGTTTGACAAGATGACTTCGGTTCACATGTGAAAGTGCTTCGAAAGGTGTCAAAAGGTGCGCGGAGCCGGCATGTTCGTCCCGCTGGGCCGAGTGTTCGCCCACTTCTTTTTCTTCCCCTTTAGAGACAAATTTGTGTCAGCCCCAGCAAGAAAACGTATGCGCATGTACGGAAGCACAACGAATTTCGCGCTCATCCCTTGCTTCAAAACTATAGGTTTTAGACCTCCGTTTGCTGGTTGCCGAAGACGAGAGCTTCGCCTTTGGAAGCGCCAGTAGTGTAGGGCGACCGGGCCAGCCGAGCCCCTCTGAATTAGTTGACGGATTTGATGACTCGACGGTGTTAAGGAAAGGAGAGCGATGGGAAGAGGGGGCAGCCCTCGGCCCGATCATCCAATTCGCTCCGATGATCCAGACATGGTTCGGTAGTCAAAGCAACTTCGTCACTTTCGTGTACCCATCGGACGGCAGCCCTTTCGGGGGTTCCTTAGGGAGAGATTCACTCTGCGTAGATTGACAAAATGCAGAATGCCTTCCACTAGGGATTTATCGTTACTCATGTCAGCATTCTCACTTCTGATATCTCCAGGTCTTGTCACCAAAAACCTTCCCCTATTGACAGGATGTCCCGCTACTGACACTTGAAAAAGCTGCTTTCAAGGTCTCGTCGCTTCGGTGAATAACTTGAGCCCTTAGACATTTTTGGTGCCATGGAGCTAGACTAGTGAGCTATTACACTTTCTTCAATGGATGGCTGCTTCCAAGCCCACCTCCTGGTTGTCATCGCTCGATCACTTCCTTTTCCACTAAGTGATTGCTTAGGGACCTTAGCGTACGATCTGGGCCATTTCCCTCTCGACTTTGGATCTTAGCACCCAATCAGTCTGTCTATACTAAGGATGACGACCTGTATTCGGAGTTTCCCTGGGGTTGGTAAAGCGAAATTGGGGCCACCATAGCCCATTGAGTGCTCTACCTCGGGCCATCGACATCATACGCTCTACTGAAATAGATTTCGTGGAAAACCAGATATATCCGATCTTGGTTGGCCTTTCACCCCTAGCCACAAGTCATCCCCTTATTTTTTCACACATGTGGGTTCTGTCCTCCAAAGCCTGTTAGAGCTCACTTCAACCTGCTCATGGCTACATCGATGAGTTTTGGGTCAAACAGGAAGAACATAAATCTTCCACCTCTGGAAAGCGCCTACACATAATGGCGTAAGCCGCTGTTCCCATTTCCTCGCTAACTCATCATGCGAAAGGTATGCCGTTAGAGTAAGTGTGCCCGCGCTCCGCTCCTTCGACTGATTGTTCGCATCGGATCTCAGTTTCTCTATTGCACTCCCCGATTGGGGTTCTTTTCACCTTTCCCTCACGGTACGTGTACGCTATCGGTCATTGAGGAATACTTAGGCTTAGAGGGTGGTCCCCCTTTCTCACGTAAAAGCGATCATCATTCGAACACACTGCATTTTACTGGGAAGGATCGAACCATGGGAACGAATGAACAGGGCTATCACCTTCTTTGGACGGATCTTCCAATCTTTTTAGAAAACCAGTTCACTGTGCGCCCAACACCGTCATCAGTCCTGTGTTGCCTATGCTTGCGCCCCAAAAAGGTTGCTGACTTTGTACAACTCCGTAGGGCGCGCTACAAAAACTTTTCTAACTACGCTTGCTGCTTGCTGGTTTTTCCATCAATCCACAACAAATCAAATGAAACCGCTTTAGATTTCTTTTGATGAAAACCCTTGTTCCACTCTCGCTCGCCGCAACTAACGGGGTCTCGGTTGATTTTCCTTCCTTTAGCTACTTAGATGTTTCAAATCGCTATGTTTGAAAAGTCCAAAGAGCGTAGACTAGCCATGGAGCTTGGATACGGTTTCCCGATGGGAGATCCATGGATCACAGAAAAATCTCTCCCCATGGCCTTTCGCCTCTGAAAGCGTCCTTCCTTCTCAATGCCCGGGCATCCATCCAATGCATGGTTTTTGATAGCGTCGAACATGAGCGGACACCCACACAATCTCGATTTGACACAACAACACTTTCCACCTCTCTTCCTTCCCTTGGATCAGATAGGAAATTCTCACTTTCCAAGACAGAAGAGAAGCAAGCAACGGATTGAGCAACTAACGTGAAAGTGTGGCGCGTTAGCACATCTGTTTTCTTGCTTGATTTTTGTATGATTTTTTGAGCAACTAGCGTGAAAGCCGTTGCACGTTAGCACATCCGTTTTCTTGCCTGATTTTTTACGATTTTCTGAAGTGATCTGTCCAACTAAGTAGAAAAGGACACTCGAGTGTGGCTACACGTGGTATAGGGCTGCTCGTCCCGCCTGGTGTTGAGGGAGCTAAAGTGGAACTCTCACATACATGTTCCTTAAGTTTTTAGCTCGCTAAATGATATACTCCTCGCTGATGGATCAGCAAGTACTCCACAGTCAGTGACTATCAGCTAACGTTATGGGCCGTTAGTGGTGGTTCATTGCCTACAGTGTTGTAATCCGGAATCCAAGTTTTGTGATAACCATGTTGTTTACTTTCAGTGTTGTTTATTGTTCACAGCTGGATTGAGCTGAGTTGACAGTGTCATGCTCTGTCAATATCTGTTGCAGGAGTTGTCATTCTCTGTTACTAGAGTTGTCAATCTCAGATGCAGGAGTTGTCAGTTGCAGCCATTCTTGCTGTGTCAAGCTTGTGACTTGCGTTGTATCAGGTTGGTAACAAACTGTATCTCGATAGGACTGAATGTAGCCAGGAGTTGTCTTAGGTTAGTCTAATGTGGCAAAATGTTAGTAAAACCACCTAGGTTGTGTTTGTTCTGGAGAGTTCTGCTAGTCCGAGTGATCTGGGTTATCCTATGTTTTGTCCCTCTTTCGATCTTTTTTTGACTATAGGGGTTTTGTAGCAGCTGAGCAGCATCAATGTGACAAAGAGTCATATTAAGGATATAATAATGCTTTCCCCTTGAACCCCTTGTAGAAAAAGTAGGAAAATGGACTAAATTTTTTGGATAAGTGGATTTGCAGTTTCTCAACAATCAGAACAGCGAATATTCCATCATCCAAACTAAGCTTCCTCAGATCCTAACCCATTGGCCATTATCGAGCCATGTGATTCCGACCGTGTTGATATCTTCGTATTACTTGTTATCATTCTATCTATCTGGTTATTGCTTTATGTGTTGGTTGGTATTTCACTCAAAAAAGTGTAAGTAGAAGTGATTTCTTCCTCATTAGCTCCATTTTTATTATCATTTGCATCTTGTGATGAATGAAGTGAACTTGAGCTCTCTAGTGCTTCTATTTTCTCTTCGAAAGCATTTACTAGTATTCAATGAGATTCTGAAAGACCAGAAAGACAAGTGATATGAACTGGTTTTGTATCCACCCACTTTCCTCCGTTATCTTCAACTCTTTCTCTTTTGGTAGAGGAAGGCATTTCCAGTATAAATTATGATTCTTGCTTTCGTATTGTTAATGTTTTCAATTGTACACGGAAGGGGTTTGTGACCATTACCATTTTAGTAAGTGATTTATCCTCATATTGTTGGAGAAACCATTCTTTGCTAACATGGCTCAGCCTAGCAATGGATGGGAATTTCTTGTCCCAGAATGCAAAAAAAAAAATTGTCCACCACTTTGTTGCTTTCAACACGTTTTCTAAAGAAGTAAAGCCCCTTCTGGATGTCCGCTGCTGCACTATGTTGTGTCTTACCATAGACAAGAGGCATATACACCTTCTTCACCAACTTTCAGTTAAGGTGACGGCTAACGGCTTCCTTGACACTAGCTTCTAGAGATTATGATGGAATCTCCTCTTTCAATTCCTCTAATTGTGAGGAATATAGGTCATATACTTGATCCTCACCATCAACCCGTCAAAAGTTAGTACACACTGTTAGATCCTGGAAATAGCTCAATATCTAGTAAGCAGACGAGGATGCATCACATACATACATATATATATATATATGTGTGTGTGTGTGTGTGTGTGTGTGTGTGTGTGTGTGTGTGTGTGTGTGTGTGTGTGTGTGTGTGTGTGTGTGTGTGTGTGACATCCGTAACCTCAGATTTGGGTTTAGCATTTACACGTTTCCTTCACTACAAAAAAATACACTTCCGTGATGATACGTGTTTGTCACAGTAGGTCACGTTTTTTGTCATGCATATACATCCATGACAATTTTATGATAGAATCAAGATAGTCATACTTGTCCTGTCGTAGAAGTGTTCCATGACATTACCAAAATTATCATCACGGAAGTGTCCACTTCCATGACGATAAATCGCGCGTCACAGAAGTGCTTTCGTCAAGGGTGACCGACACATGGTATCCACCGTAACGGAACGCCGTTAAGCTATCGGGTCAGGTTTTGGATCCGATAACCCGTTAACAGCCCCGACCAATGGTGATTTTCCATGTGTAAAATCATCATTGGCTAGAGGAAACACATGTCGGCTCATCGTTGGGACAGATGTCATCCACTCACTGGACAAAAGGCGCCTATGATATGTCGACACATGGCACGGACCAATAGTGGCCCATTCCCGTGAAAAGGCCGGCTCGTTTGACTTGGTCAAAAGCTGGCGGGCCGGCCCATGGAAAGCCTGTTAACGAACTGTTCGCATATAGCCCATTTACAGCCCGCTAACCCAAGGCCCGTTACGCCCTATCCGAATTAGGCCCAGTAGCGTCATCTGGGCCATCCAATATGATTCCAGCCCGTTTTCACTTCTGGCCCATGTATAGCCCATGACGTCTTTTGGCCCATATGAGGCCCTTTGTAACTCTTGGCCCATTAGCGACCCATGCTGAAACTGGCCCGTAATGAACAGTGTATTACTTTACATCCATTAACGACCCATGGTGAAACTGGCCCGTAATGAACAGTGTATCACTTTATACCCATTAACGGCCCGTTATTCCGTTGGGCCATTTCCAGCCCAAGTGAACTTTCGTCCTTCTTAGGGCCCATTTATTCTTGGGCTCATTTGCAGCATTCGGTTACTTACAACCCGTCACTGTCATTTTCTGCTTGTGGGCCGAATTCAGCCCGTCGTTACTGTCGGCCCGTTTGTGGACCGTCAGTCTGTTGGCCCATTTTCATAGCATCACCAAATACGGCCTATTAACGGCCCGTTATGGTCAGCCCATAAAACGTATGATTTCCATTAAAGGCCCGTCTACGGCCCATTAAAGGCCAGTACAAGACCCATAAATGAGTCGGCGGCCCATGGATGCTACGAGACGTAGAAGGCCCGTGGATCCTACGAGACGTAGAAGGCCCATGGATCCTACGAGACGTAGAGGGACAATTGATCCTACGAGACGTAGAAGGCCCATGGATCCGATGGCCCGTGAAGGGCCATGGTCGGGCGAGTTGGCCCCCGTTTGAACGATATAGCATATTCAAAGAATTATCCTACTCAATACTATCACCTCTAAAAAGGATACACTATACAACAAATAGATCAAGGCATAGAAAGGTAGAATAATCCTACACTATACAATAAAGAAATTACAGCCGATTATACCCACTGGGCATTATGGTTCGGCACAGGTGATAATAAAGCATACACAAACAACAAATTACATACACTAGGCAAATACAACTCATACATCATGGACGCGCATCAACTTAACTCCATTTGAACTATAATCTCTTCAGAAAATAGGATTGGCTGGATTCAGATAGGACAAATTTAAGTCTACAAAATCTCCAATTCCTTCATGGTTACCTCAGTGTCTTGTTTCATTTTTTGACTCCTGCATCTAATACCTGCATGTCCAGTCTCAACTTGTTGATTATACGTTGACAATCATGTACACGTTGTCTTGCCACCTCTATTTGATGCTCGAGAACATCGACACATTCCAATTCCAATCCAAAATCATTCGGTAACGGCCATGCCGCACTGCTCGCAGATCTTTGTGTTGATGTCACTTCATCCTGAAATGTTTCTGTAAGTACACATGACTAGGGCGAAAATATAGTTACAACAGTGAAGCGAACAAGACACTATTTTGTACTACATGGCAAAACAGGACTAACAATAATGTTACACGTCACTTTAAAAAAAATGTTACACGTCATGAAGCATAAGCAAGTGATATTTTAAAAATTATAAAAAAAGATAGTCTGTGCAGCCTGCATACAGAAATCCCTCTTAGCTCACTAGAGGAGCATGATGTTGGGGCCCAATTGATAACAAACACAAGTTACAAATTTAGACAACACGTTGTGTATAAGTAAGAAAGCAGTTGGCCATTCTGTGCCTCAATTAAAGTCTTAGGGAGCATAATGAACAGCAGAGGGTTTCATACAAACATACTATAGCAGGCAAAACTATGCAATCATTAGTGTAGTATAAACTAGATTGTGAGCCTCATGCAATAATAGTTGGTTAATAGACTTCAAAGCTTCAGGCACACTTCGGCAGAGTAATTAAATGGTAAGGCCTTTAATTATGTCAACTAATAGTGATACAAGTACCGAACATCGGGCATGATTATTTGGGCATCTCATTAACTGAGGACAAATAAAGCAATTGAAAAGAGAAAATTAACTATGCCTGAAACAAACAAGGAATTGAACTGTTGAGTTGCATACAGTGACTTACCTTAGCAGGTTGAAGAGGCTCAGCGCAGCTCCTACTTCTCTTGCCAGGCTCCTTCCTAACATCTTGTACTTGGAAATCCTCAATGTTATATTCATTGCACCCGCTCTGCAAGGTGACACAAACTAGTTACTCGTCTCCTTTAAAGATAAATATGCATACTTTCCAGTCTGTGAACACAAAAGGATGACATTATAACAAAACAACACCACATAATGAAACATGCTGCATCTCTTGCACTTGCACACAATGAAATGCGCATTTACTATGTCTGCACTATGTAAAAACTAGGCATACCTTCGAACGGGATCTCCAGGTACTCTTGGAGAGCCTACTTTAGTGTACAGCCAAACCTTTATGTCACCTATGAGTTAGACAAGGCCCCACTACAGCAGTCCTTAGTGTTTAAATCATTGACAAGCTCTGTTAGAGTGTTAGGTCAAGAACAACAAGTAATCAAAGCAAACAGTCCTAGTATGGCTGGCTGAAGCAAACAAGCAATTGAACTGATGTGTGAGCAAATCTTACATATCAAGAAAAGAAGCAAAGAAGGAGGCTTAAAGACCATCACTTGACTGACCAGATTTAAGGGGCATTTAAATATCATGTGCAACATATGAACTAACATAAATATTGCATATTCCAGATTCTACAATGGAATGCACATGTATTAGGTTATGCCATGTATGATGATGCCTAAATGTACAGATAGCAGGCAGGAGTGATTCATCATTGCACGCACTATTGAATTGCAGGTTAAGGGCCAGTTCGATTCCACCTTTTTAGGGCATATTGTCAAAATAAGCCATAAAAGATGTAAAGAAGTCATTTTTGAGTTATGGGCTTGGGCTTAACTAATTTCACTTTGGAGGGGGTGTGTGTTTCGGGTAGAACCTCACTAAAAATTGAAGGGAAGGGGAATAGTGAAATGACTTTGTTGTCCGCCTATATTACACTCAAAATGCAACTGCTGACGCCCGTGTCACACCTGACCCTCAAGTAAAAACAAACACGCAAGCATTCATTGCCCTGCCCGCTTGCACCTCCTCTCCGCTTTCCCTCTACCTCAATCCCCTGCCTGCAGCACTAGGGTTTCTCCAGCGAGCCGTCGCGACTGGTCCCATCTGGCCTTGTCCTCCATGATGCTATGTCTAGCTAGGCTACATGGCCGGTGGGTAGGGGCAAATCTCCCTGGCTGCTCCTCCCTCAAGCGTCGCCCCTCCTTCTCATGGTCTCCAGCAGCTGCTCCATTGTGGTTCGTCCAACGCACTACTCCGGCAAGCGTTGCACAACTACGGTTGATGCCATACTGCGGCAGAAGGCACCTTATTCCCCCTCCCCTCCTCCCAGGTCATGGCCTTGAGGTGCTGTTGAACGATGAGCTCATCCAACAAGGTGAGGATCTCCTCTGATTTTTTTGCCAAATTTTCATTCTGATCCACTATACGATGAATTGCTATGAGCTGCTTCTGCTGGTGCTATATGATGCATTGCTATGAGCTGCTCCTGCTGCTGCTATATGATGAATGCTATGAGCTGCTGCTGCTGTATGATGAGTTGCTATGAGCTGCTGCTGCTATATGATGAATTCTATGAGCTGCTGCTGCTATATGATGAGTTGCTACAGGCTGCTCCTGCTGCTGCTATATGATGAATTGCTATGAGTTGCTCCTGCTGCTGCTATATGATGAATTGCTATGAGCTGCTCCTGCTGCTGCTATATGATGAATTGCTATGAGCTGCTGCTGGTATATGATGAATTGCAGACTGTTGCTGCTGTATGATGAGTTGCTATGAGCTGCTGCTGCTGCTGCTATATGATGCTTTCAGGTGGTGCTGCTATACGATAATAACCAGCCACTTGGACCATTGAATTTCAATAAATAATTGTACTTCATTTAAATGTGGGTCATGCGTTCTTCGTGTAAATTAGGCAATGGGATCTCTATGGAAAACATTGACCAAACTAGATTGTGCCAAGTAGATGGTATCTTTGTATTTGCATTTTGGGCAAATAGTGATGGTCTATTTTCCTATCATATTAATTACTGTACTTGTCGGTGTTCTGGGAACGGGTTCCCCAGACTTGCCTGCTTGCGGCCTGTGGCGTGGCTCAAGGAGGCCCAGCATGGCCCATCTTCATCAACACAAGACCCAAGACCCTCGCGAGGGGCCAAGCCTCGCGGGGCGGACGACACAACGCTTCCTCAGGCACGGCCTCATCAGGCTGGCTCATGAGGAGGCGGAGAGATCAAGGCGGGGTACCTCGCGAGGTGCCCATGACGCAAGCCATGATGACCAAGGGCGCCAGGCGGGCGCCAGCCCGCGCAGTGTCCTCCCCTTCCTCTTTGGTGCAAAGGGGGCAAGCGCAGGCAAGAGGATCAAGCAAAGGCACCCATTTCGGTGCAACGAGACCAAGACCAGTCCAACGGTGGGAAGGAGGTCATCGTGGAGCCCAGAACAGCGTTAGTTGCGAGATGATGTATTACGGAACGAGTAAAGAGACTTGCCGGTAACGAGATTGAACTAGGTATTGGATACCGACGATCGAATCTCGGGCAAGTAACATACCGATGACAAAGGGAACAACGTATGTTGTTATGCGGTCTGACCGATAAAGATCTTCGTAGAATATGTAGGAGCCAATATGGGCATCCAGGTCCCGCTGTTGGTTATTGACCGGAGACGTGTCTCGGTCATGTCTACATTGTTCTCGAACCGTAGGGTCCGCACGCTTAACGTTACGATGACAGTTATTATGAGTTTATGCATTTTGATGTATCGAAGGAGTTCGGAGTCCCGGATGTGATCACGGACATGACGAGGAGTCTCGAAATGGTCGAGACGTAAAGAATGATATATTGGAAGCCTATGTTTGGACATCGGATGCATTCCAGGTGAAATCAGGATTTTACCGGAATACCGGGAGGGTTACCGGAACCCCCCGGGGGCATAATGGGCCAACATGGGCCTTGGAGGAGAGGTGAGAGGGCTGCCCTCATGGGCTGCGCGCCTCCCCCTTCCCCTAGTCCTATTAGGACTAGGAGAGGTGGGCGCCCCCCCTCTCTCTCTCTCCCCCTTGGAGAATCCTAGTCCAACTAGGATTGGGGGGGGGGGAATCCTACTCCCAGAGGGAGTAGGACTCTCCTGGCGCGCCAAGCTTGGCCGGCCAGCCCCTCCCCCTTGGCTCCTTTATATACGGGGGCAGGGGGCACCCCAAAGACACACAAGTTGATCTACGGATCGTTCCTTAGCCGTGTGCGGTGCCCCCTTCCACCAAATTCCACCTCGGTCATATCGTTACAGTGCTTAGGCGAAGCCCTGCGCCGGTAACACATCAAGATCGTCACCACGCCGTCGTGCTGACGGAACTCTTCCTCGACGCTTTGCTGGATCGGAGCCCGGGGATCGTCATCGAGCTGAACGTGTGCCAAGAACTCGGAGGTGCCGGAGTAACGGTGCTGTGATCGGTTGGATCGCGAGGAGAACGTACGACTACTTCCTCTACGTTGTGTCAACGCTTCCGCTTCGGTCTACGAGGGTACGTAGACAACACTCTCCCCTCTCGTTGCTATGCATCACCATGATCTTGCGTGTGCGTAGGAATTTTTTTGAAATTACTACGTTCCCCAACAGTGGCATCCGAGCCTAGGTTTTTATGGTATGATGTTATTTGCACGAGTAGAACGCAAATGAGTTGTGGACGATACAAGTCATACTGCCTACCAGCATGTCATACTTTGGTTCAGCGGTATTGTTGGACGAGACGATCCGGACCAACCTTACGCGTACGCTTACGCGAGACCGGTTCCCTCGACGTGCTTTGCACATAGATGGCTTGCGGAAGACTGTCTCTCCAACTTTAGTTGAACCGAGTGTGGCTACGCCCGGTCCTTGAGAAGGTTAAAACGGAGTCTATTTGACAAACTATCGTTGTGGTTTTGATGCGTAGGTAAGATGAGTTCTTGCTTAAGCCCGTAGCAGCCACGTAAAACTTGCAACAACAAAGTAGAGGACGTCTAACTTGTTTTTGCAGGGCATGTTGTGATGTGATATGGTCAAGACATGATGCTAAATTTTATTGTATGAGATGATCATGTTTTGTAACCGAGTTATCGGCAACTGGCAGGAGCCATATGGTTGTCGCTTTATTGTATGCAATGCAATCGCGATGTAATGCTTTACTTTATTACTAAGCGGTAGTGATAGTCGTGGAAGCATAAGATTGGCGAGACGACAACGATGCTACGATGGAGATCAAGGTGTCCCGCCGGTGACGATGGTGATCATGACGGTGCTTCGGAGATGGAGATCACAAGCACAAGATGATGATGGCCATATCATATCACTTATATTGATTGCATGTGATGTTTATCTTTTATGCATCTTATCTTGCTTTGATTGACGGTAGCATTATAAGATGATCTCTCACTTAATTATCAAGAAGTGTTCTCCCTGAGTATGCACCGTTGCGAAAGTTCTTCGTGCTGAGACACCACGTGATGATCGGGTGTGATAGGCTCTACGTTCAAATACAACGGGTGCAAAACAGTTGCACACGCGGAATACACAGGTTTAACTTGACGAGCCTAGCATATAACAGATATGGCCTCGGAACACGGAGACCGAAAGGTCGAGCGTGAATCATATAGTAGATATGATCAACATAGTGATGTTCACCATTGAAACTACTCCATCTCACGTGATGATCGGACATGGTTTAGTTGATTTGGATCACGTGATCACTTAGAGGATTAGAGGGATGTCTATCTAAGTGGGAGTTCTTAAGTAATATGATTAATTGAACTTAAATTTATCATGAACTTAGTCCTGGTAGTATTAGCATATCTATGTTGTAGATCAATAGCTCGCGTTGTTGCTTCCCTGTGTTTATTTTGATATGTTCCTAGAGAGAAATTGTGTTGAAAAATGTTAGTAGCAATAATGCGGATTGGATCCGTGATCTAAGGTTTATCCTCATTGCTGCACAGAAGAATTATGTCCTTGATGCACCGCTAGGTGACGGACCTATTGCAGGAGCAGATGCAGACATTATGAACGTTTTGCTAGCTCAATATGATGACTACTTAATAGTTTAGTGCACCATGCTTAACTGCTTAGAATCGGGACTTCAAAGACGTTTTGAACGTCATGGAGCATATGAGATGTTCTAGGAGTTGAAGTTAATATTTCAAGCAAATACCCGAGTTGAGAGATATGAAGTCTCCAACAAGTTCTATAGCTAAAAGATGGAGGAGAATCGCTCAACTAGTGAGCATGTGCTCAGATTGTCTGGGTACTACAATCGCTTGAATCAAGTGGGAGTTAATCTTCCAGATAAAATAGTGATTGACAGAATTCTCTAGTCACCATCACCAAGTTAGTAGAACTTCGTGATGAACTATAATATGCAAGGGATAACGGAAAATATTCCCAAGCTCTTCGCGATGCTAAAATCAGCGAAGGTAGAAATCAAAGAAAAAACATCAAGTGTTGATGATTGACAAGATCACTAGTTCAAGAAAAGGGCAAAAGGAAAGAAGGGGAACTTCAAGAAGAACAGCAAGCAAGTTGCTGCTCAAGTGAAAAAACCCAAGTCTGGTCCTAAGCCTGAGACTAAGTGCTTCTACTGCAAAGGGACTGGTCACTGGAAGCGGAACTACCCCAAGTGATTGGCGGATAAGAAGGATGGCAAAGTGAACATAAGTATATTTGATATACATGTTATTGATGTGTACTTTACTAGTGTTCATAGCAACCCCTCAGTATTTGGTACTAGTTCAAGTTGCTAAGATTAGTAACTCGAAACGGGAGTTGCAGAATGAACGAAGACTAGTTAAAGGGCAAGGTGACGATGTGTGTTGGAAGTGGTTCCAAGATTGATATGATCATCATCACACACTCCCTATACTTTCGGGATTAGTGTTGAAACTAAATAAGTGTTATTTGGTGTTTGCGTTGAGCATGAATATGATTTGATCATGTTAATTGCAATACGGTTATTCATTTAAGTAAGAGAATAAATTGTTGTTCTGTTTACATGAATAAAACCTTCTATGGTCATACACACCAATGAAAATAGTTCATTGGATCTCGATCGCAGTGATACACATATTCATAATATTGAAACCAAAAGATGCGAAGTTAATGATGATAGTGCAACCTATTTGTGGCACTGCCGTTTAGGTCATATTGGTGTAAAGCGCATGAAGAAACTCCATGCTGATGGGATTTTGGAATCACTTGATTATGAATCACTTGATGCTTGCGAACCATGCCTCTTGGGCAAGATGACTAAAACGCTGTTCTCCGGAACAATGGAGCAAGCAACAGATTTGTTGGAAATCATACATACTGATGTATGTGGTCCGATGAATATTAAGGCTCGCGACAAGTATCATTATTTTCAGAACTTCACAGATGATTTAAGCAGATATGGGTATATCTACTTAATGAAACATAAGTCTGAAACGTTTGAAAAGTTCAAAGAATTTCAGAGTGAAGTGGATAATCATCGTAACAAGAAAATAAAAAAATTTCTACGATATGATCGCAGAGGTAAAATATTTGAGTTACGAGTTTTGGCCTTCAGTTAAAACCATGTGGAATAGTTTCACAAATTCATGCCACCTGGAACACCACAGCATAATGGTGTGTCCGAACGTCATAACCGTACTTTATTGGATATAGTACAATCTATGATGTTTCTTACCGATTTACCAATATCGTTTTGGGATCATGCATTAGAGACAGCTGCATTCACGTTAAAAGGGGCACCATCTAAGTCCGTTGAGACGACACAATATGAACTGTGGTTTAGCAAGAAACCAAAGTTGTCGTTTCTTAAAGTTTGGGGTTGTGATGCTTATATGGAAAAGTTTCATCCTGATAAGCTCAAACCCAAATCGGAGAAATATGTCTTCATAGGATACCCAAAGGAAATTGTTGGGTACACCTTCTATCACAGATCCAAAGGCAAGACATTTGTTGCTGAGAATGGATCCTTTCTAGAGAAGGAGTTTCTCTCGAAAGAAGTGAGTGGGAGGAAAGTAGAACTTGATGAGATAACAGTATCTACTCCCTTATTGAGAAGTAGTACATCACAGAAATCTGTTTCTGTGACACCTACATCAAATAGTAAGGAAGCTAATGATGACGATCATGTAACTTCAAGATCAAGTTACTACCGAATCTCGTAAGTAAACTAGAGTGAGATCCGCACCAGAGTGGTACGGTAATCCTGTTCTGGAAGTCATGTTACTAGACCATGACGAACTTGCGAACTATGAGGAAGCGATGATGAGCCCAGATTCCGCAAAATGGTTAGAGGCCATGAAATCTGAGATATGATCCATGTATGAGAACAAAGTATGGACTTTGATGGATTTGCCCAATGATCGGCAAGCCAAAGAGAATAAATGGATCTTGAAGAGGAAGACGGACACTAATAGTAGTGTTACTATCTACAAAGCTAGAATTGTCGCAAAAGGTTTTCGACAAGTTCAAGGTGTTGACTACGATGAGAGTTTCTCACTCGTATCTATGCTTAAGTCTGTCCGAATCATGTTAGCAATTGCCGCATTTTATGAAATCCGGCAAATGGATAAACAAAACTACATTCCTTAATGGATTTATTAAAGAAGAGTTGTATACGATGCAACTAGAAGGTTTTGTCGATCCTGAAGGTGTTAACAAAATATGCAAGCTCCAGCGATCCATCTATGGACTGGTGCAAGCATCTCGGAGTTGGGATATACGCTTTGATAAGTTGATCAAAGCATATAGTTTTATACAGACTTGCGGTGAAGCCTGTATTTACAAGAAAGTGAGTGGGAGCACTACAGCATTTCTGATAAGTATATGTAAATGACATATTATTGATCGGAGATAATGTAGAATTATTCTGTAAAGCATAAAGGAGTATTTGAAAGGAGTTTTTCGAAGAAGGACCTTGGTGAAGCTGCTTACATATTGAGCATCAAGATCTATAGAGATAGATCAAGACGCTTGATAAGTTTTTCAATAAGTACATACCTTGAAAAGATTTTGAAGTAGTTCAAAATGGAACAGTCAAAGAAAGAGTTCTTGCCTGTATTACAAGGTGTGAAATTTAGTAAGACTCAAAGCCCGACCACGGCAGAAGATAGAAAGAGAATGAAAGTCATTCCCTATGCCTCAGCCATAGGCTCTATGAAGTATGCCATGCTATGTACCAGATCTATTGCATACCCTACCACTGAGTTTGGCAAGGGAGTACAATAGTGATCTAGGAGTAGATCACTGGACAGCGGTCAAAATTATCCTTAATGGAATAAGGATATGTTTCTCGATTATGGAGGTGACAAAAGGTTCGTCGTAAAAGATTACGTCGATGCAAGTTTTGACACTAAATCTAGATGACTCTAAGTCTCAATCTAGATACATATTGAAAGTGGGAGCAATTAGCTAAAGTAGCTCCGTGCAGAGTATTGTTGACATAGAAATTTGCAAAATACTTACGGATCTGAATGTGACAGACACGTGGACTAAAATTATCTCACAAGCAAAACATGATCACACCTTAGTACCCTTTGGGTGTTGGTCACATATCGATGTGAACTATGGGTGTTAATCACATGGTGATGTGAACTATTGCTATTAAATCACATGGCGATGTGAACTAGATTATTGACTCTAGTGCAAGTGGGAGACTGAAGGAAATATGCCCTAGAGGCAATAATAAAGTTATTATTTATTTCCTTATATCATGATAAATGTTTATTATTCATGCTAGAATTGTATTAAATGGAAACATAATACATGTGTGAATACATAGACAAACAGAGTGTCACTAGTATGCCTCTACTTGACTAGCTCATTAATCAAAGATGGTTATGTTTCCTAACCATGAACAAAGAGTTGTTATTTGATTAACGAGATCACATCATTAGTTGAATGATCTGATTGACATGACCCATTCCATTAGCATAGCACTCGATCGTTTAGTATGTTGCTATTGCTTTTTATCCATGACTTATACATGTTCCTTTAACTATGAGATTATGCAACTCCCGTTTACCGTAGGAACACTTTGTGTGCTACCAAACGTCACAACATAACTGGGTGATTATAAAGGTGCTCTACAGGTGTCTCCAAAGGTACATATTGGGTTGGCGTATTTCGAGATTAGGATTTGTCACTCCGATTGTCGGAGAGGTATCTCAGGGCCTTCTCGGTAATGCAAATCACATAAAGCCTTGCAAGCATTGCAACCAATGAGTTAGTTGCGAGATGATGTATTACGGAACGAGTAAAGAGACTTGCCGGTAACGAGATTGAACTAGGTATTGGATACCGACGATCGAATCTCGGGCAAGTAACATACCGATGACAAAGGGAACAACGTATGTTGTTATGCGGTCTGACCGATAAAGATCTTCGTAGAATATGTAGGAGCCAATATGGGCATCCAGGTCCCGCTGTTGGTTATTGACCGGAGACGTGTCTCGGTCATGTCTACATTGTTCTCGAACCGTAGGGTCCGCACGCTTAACGTTACGATGACAGTTATTATGAGTTTATGCATTTTGATGTACCGAAGGAGTTCGGAGTCCCGGATGTGATCACGGACATGACGAGGAGTCTCGAAATGGTCGAGACGTAAAGAATGATATATTGGAAGCCTATGTTTGGACATCGGATGCATTCCAGGTGAAATCAGGATTTTACCGGAATACCGGGAGGGTTACCGGAACCCCCCGGGAGCATAATGGGCCAACATGGGCCTTGGAGGAGAGGTGAGAGGGCTGCCCTCATGGGCTGCGCGCCTCCCCCCTTCCCCTAGTCCTATTAGGACTAGGAGAGGTGGGCGCCCCCTCTCTCTCTCTCCCCCTTGGAGAATCCTAGTCCAACTAGGATTGGGGGGGGGGGGAATCCTACTCCCAGAGGGAGTAGGACTCTCCTGGCGCGCCAAGCTTGGCCGGCCAGCCCCTCCCCCTTGGCTCCTTTATATACGGGGGCAGGGGGCACCCCAAAGACACACAAGTTGATCTACGGATCGTTCCTTAGCCGTGTGCGGTGCCCCCTTCCACCAAATTCCACCTCGGTCATATCGTTACAGTGCTTAGGCGAAGCCCTGCGCCGGTAACACATCAAGATCGTCACCACGCCATCGTGCTGACGGAACTCTTCCTCGACACTTTGCTGGATCGGAGCCCGGGGATCGTCATCGAGCTGAACATGTGCCAAGAACTCGGAGGTGCCGGAGTAACGGTGCTGTGATCGGTTGGATCGCGAGGAGAACGTACAACTACTTCCTCTACGTTGTGTCAACGCTTCCGCTCCGGTCTACGAGGGTACGTAGACAACACTCTCCCCTCTCGTTGCTATGCATCACCATGATCTTGCGTGTGCGTAGGAATTTTTTTGAAATTACTACGTTCCCCAACACTTCCCTGTATTGTTCATCATCACCAGCCCAAGAGGCAATCCACCACACCACACTGGAGTAGGGTATTACACCACATCGGTGGCCTGAACCAGTATAAACTCTATGTCTTTTGTGTTGTTCTTTTGGTAGTTTAGATCCTTGCAAGACGGAGAGGTAGAGGGCATAATCTCCGCGCGCACCCCAGAGTTCGAACCTTAAGGGTCTGCTGGAACTCAAATCCGACATTTGGCGCGCCGGGTAGGGGTGTGCCGGGATTTGTCTTCCACCGCTCCACTCTCCGCCGATCGTCGCGTCCATGTCTGACGCTTGTCGGGCCCGCGCCGAGCACCGGGCCGCCATCGCTTCCCGCGTCGCCCAGACGGCTCCCGTCGGTGGGCGTCCTCGTCGTTCCCCGTCACCCACCGTCAACGCCGCCACCGGCCCGGCGGGGAACGAGCAGCAAGCGTCGTCTCAGCACCCGTCCGTGCGGCAAGACGGCCGCACCGCTACTCCATCGCTCGCACCAGCTGGCTCTTCGTCCCGCGCACTCCGCGCACCCTTGGAGGCTCGGGCTGCGCTCATCGCAGCAAACGAGCTCCTGCGCTACCGTCCCATCGACGACGTCTACGAAGAGTGGCTCGACCGCGTCGCCGAGCTCGTCCGCGCCGCAGGGGGCTCTCCTGCACCGTCCGCTCCGCTGCGCCGCACCCCGCCACGCGCTGGCAATGAAGCTCCGGGGGTGTACCAGCCGCCTCCTCTTCAAGAAGACGCCGTGGCTCCAAGGCGCGCGGCCCCTGGGCGGAACCCGCTCCGTCAGGCGCCAGCCCAGCAAGAACGAAGCTGCCAAGAAGTCCCCCAACCGCAAGAGGCTGCCCGGGCGCTCCCTTCTCCGGCTCGCCGTGACCCTGCTCCAGCTCCGGCACGTCAAGACCCTGTGCTGCTCCCAGCTACAGCGCATGGGGACCCGCAAGGCCAAGCTCTCCCTCAACCAAGGCCTCCCGTGGCCACCGCAGGCTGCCGCGCTTACACCACCAAGCTGCGCAGCGTCGCGTGGCCTGGCAAGTTCAAGCCAGACCTGCCTCCTCGCTACGACGGCACGACCGACCCTGCAGAGTTCCTCCAGCTCTATGAGCTGGGCATCGAAGCTGCCAGTGGGGACGAAAAGGTCATGGCAAACTGGTTCCCCATGGCACTCAAGGAAGGAGCTTGCACCTGGCTCCTAAACCTGGCCCCAGGCACGATCTCTTCCTGGGACCAGATGCGCACCCGCTTCATCGCCAACTTCCAAGGTACTCGTGACCGGCCGCCTGCCGTGAGCGACATGCGCCGCATCAAGCAACAACCCGGAGAGACCCTGCAAAAGTACATCCAGTGCTTCAACAGTGCGCGCCTCAAGATCCCCAAGGTGTCCGAGGAAGCCATCATCTCGGCCTTCTCCGATGGTGTGCGCGACGTCAAGATGAAGGAGGAGCTAGCGATGCATGAAGACCTGTGCACCTCCCTGGAGCTGTTCAACTTGGCGACCAAGTGCGCCAGGGCTGAGGAGGGGCGCCTCTCCCTCCTCGAGCTGCCTGCCGATCACCCAGAAGAGAAGAAGCCCAAGGCCAAGGACGTGAAGCGCAAGGGGGCTGTCGTGCTCGCGGCAGAACCAGACACCAAGCGGGGCAAGGATCTGCCTGAATCCTCCAGGGGCAGCCGGTACTGTGTGTACCACGACCTCCACACCCACAACACCAACGAATGCCAAAAACTCCACGCCGTGCGAGAAGGAAGGATCGGCCGTCGTCCTGACCGTGCTGACCGGGGCTACGACCGAGGAGGAGGAAGAAACCCAGGACGCTGGGAAGACTGCGGCCCGCGCCAAGGGTGGCGTGATCAACCTCGCGAGGACCGCTGGTGGGACCTGCCTCGCGAGGGGGATTGGAGGGATCAACCTCATGAGGATCGCCTGCAGGGCAACGCAGGCCTTCCCCCACTACCGCCTCAGCCAAGAAGGAACGAGGACCGCCACCAAGACGAGGGGGCTGGGGGCTTCCAGGAGCCGCGCGCAATCGCCTGCATCCTGGGCGGTGCTCAAGCCCCAGCCTCCCAACGCATCTTCAAGCAGTTTGCCCGCGAAGTGAATGCAGTCCTCCCCAAGCTCGAAGCAACGCGCCCTCTCAGGTGGTCGGCGTGCACCATCACGTTCAGCTCAGCAGATCAGCTCAAGTGCTCGGCCACAGCCGGGGTCCTCCCGATGCTTTACTCCCCAGTCATCAGCAACGTACTGGTCACCAGGACCCTCATTGATGGTGGAGCAGGGCTCAACGTCCTGTCCGTGGAAACATTCAACAATCTCCAAGTGCCCTACGACCAGCTTCAGCCGACCAAGCCCTTCTCCGGAGTCACCGACGGTTCCATGATCCCGATCGGGCAGGTCCGCCTCCCTGTCACCTTCGGGGCCCGCAGCAACTACTGCACCGAGCTCATCGACTTCGACGTCGCTCACATCCGCCTTCCGTACAACGCCATCCTCGGGTACCCAGCGCTGGCCGAGTTCATGGCCATGACTCATCATGGTTACAACGTCCTCAAGATGCCAGGAAGTGGCGGAGTTATCACGGTGCCATGTGAAGAGAAGGATGTAGTGTGTTCCCTGGAGCGAGCCTTTCAGGCTGCGTCACTAGAAGACCCGGGTCGCGGAAGCAGGAGGCTTCCCGAAACCACCCCCAAGAAGAAGAAGACATCGTCAAGCTCAGCCCCTCAGGGCCCGCGCCTACCTAAGGGGACCCTCCATCCGTCGCATAGGAAAGCGCGTTCGGCGCCCTCCTCAGGCAGGGCTTGGGGGCTCTCACCTGGAGGGCCACCGACCTGGCCAGGGTCACGAGGGAGGCGCTTGGGCACCACGTGGAGGCGTGCCTCGAAGCACATTTCCCTCAAGAAGGAGCGAGGAAAGGAAGGTCAGACTAGCAGGAGTTCGTTAACAAGGCCGTCCAAGAACTACAGGAGTCAAGAATCATGAGAGGTTGCCGCCGTCTACCAGCTGTGGCTCCCCATCCAGGCGAGGATGATGGGCTGCGCGTCTGCATCGACGTACCAGGGCTCAATCGGGTCACCACGATGGAGCGCCTCTGGCCCTCGCAAGGGGGTGTTGCGGAGGCCCACCCCACAGCTATGTTCGTATGCCTTACGGCTTGCCGAGCATGGTTGCTGCGTACCAGCGCCTCATGAGGAGATCATGGAGACCCAGGAAGACAGGCGTTCCGCAGTCCTGGCGGAGATGGAGATGATTCGCGAGGATCCACCAGCGCCTCCGGAGCCTCCTTAGGCCCCTGGGCCTTGGGGCTCGTGAGGATCGGCTTCCGCAGCCCACCGAGTCTGCTGCACCAACACCACTTCGCCCTCAACATCTTCAGGTGACGTTCTTCAAGCTTCATTTCCAGCTGGGAACGCCCTCCCAGGGCTGCTTCATTCCCAGGCCGCATGGGTCCGTCCCTGCGGCATGTACCCCTTTTTATTTTTCGGTCATTAGCTTGCTTTGTTGGGGGCGCCCCTCGTGCTGCATCATCCCCAAGCCGCTCGGGCCTGGCCCAGTGGCGTGTATCTCCCTTGCGTTTATTTCCAGCTATGCTTTCGCCTATCATGCTTGATTACTTGATGGCTGTCCACGACACCTCTTCTTCTCCATGTCGACCACTTGCACGTTAGAGGGGGGGGGGGTACCTGAGCATCGCGACTTAGGGCTCTTACTGGCTCTCCAGCCCTCAACCTCTGGCCTTGTCCACGGCATCGCGACCTGGCATACCAGCGACGGCTGAGACAAGCTCGAGGGTCGGGACCTGAGGATGTAGAGTGCCGGCATCTAACTCAACTTGCAGGAACATATCTCAAGATACGGCCCAGTGCCAGGCGCAACCCGCCTAGAGGTAGGGCTCCTTGAGTCCCGCGCTGGCTCACGGGTGCCCAGATAAACGTCACCTAGCCCTACCGTGCCGGCCACGTGTCAGGGCGGGGCTGTACACGCCCCGGGGGCTCCTCCCGGAGGGGAGCCCCCTCCCACGTACCAGTGGAAGCACCATGGTCCGTGCTGGCTGACGACACTGCCGAGGAGCGGCTATGCCCGTACACATACGGAAGTGATATGCTCCGCGCTGGTGATAAACAACTGAGGGTGGCCTCCGGGCCGCGTTAACCTCAAGGGGCCCATAGCTTAGTGGCTAGCCTCGTCGCAATGCCTCCCCTCGGGAGCGCCGCGCGAGGGGGCTAGGCACGGGGGCTACGCCTGGGTCACGCCCAGACGTACGCCACCCAGCCAGGCCCCTCGGGCCTGGTTCGCCGCGCGTCTCTTCCCGAGCGGAGCCAAGGTATGAAGGCCGTTTGAGCGTCAAGGGGGACCCCTGAGCATCGCGACTCAGGGGCCTAACTGGTCCCGTAGCCCCTCACTCCTTAGTTCCGAAAGGCTATGCTGGGTGAGGCACGCGCGGGGCCGGGCTCTGCAGACGTAGAACGGTAGTCCCGCTTACATCTCACCTCATCGCCCGCTGTTTGCGCGTCAAGGGGGACTCCTGAGCATCGCGACTCAGGAGCCTAACTGGCTCTGTAGCCCCTCACTCCTTAGTTCCGAAAGGCTATGCTGGGTGAGGTACGCGCGGAGTCGGGCTTTGCAGACATAGAACGGAAGACACACCTACATCACACTTCCCTACTTGTTGTTTGTGCGCCAAGGGGGACTCCTGAGCATCGCGACTCAGGAGCCTAACTTGTCACGTAGCCCCTCACTCCTTTGGTCTCGTCCTAGTTTCCGGTCGGGGCTAATGCTGGGTGAGGTACGCGTGGGGCCGGGCTCTGCCGGCGTAGAACACAAGCAAGTAGGGAAGAAAAGCATAAAATTCAAGGAATTTAAAAACAAATATTACAGTCCATACTGTCGTCTCAGTACCAAACGCAAGTTTAAATGCCTCCCCGAGGCGCGATGCATGTGCAGGAACTAAATGGAGAACAGGAGCAGTAGCGGAGTCACTTGTCGGCGGTGGAGCAGCGCGGAGTGGCTTCGCCTCGTGGAGCAGCAGGGCCGGCAGCGCCTTGCTTCGGCTTGGTGCTGAAGGCCCGAAACTTCCCCAGCAGCGCCTCCGCGCGCCCCTTCACGGCTTCGACAGCGGCGACAGCACCCTCGCCGCTCACTGGCTCCAGCAGGCTGTCGAGGTCGGCGCTGGGATCGCGAAGGTTTATGTGGGCGAAGACCCGCGTCAGCGCAGCAGAAGACAGGACACGCGCCTCGGCCTCTGCCGTGGGGCCAAGGTCACGGGCGACATCCCCAAGGGCCTGAACTAGGAAGGGAAGCAGCTTGGCGGGGCCGTCCCCGTCACCGGCCAGCGGGCTCTCCAGGCCGCTCTCGTAAAGCGTCTTCAGCGAAGCACGAGCATCCTTCTCCATGTCCGCGAAGGCCACGCGATCCTCGGCAAGGACCCGGGCCTTGGCGTCCAGCTCGGCCTTCATCACCTCCAGCTCCTTCTTCAGCGCGCTTAGGTGGTCGCGGCGCTTCTTGAGCTTGGCCTCCCGGTCCTCGATGGCCGCCTCGCGAGCCTTCGTGCCTTCTTCCTGCTCTTGGCGAAGGTGGACCTCCTTCGCGAGCTGGTCTCGCAGGCCTTGCAGCTCGTCCTCCAGCTCCTTGCAGCGACCACGGACTTCAACCACCTCCCCCAGGGCCGCGTCTCAGGCAGTCTTCGCCTCGAGGGTGGCCTCCCTCTCCCTGTCACAGGCCGTCGAGGCCTGAACCAGCGTCGCCCGAATCGAGGCATCGGAGCGGATCCACCCCGAAGCCAGCTCCAGGCGCCCGGCCACCAGACGAGGGTCGACGCCAAGAAGATCCTGCCGCAACCAGTCCAGTCCAGCAACGGCACGCTCCAGGACGGCAGAAGAAGACGGAGAAACATCGGCACGCTCCAAGACAGCAGGAGGAATTGGGGGAGCAGCGGTCGGTGGAACGGGAGGATAAGGTAGCGGCGGCGAGACCACAACATCCTGAGGCGGAGTCTGCTGCGCCCCGACGGCCGTGGTGGCGGCAGCAGGCAGGAGCACCTCGGGAGCCCCCTTCGGCTTCTTCGCTGCGGGCGCCAGCCTATCCAAGAGAAGCGAACATCAAGCCTCACCGGCGGAACAAGAAATAAAAGATGAAGGATCAAGCACTTATGGGTCATCGCCGGAGGGCTCAAGCAGCCTCCGGCCGTACTTGAAGCCTGAGAGCCGGCTGGAGGGGTCAACCTCAGAAGCAGAAGGTACGTCCGCGGATCGCCCCAGAGCCAGGGCGGACCCGCGGGGGATCAGCCCGGTCCTTCCCTTCTTCGGGATCGGGGGCGAGCTCCCGCTACCCAGCACGTCGTCATCCTCATCGTCATCGCTCAACGAAAGGCGGAGAGTACGGGACTTGCGCCGGGGAAGGGGAGCCCTAGACTCTCCGTCAGTTGCCTCGGAGTCAGAGCCCTCCTCCCGCTCCTCTTCGCCCCCCTCTCCGCTAGAGTCGCCAGAGGACACGTCCACTAGTCCCTCGGGAGCCACCACGGGCACAGGTCCGTCCCCGTTGAACACGGGCATGGACTCCACCACCTGCCTCCAGTCGTCGCGAAGAAACAAGGGCGTGGGCGCGCCCTCCAACCTTGCCACCTCGCCCCCAACCAGAGACTGAAGAACCACGGTCAAATCCTCGTCGCCCAAGGCCGCGGGGCTCGGATGAGGCCTCCACATCGGAGGTGAGTACTGCCGAAGCGGAGCCAATTGATGCTCCAGGAATTCCCTCAGCAGCGACGCGTTGGACAGCTTCGCCGCCCCCGTGCTGGACGGCTTCAGGTCCGCGTCCATCTTCTCCAGTACCGGCTTCACGCGGGGTTCCGTAAGCTCCGCCCGGGACCACTCGCCGGAACTCACGGGCTGCTCCGTGGGTAGGATCAGCCGAGGATGGATGCGCCCGGCGTCTACCAAGACCCACTTGCTCCTGAAGCCCTCAATTCTCTTCCCGGGATTCGAGATGGCAATGGCACCGCCGCACGCAACGAAGCTCGCGCATGCGGAAGGGGAACCACGAGTGACCCGGAGGTAGAAGTAGTGGCGCAACAAGGCCACTGAGGGTTGCACCCCCACATGAGCCTCGCAGTAGTAGGCGAAGATCGCCAAGAGAAGGATGGAGTTGGGGTGGAGATGCAGAGCTTGTAAGTCGTAATGGCGGAGGACAGAGAGGAAGAACTCGGAGAAAGGAGGCACCAGGCCCGCTGTAATGGAGCTTACGAAGAGAGGGTAGAAGGTGCTTCCTCGGCCCTCAGGGGTGGCGGAGCCGACCTTGAACGCCCGCGCCCCGTCAATGCCCCGTGCCGCCGCCATCCGGCGCAGCCGGGCAAGGCTTGCCTCTGACACATTCGGCGAGTCCAGAGCAGGCGAGAACCAAGCTTCGGCCGGAAGCTGATGAGGCGCCATGTCTTCCTACGAGTAGAGCAGATCTGGGAATTGGGAGGAAGGAAGGAGAGGCGCAGGAAAGGGGATCTGAGCAGCAACCGGAGAAAAGCAAAGCCTGGGTAGCCACCGCACCTTTAATAACCTGCTCGGTTGCGGAGGCGCTCACGTCCAATCAACCGCCACGCGGCGCCCAAGGCCGCAGGCTGTTAGGGCCCGCGATGCTTCGCCCTTTCCCTTTTGCCTCTCGGCACGGCCAAGTCCGGGCGCGCCTTGGGCCTGGGGGCTACTGTCGGCGTTCTGGGAATGGGGGTCCCCAGACTTGCCTGCCTGCGGCCTGCGGCGTGGCTCAAGGAGGCCCAACACGACCCATCTTCATCAACACAAGACCCAAGACCCTCGCGAGGGGCCAAGCCTCGCGGGGCGGACGACACAGCGCTTCCTCAGGCACGGCCTCGTCAGGCTGGCTCATGAGGAGGCGGAGAGATCAAGGCGGGGTACCTCGCGAGGTGCCCATGACGCAAGCCATGACGACCAAGGGCGCCGGGCGGGCGCCAGCTCGTGCAGTGTCCTCCCTTTCCTCATTGGTGCAAAGGGGGCAAGCGCAGGCGAGAGGATCAAGCAAAGGCACCCGTTTCGGTGCAACGAGACCAAGACGAGTCCAACGGTGGGAAGGAGGTCATCGTGGAGCCCAGAACGGCGTCACCACAGGGCCTTTAGCAGGCGAGGACCAACTTTAGTCAGGATAAGTGTACTAGATGTTCCCCTTTGAATTGGCCAATTGTTGGCGCCCTTCCCGCTCAATATTTGGGAAGAGGCCCAGGGCCTTTGCCTATAAATAGGACTAGCCACCCCCAGGGTAGAGGACAGAGGGATCATCCATCAGTCACTGGTTGAACTCCTCCTAGTAGTTCATCCCCCTAGCCAAGAACAGACCCTCGCGAGGTTGTTCTTCCCTGTATTGTTCATCATCACCAGCCCAAGAGGCAATCCACCACACCACACTGGAGTAGGGTATTACACCACACCGGTGGCCCGAACCAGTATAAACTCTGTGTCTTTTGTGTTGTTCTTTTGGTAGTTTAGATCCTTGCAAGACGGAGAGGTAGAGGGCATAATCTCCACGCGCACCCCAGAGTTCGAACCTTAAGGGTCTGCCGGAACCCGAAATCCGACAGTACTGGGTTCAATTTGTGATGTTTGCAAGTCAAATTAATTTCCATATGGGCAGTAAAATGAAAAAATATAATGCAATCTAGACTTTCCACTGATCATACCAAAGATAAGCTGAAAACGCAATGAAAAGAACTGGTTGGCTTATTACATGGAGCTTATATTCACATGTGCTTATTTTCTTAGGATAACTCATAATAACTGTCCCTAAGAAACTTGGCTAATAGAACTAGCATACAAATAACATGTCACGATGATTGCAATGGAGGAGTGACGTACCATAGCACACTGTATAGGCTCACCGCTGACTCTCCTTTTTTTGCAATGTTCCATGAAATTGCCACATACATCTTGTACTTTTTCATTGTGTAACCCTATCTGCAAGTTGACACCGCTAATTTCAGACATCTCTACATGATACTACATTGCATATCCCTTGCGCATATTTAAACCACCAATTAACGATTGTGTGCGTACCATAAACTAGCCATGACTCTGTATGCTAGACTAGCAGGCACTCTAAGGGAGCCTAATGTAGTGCACTGGAATTCCTACATTCCACCTACGATTTTGTGTAATGTACTGCCCCTGTTCCTAAATATATGTCTTTGTAGAGTTTCCAGTATGGACCACATACATATGCATATAGATGCATTTTCGAGTGTAGATTCACTCATTTTGCTCCGTATGTAGCCTATAGTGGAATCTCTAGAAAGACTTATATTTAGGAACGGAGGTACGAGTTAGTATCATGTATGACATCTACATATCTAATTTAGCAGCCAGTAGTAGAAATCACTGTCTGCACAAAGGGATTACTGGTCGAAAATCCTAGCAAAGCACGCTGGCAGGCACAGAACAATGCAAGAGAGGAGACGCGCTTACAAGATCATAGCAATGCCTCAGTCCAAGATCTTGGTTGGCCAAGCTGTTAGATCCAGAAGAAACATCGTCCTTGTAGTTTTTGCCAGCTGCATAACAGGTAACATCGACAGGTTAGTATATTTGAAGTACATCGGGCAGGTGATGTTGAACGGGTTTAAAGGTGACAAGTACCTAGGCCGTGGAGGGTGCTTGGCATCTCTCCAGACGGTGGGAAATAGGTTAGAAACGTCGAGGGTGATGACGCTGCGCTGGCAGTCGGGGTCCGGTAAGGAGATCTAGAACCGTCGAGTAGGGTGTTTGTGGAGCGGCTCCGGTAGGGTGGACTACGGTGTGGGCGAAGCAGATCTGTGGCCGTGGACGAGGGCATAGGTGAAGCTGCTCCGGTGGTTGGGTTAAGGATGGTGTCGACGACGCGGATCTGCGGCCGTGGATGGGGCGTCAGAAGCTGCTCCGGTGTTTGGGTTAAGGATGGTATCGACGATGCGGATCTGCGGCAGTGGACAGGGCATTAGAAGCTGCTCTAGTGGTTGGGTTAAGGGTGGTGTCGACGATGCGGATCTGCGGCCGTGGACGGGGCGTCAGAAGCTGCTCCGGTAGGTTGGATGAGGGTGCGAGGAAGTGGATCTGAGGCCGTGGACTTGTGAGTTGGCAAATCGGCGCCGGTAGGGTTGAGAATAGTATAGGCGAAGCTACTCCGGTAGGGTTGACGATGGTGTCGGCGAAGCGACTCTTGTAGGGTTGAGGAAGGTGTCGGCGAAGCGGCTCCGGTAGGGTTGAGGAAGGTGTCGGCGAAGAGGATCAGAGGCCATTGACGGGGGCGTCAGTGGGACGGCTCCGGGGGGTGTGGACGAAGCGTCTGCGGTGGGGAGTATGAATGAGGTGCTGCAGATGCGCGACGATTGACGAGAGTACTGGTGAACCAGATCCGGCGCCGTGGACAAGGTCGACACTGAATGGGCTGTGGTACAGTGGTGGATAACCAGTCGACTTGTTTCTAGGGGTGGTGGGAGGGGTAGATGCGGCCGCAGAAGCAGATCCGGCGAGATGGACGCCGCTGGCAGTGAATGGGCTGTGGTACGCCGGTGGATGAGCAGTCTAGGGTTTCGAGAGGGAAGGGGAGAAAGGGCGATGAACTACGGACGGCGTGATGTAAGATGCTCTGGTGCTTTGGAGTTAGTCGTTTTTGCGGGATGGGGAGAGGAAATGGGGGTGCCGTGTAGTGGGGGAACCGGAAGTTACCAAAGCAGCACCGACCTATCATGTAGATGATGGCAGTAGTGCAAATGTTGGTCTCCGTGCACCAAGGACAAAAGGGGGATTTCGCATGCTAAAGACTAAGGTGGCGGAAATTTTAGAAGGAGGCGGGAGATTTTGCCGCCCGCGGGATCGTTCGTATCCAGTTTCAACTAATTTTGGACCGTGCTAGCGGGAAGGTCATGCTAGACTGTGTACACGGGGCATGCGTTAGCAGTTAATAACTGGTGTGAAGTCCACCCCAGAAAAAAAGAAAATAACTCGGGATGATGCGTCGATAAGTTGGGCGTTCACACGGGTGCAACTAATCATACGGGTGTAGTGGCGCGTTCACAAAAAAGGGACCAAACGCTCAGCCTATGTATTTCTTGTGTAAATAGATAATTTGTGCCATTGGTTATTTACTTTAAATGTAATGCATTGACGTGTTTATGTAGAGGCGCACAAAAAGAAATGGATATTGTACTCAGCTACTTAAAAGTGTTACCTCATATGATTACATAGCCTCCATTTCATAAATTGCGTACCCATTGAATTCATATATGAATATTACATATATTACTTCAAAATAGAAACTTAAATCATTCAAGACTAATGAATTTGAATGCAAGAGTAACAATGGTGCATGTACATGATAGCTACATTGGTTGTTTGAAGAAACATCAGTGTAACTTTGGCATGCACAACTGAAAAGGTTTATTTAAATAGAAAAAACTGTGATATGTGAGTGTCCAATCTTTATAGCGTTGAATCGATATTGTACCTTTGGCCACGATACGAAGTAGATATTGACTTATGTTCAAGCGATGCGCGTCCACGATCGCTAGATAGTGATATGTGAATGAATTGTGCAATCTCTCTCACACGCATACATATCTCATTTCCCTGTGGGTATCCGAATCACACACGCGCACTTCGTGTATTTCTCTCCCTTTGTGAGGGTTAAATTCGTCTTTCTACCCCGTCCTACAAGTCTCTCACATAGAAACACACACGCTCTCTATGTCTAACACGCCCACCCCTTTAATTCCGCCCACCCACAGCCACTAATGTCTCAAAGTATAATAATGTCTCTCACACATATGCTATCTACCTATCCCTTAATATAGCTAGATATGTGTCACACAAACTCCTTCTCCCTACTAGAAAGATGCCCATGCGTTGCACGGAACATCAAGATGCATTTGTATGAGAAGTTTATCTTGTGGGAGAAAAGGATGAATGAGGGAATGCCTTATTTGCAAATGCGGAGAGGGGTGTGCATATCTTTGTGCAAAATTGCCATAGTTTCCTTCCTGTCCGTCGGATATAAATCGGATGGCCTATATTGCTGGATGGCAGGAACACCATCATCACAAACTCTGTTTTTTATAAGGGTGGAGATATGTGAGTGTCACTGCCCCCCCCCCACACACCCACACTTCCCAACAACGAAGGAGTAGGGTCACACCTCGATCTTGATACTAATCTATCGACTGGCTTCTCTCTCAAACATACACACACACACACACTACCTGGCACCGAAGGAGTAGGGTGGCACATCGATCTTGATATTAATCTATCTACTCCTCTTTCAAACACACACACGCACACACACACACATACACACACACACGCTAGTTGTGCCTCTGTGCCTACCGCGCACACTCTCGATACGTCTTTCTCTCCCTCCCCCCAACAATGACAGCAGAAGGGTGACAACTCGATCTGATCATAATCTGTCAACTGGTTTCTCTCTCAAACATTGTGTCTCGGTACCTCGCTCGGTAGCCCCCTCGACATGTAGACTTCTCGCGCGCCCACAGCTGTAGTGACGATGACGCTGAACCCAGTGTGCCTTGTTTTTACCGGCCTCATGTGATAGTTTTCACCCTGTTTTCTGTTAATTAACAAGGCACCCTTTTCTTTGTTACTACTAGTGAATCTGAAATCATTCGGGGCAGACATAAAATATATCACTTCACCCCAATTATCGCAGCAACTATTTTAAAAGAAATTAGCTAGCTGCCCGTGCGTTGCACGGAACATCAAGATGCATTTGTATGAGTAGTTTATCTTATGAGAGAAAATGTTGAACGAGGGAAGGCCTTATTTGCGAGCGTGGAGAGACGTGTGGGTATATTTTTTGCGAAATTGGCATAGTTTCTTTCCTATCCGTTAGATATAAATCCGACGGCCTATATTGCAGGATGGCTCGCACACCATCATCACCAATTCTGTTTTCTACTCCCTCCGTCCGAAAATACTTGTCATCAAAATGGATAAAAAGATATGTATCTAAAACTAAAATACGTCTAGAGACGGAGGGAGTATTTGTGTTTTTAGAGATTTCAACAAGTGACTATGACCGGACCTTACCAACATACTCAAAAAAGTAGTCCACAATTTTGATGTTACCCTCTTTTCTTGGCGGTGCAGTGCCATCTGGATACCTCATAAATAAATCAAGGACAAATCTGACCCCTTCCTGAAAAGACACACGGAGCAAAATGAGTGAATCTACACTCTAAAATATGTCTACATACACATCCGTATGTGGTAGTCCATTTGAAATCTGAAAAAGACAAATATTTAGGAACAAATGGAGTATATATAAGAGTAAACATGGAGATATATCTCCAGCTTGGTCTACAACAAAAATGTGCTGGGCTGGTTAGCGCCGGATGCTCGCAACGCGATGACATGAGTTCGAATTCTGTCTTTTAACTTTATATTTTTATATTATATATTACTCTACTTATTTAATATATACTTCTTTCGCTACTGTACTGACAGTGGAACCCACAGAGTACTTAGAATACAAGATTAAGGATGGACTTGTTTCTTTTTAACTTTCTGTACAAAGCTGTAGCCATCCTGCAAGTCACGTGTACACTGTACATGCAATTAACTCTTCATAGAGGGACAATCATACAGGCAATTAACTCAAATGGATTGTATGTCACTCTATTATTTCCAGCATAAAGAGCATCTGCAACGGCAGCTGGCAAATTTCCTCCCGCTTCCTTAAGCGGAGGACAACATCAAACGCCAGCGGCATACATTTTTACAACTCTAACCAACCAGATGAAATTCGTGCAAACACGGACTGATTTCATATAAGCATGAAGGATTTCGTATAAAAAAGCCGGATCTTCATATAAACATGATGGATTTCATTACATTTACATGAACTAAGAGGTGCCAATCCGGCTCTCTTGTATAATTAATACTCCCTCCGTCCGGAAATACTTGTCCTAGAAATGGATGTATCTAGACTTATTTTAGTTCTAAATGGCCGCCCGCGGATCCCTTTGTCTTCCTCATGTCCGTCAGACACTTACGGGGTCAACGAAGGTCCTCGGAAGAGACGAAGCAACAAAGAAACCACCTGAATCCGCGGTCGTCACCTCGGCGGTGGCCTTCATGGGTCCCAAGTGGCGGCGGCCTCTCGTGTTCTATTTCTCCTCGATGATGGTGGCGAACACGGAGAAGCTGGCCACCGACTCGTCCTCTCCATGCACCCGGCTTTTGTCTATGCCTGCATGGCGCTGCCGCAGGCACGGGAGGCGCGCCCACAGACACGGGAGGCGCGGCCACCGCAGACACTGGTGGCGCGGTACCATGCGGCAGCAATGGCGCCCGTACCGGCGTGCTCGCCGCCGTGCCGACGTGGAGCAACTCGCCACTCCTCATCGAGCTGAACTGGAGCGGCGATTTGCTGAACCACGCGCCTTCTTGGGGCGGCAACTGGCTCCGTCGGGCCAAGTGAGGTTGGTGAAGCACCGAGCTGCCTCACCCGTATCCGGAGGGCTCGGCGGGCCACCCAACCGGGTAATATGCCGGAGAACAACTCATCGGAAGCCATCGGAAGAGTGGAGAAAATGGTGAAGGAGGAGATGGGGGAGCGGCGGAGGGGTGCGATCTTGCCTACTGTCTGTCTGGCCTTGTGTAAATAGAGGGCGGACGGTAGGAGCTTGGCCGGCGTCTGGCCTCGTTTAAACTAAGGGCCGACGGGAGAATTGGCCAGTGTTGCATTTAATTCCGGCCCGCTCATGAACGAACGTGTGGCCGGAGTAGGATTCTCGATTTGCATGCGGGTTTAACGGAGGGGTTTAATGGAGGCGTCGGGCGTGCCGCGGGCGGCGCAGTACTATTTGATTTGACTGCAGTAATGAGCTAGACTGCCCCGCCCTCTAGTCTTTTAAAAAATGTATATACTCCACTTCTGTACAGTAGTAGTATCGATGGATTGTGCCATGGACCAAAACTTGAAATTAAAAAAAGGTGGTATATGGCGGGGTAGGGTAGTGGCTTTCCATTCTCCCATGATACGAGCTTCCGAGAGCCCTTGGATCTGAGATCGAACGGTTGCATGGCGTGATTCTAGACATATGGGTGAATATCCTATCTTGGAGGGTTATTCTGCAAGTTTTTAGCAACTTAGGATGCGACCGTTTGATCTCAGATCCAAGGGCTGCCAGCAGCCATTATCGTGGTCGCGCCTACCACGACCGTCGCGTCGCTCGTGCGGCAGCGCCCTTGGAGATTTAACATGGTGCGTTAGGCTATCTGATGTTGGCATGTCATACATAGTCATCACTTAGTCACTCATACTACAACAAGGTTTTGGCTATAAGGTTGGCTATAAGTGTATTTATTTTTTTACTTCTCTCTATCTCTTTCTTCGTACTCCCTCCGTCCCATAATATAAGAACGTTTTTGACACTAGTGTAGTGCCAAAAACGTTCTTATATTATGGGACACAGGGAGTACTAGTATTTATTGCATTTGCCAAGGAGTGACCTCTTCCAATGAAATGGTGTTGCTAAGTTTGCTTCATTTAATTAGCTATAGACTCAAAATTGTCTTTTCACCTAGGTACACGCGCTTAGCACCATTTCTTCCTTGGGTCACCAAACTAGTCTCTCTCTTCTTGATTAACTTGCCACATCAGACTTTATGCATATGTGGCAAGCTTAAGCAACTGTAGGAGCAAGTAAGTACAATAGTGTGTTTTACATGGAATTTTTGCATATGTGGAGGAAAGAGAGGCAAGGAAAAAGTGGAGAAGTGGGCTCTTATGCAAGAGCCAGCCTCTACTACATGGTGGAGCATTGGGAGAGGCACCTGTATGGAGGTGGTCAGGAATCGGGAGACTCACGCCGGTCGTAGCGCCGAAGTTAAAATGATAATGGCAAGTCAAATCACGGGGCCCCACCTTTCCAGCAGTAACTCGCTGTCAAATCACACAACCCTATGTTTGCAGCAGCCTACTCCCTCGTCTTCTCGCGTCTTTGTCGAACCGACTAGACGGAACTGCCCCACCTACCGCGCAGGAAAAGCCCGCGCAGTATACTCCCTCCGTCTAGGTCACCGAGGTGGAGAGGAAAACGAGAGAACTTAATGTTTAGTATTTGCTAAGGCTGGTTGTAATGGTACTACCCTTAGCAATTTTGATGAGGTGTCATAGAATTAAATGAAGAAAGAGGGAGAGTTGAGTACTATGTGTCATACATGGCAATATTTAAAGTACTACATGATACTAATATATGATACATGGCGCAGGAGTACTGAGTATTATTAATACAGTTTTGCTAGAACTCATCTAGATGAGATATAATTTGGTCTCATTCATATTTTATAGCCATTGGATGTGATTCTATATAAGATGAGTGTGTGCTGACGTGGGTTGTATTTGTTCTTGTGCAACGAACTGACCACTGCATGTCATGTTTGATAGTCTCAAGTCATTAAAAGCATACAAGCCCCACATCTCTTCTTGGTTGATTCCTCTATTTATGTCAAAAAATAAGAAACAACGTGAGAGTTAATGCACCATGCCTATGTGTTTACTATTTGGTTTTCGTAAGATGACTTAATACTCACCTAGACGGAGGGAGTATTCGATTTGACAGCGGGCGGCGCAGTTCCTGATACGGCTTTAATGCATACGTGGGAGGGAGTAGCGGTTCCCGATATGTTGAACGGCCAATGCATCCTCCTTCAATAAATGCATGAGGTAAGTAATCAGAGGAGGTCCGGGAAAAGAGGCTGCACGATGTGAATGCAACGCACTTTGCCCTCATTGCCCTCATATAAAGGCGCCCCTCCATTCCAAGCATTTGGCTAAGCACCTACACTAAGCGCAAAAGAGCTCACTCCAGACCCATGGCGGTGATGCGCGTGAGCGGCCAGCGGCTGCGCCAGATGGTCCACGACGCCGGCCTGCGGCATGGCGCTGAGGGTCGTCTCCAGACAGTGTTGGAGACCGGCTGGTGGATGGCCGCCGTCTACGCCAACTACAACTCTCAGTTGGACCAGATGATCGTTGCCACCAGCAACAAGTTCACCGTCGTCAAGAAGCTCACGGACGACATCGCCGTACTCCTCCAGCCCGCGCGCCCGGGCTCCTCATTGCCTGCCACCCTAATCGGCCTCCATGGCCGGAACCTCTTTCAAGCACTGGTGGCCCTGCGACTGCCCGCCGACGCCATGAAGAATGTCCACCTGGAGTTCGCGCTCGCCGCGAGGCGCCTCGACCTACAAGAATTCGTCGACCTACACATCCACGTGTACGAGCAAATCGTGTACATAGGTATCTACAAGGCCAGTGAGGACGCTACGACGTTGGCCTTCCTCAACCGGCTAGAAGCCTTGGATGCCTTTGCTGAGAAGCACCTCGACCTCGCCACAAGAGCCGCCGCTCCTTAGCTGCCGGTCGGTGGCTCGGTGAAAGTGCGTTATATCGACTAGAGGGGGGGGGGTGAATAGGTGATTTTTATGAATTCTTCACTGAGGAATTTGCTAGTGAGGAAATTCCTTAGCGAAGAACTACTTGCAGCAGAATAAGTACTCAGAAGTAAACATGACAGAATACACACATAGTCATCATGATGAAGTGAAGACTAACACAGAGTACAGAAAGCGTAATCACAGGATAGCACAAGATGAAGACAAACAGACTGAAGAAATTGAACTGAGGAAATTGAGAAAGTCTTCAGTCAAAGTCTTCAAGCACAGATATGACAAGCACACAACAGAGTAATGAGGAAATGAAAGTGTTGAGGAAATAGAACCAGTTGGCTTGGTGAAGACAATGATTTGGTAGACCAGTTCCAACTGCTGTCTCAGTTGTACATCTGGTTGGAGCGGCTGAGTATTTAAACTCGAGGACACACAGTCCCGGACACCCAGTCCTGAGCACGCAGCTCGGGACACCAAGTACTCACCGTATTCTCCTTGAACTAAGGACACACAATCCTCATCCAATCACTTGTGGTAAGTCTTCAGGTGACTTCCGAACCTTGACAAACTCGGTCACTCGGTGATCCACAATTCCTCTTGGATGCTCTAGACCATGACGCCTAACCGTCTGAAAGAAGCACAGTCTTCAAAGGTAACAAGCGTCGGATCCATGCAGGATCAATCTCTTCAGTGATGGTCAATCACTTTGGGTTTGTAGGTGTTTGGGTTTGGGTTTTGGATTTTCCTCACTTGATGATTTTCACTCAAAGTCCTCGGAGGATGGGATGCTCTCAATTGACAAGTGTCAGTTTCTAGCGGAGCAGCCAACCAGCTAGTGGTTGTAGGGGGTGGCTATTTATAGCCTAGGGAGCAGCCCGACATGATAAGACATAAATGCCCCTCAATGATATGACCGTTGGATGGATAAGATATTTTGGGACAGCTGGCGCCTAGCACAATAACGGTCGGAAATTTGAGGTTCAAATTCCTCAGGGCTATCATGTTCCTCACTGTGTAGGCAATTCGCACTGGCGAATTCCTAACTCCTCAGTCAGAACAAAGTGCTCAGGGACCAGAAGAACTTCGTCTCTGTCACTGAAGAAATTGACTGAACTGTATGAGATTTCCAATGTGTCGGTGTACTAAAGTAGGGGTACCTTAGTACCCCAGACTTGTGCACGGGCAGTTGTAGCACCCTGCGGCAAGGCCCGCCCAGGAAGAACCAAGAGAAGACCAAGCATTCAAGACAAGGCCCCGGCAAGAGGAGCTTGCCGGGCCAAGAAGACAAGACCCCGGCAAGAGGAGCTTGCCGGGACGACTGAGCCCATGTAATGCCATCCAAGAACAAAGTATACGAGACAGAAGATCGAGACCCCGACAAGAGGAGCTTGTCGGGAAGGCCGAACCCAGGCACCACAAGAGAAGCCCGCCACGGCGCGCTATGCGCCCCGGCAAGGCCTGATAGCCGGCAAGCTATCAGGCGCAGGAAGACGACCCCCGCGGCAAGCCACTTGCCGCGGCAAATCACCACCTCAGGACTGCGCTCCGGCTCGCCCGCCCACGCGTCGCTCCGGGGCTTCCCCCAAGGGCACGTGGCGGGGCACCGCGCAACCTGGGGTATGCGGTGGCATGCAGCCACCGTCGTGGCGAGCGGTGGCGCATCTAACGGTCCGCCTCGGTGCTGCCCGGGCGACCGTGACGGGCATTTAATGCCCTTGTCCCCTACCGTCAGAAGTAGGTATGATAACACTGTGCCGCGCTGTAGTGCCACTGTTCCCGCACTGTTACAACTACCACCCCTTTTACACTTTTACCCCTTTCTCTTACGTTGACACCTGTCGGTGACCCCTTTGCGCTATAAAAGGAGGCCCGTGTGCAACGTAGAAGGGGTTCCGGGGTTCGGAGATTTGGGATCCAGACAGCCATACGCTCGGTGCAGCTAGCTCTCCAAGCTCCCGAGCTCCCCAGTTCAATACAACCAAGCAGGAGTAGGGTTTTACGCGTCCATCGCGGCCCGAACCTGGGTAAACCGCCCGTGTGCTCGCCTCGATCTGCTCTCCGTGCTCCCTCCGCCCCCCTCACCGGACCACGAAAGGGGCTCCGGCCCCATAGGTGCTCGCGGGGGACACAGTCCACCCCGACATGTTTGGCGCGCCAGGTAGGGGGTGCGTCGAGGTTGCGCGGATCAGATCCGGCGTTCGCGCGAGCGCGCTCTTCGTCAGCTTCTCCGAATTCGCTAGCTTCATCAACACCATGGCCCCGAAGAAGAAGGCTTCGGAGGTCGCGGGCCCGTCCGCGTCACTCCCACCGCTACCGGAGCCAACGGTGGGCGGGGGAGACGCCGTCGGAGGGGTGGCCGCCGGCGAGAACACTCGCGGTGCCACCAAATCCAAGAACAGGGCGGACGACCGAGCCTCGGCCTCCGAGGACGCGCCGCATCCGTCCCTACAAACGACGACCCAGCAGCGCCATGCCACGGGAGATGGCATCCGCTTGCTGGAACAAGGGCAAACTGGAGGTTCACGGGACGCCCCGGGCCCCCGTCCGAACACGGGCAAGGCGAAGGCGCCGGGGAGGGACCCCGCTCTTTCTAACATTGTTAGGAGTCCGAGCGTATCCCGCTCCTCGCGCCACTCGCCCCCGCTCCCCTCCACTCCGGCAGAAGCACTCGCGAGAGCGCAACTGCTCCTCGACTACCCTCCAGCGGCTGGCAAGGCCGAAAGCTGGAGGGCCACCATCCAGAGCCTGATCGCCTTCGCCAACAACGACACGCCGCAGCAGCCGGCGACCTCACGGCCCCGGCAGGTCGAGAAGACGAAGGCCGACGGCGACAAGACCGCCGGAGGTGCAACCACCATGCACTCCCCGGCGCAGAAGCAGAAGACGCCGCCCCGCTGGAGCAACGCCGACGATGGCTCTACAGCGTCGTCGGACCCGCGGACTCGCCGGGACCAGCGCCACGTCCTCGACGAGCAGCAGCAAGAAGACGCTCGAACAAGGATTGAGCGCCGCCGAGAAACTCGGCGGCAATCAGACCAGCGGGCTGGGAACGCTGTCGATGCGCACGCGCCCGGTGAACCAGGTGACTTACCGTACGCGGCAGGTTGCCCTGCGTTCACCCGTGAGCTGCGGCGCGTCCGGTGGCCCAGCACGAAGAACTTCAAGCCCGACGTACCGGAGAAGTACGACGGCAGGACGCACCCCTCGGAGTTCCTCAGCATCTACACGATCGCTGTACAAGCTGCCGGGGGGCGCGACGAGAGGATATTGGCGAACTACTTCCCGCTCGTGCTTAAGCCGAACGTTCGTTCGTGGCTTATGCACTTGCCGGAAGGCTCCATTTCTTCCTGGGCGGATCTTTGCCACCAGTTTGTTGGCGCCTTCACAGGCGGCCACAAACCTCATGGCCAGGATAGCGACCTCCACATCCTAGCCCAGAAGGAAGGAGAACCCCTGCGCAAGTACATCCAGCGCTTCAGCCGCGTGCATCCCAACATCCCCGACGTTCACCCTGCCGCGGTTATCAGCGCGTTCCACCAGAACGTGCGTAACCGCCGCATGCGTGAAGAGATGGCCATGAACAAGATCCGGGACGTCAGCGAGCTATATGCCCTGGCTGACAAGTGCGCGCGCGCGGAGGAGGGGAGGAAACTCCCCGGGGAGGATGCTGGCGCAGGAGAAAGCGACAGTGACGACACCGCCCCGGCGAAGAGAAGCCAGCGGCGGAATAATAGGAGGAAGAATAGGAAAGAGGTGCTTGCCGTTGAGGGGTCCGGCAAGGAGGCTCCCGCCAAGCAAACGCAGGCTGGCGGCTCCGGCAAGGAGCCTACCCCCGTGGCGGCAGCCGACAAGCAGGACGGCTCCGACAAGCAATACTGCAAGATCCACCGCACCAAGGGCCACGATCTCTCCAACTGCAAGAGCGTCGAGTACCTCGTCGTGCAGCAGAAGGCTGAGTACGAGAGGCGCGACAAGGGGAAGGCCCAGGGTGGAGGTGGCGAACCAAGCAAGAAGCGGCCGCCCATCGGCCGGGGAGGACGCCGCGGCAAGGCCAAGCAGCGGCAAGGCGATCGGCCTCCCCGGGGCCGCGACGAAGATGAAGAAGACGACGACGAAGACGTGGAAGACGAAGATAACAGCGAGCAGGAGTTCCAGAAGGCCACGGAGGTCCTATGCGTCGACGGCGGCGCCTCTCTGCACACCTCCCACCGCCAGCTTAAGCAGTGGGTGCGAGAGGTGAACGCAGCAGAGCCGCCCGTGGAGTCGCGCAGGCTCCTCAAATGGTCCAGCACGCCCATCATTTTCGATCTTGAGGATCACCCCGACCGCACAACCGCGGTCGGGTGCTTGCCGATGCTGGTCTCACCCACCATCCGCAACCTCAAGGTCACCAAAATGTTGGTAGACGGCGGGGCCGGGCTGAACTTGATCTCCTCCACTGTGATCAAGAAACTCCAGATCCCAGACGGCGAGCTCGAAGAGACCGGTTCTTTCCAAGGAATCAACCCGGGGAGGAGCAAGCCCAAGGGGAAGATTACTCTGCCTGTGACCTTCGGCGGCGAGCTCAACTTCAGGACTGAGCGCATCACGTTCGACGTCGCTGATATCCCGTTACCATACAATGGGATCCTCGGCCGTCCCGCTCTCGCCAAGTTCATGGCAGCTTCCCACCACGCCTACAACGTACTCAAGATGCCGGGGCCGATAAGCATCATCACTGTCCATGGCGACAAAAAGGACGCGCTTATCTGCGCCGACAAGATCTACCGGGATGTAGCAGCCGCGGCAGAGAAGGACACACTTGCCGCTGAAGCCCCCGGGGGGAAGAAGACAAGGACCGAGTCCGGTAAGTGCTCTGGGGCCCACTCCGGCAACCGCACCTCTTCGGAGCGCTGCGCCGCCGTCGAGGACGTTCCATCGAGCTCCACCGGCAAGTACAAGAAGGGAATGACCGCTCCTCCGGCAACCAAGAAGGTGTCCGCCAAGGAGGACGGCACTGGCGGTACCTTCACCATCAGTGCCACGCTTGACAACAAATAGGAAAGCGCGCTCGTCGCCTTCCTGCGGGCGAATGACTACGTGTTTGCATGGCAACCGTCCGACATCCCCGGTGTTCCCAGGAGGGTGATTGAGCACAAGCTCGCTGTCTGTCCTCACGCGCGACCCGTCAAGCAGAAAGTGAGAAAGCAAGCCGTGGAGCGCCAAGAATTCATCAGCGAAGAGATCAAGAAGCTAGAGGCAGCAGGCCTAGTGAGAGGTGTGATCCATCCAACGTGGCTGGCCAATCCGGTCGTCGTGCGCAAAGCCAATGGGAAGTGGAGACTGTGCATAGACTTCACCGACGTGAATAAAGCATGTCCCAAGGATCCATTTCCCTTGCCGCGCATTGACCAGATTGTTGACTCCACTGCCGGATGTGAGCTACTCTCTTTTCTTGATGCATATTCAGGCTACCACCAAGTCTTTATGGCCAAAGAAGATGAAGAGAAGACCGCATTTATCACTCCGTGCGGCACCTATTGCTTCATACGCATGCCGTTTGGACTGAAGAATGCGGGATCAACGTTTGCAAGGGTAGTGCACACTGCTTTCGAGCCGCAGATCCATAGGAACGTGGAGGCCTACATGGATGACATCGTGGTGAAGAGCAGGAGCAAGGAAACCCTGGTCCAAGATCTGGAAGAGACATTTCAGAACCTGCGCAAGATACAGCTCAAGCTGAACCCCGAGAAGTGCGTTTTCGGAGTCCCCTCCGGCAAGCTTCTCGGGTTCTTTGTGTCACAGAGGGGGATTGAAGCTAATCCCGACAAGATCAAAGCCATCGAGCAGATCGAAGCCCCAGAGCGCGTCAAGGACGTCAGAAAGCTTGCAGGTTGTGTGGCCGCCCTCAGTCGGTTCATTTCAAGGTCTGCAGAACGCGCCCTGCCCTTCTTTAAAATCTTGAAGAAGGCAGGCCCCATGCAGTGGACTCCAGAAGCGGAGGCAGCGCTGCAAGATCTGAAAAGGTACCTATCCTCCACTCCAATACTTGTCGCACCTAGACCACAGGAGAAGTTGTTGCTATACCTAGCGGCAACCAACCAGGTGGTTAGTGCTGCGTTAGTGGCGGAGAGGGAGGCCGACGAGGAGCCTATACCACCTACAAGCGAGTCCAGCGACGAGCGGGGGGCTGCTCCGGCAAGCTCTGGCCCCGACAAGGACCACCCTGCGCAGGAACAGGATGGAGCGCGGAAGAAGATGGTGCAGCGCCCGGTGTATTTTGTGAGTTCCCTCTTGCAGGGGGCTAGATCAAGATACTCCGGGGTGCAGAAATTGCTTTTCGGCCTCCTCATGGCCTCGAGAAAGCTGCGCCATTACTTCCAAGCACATGAGATAACAGTAGTCACTCGCTTTCCGCTGAAGAGGATATTGCACAATCCAGAGGCAACAGGCAGGATCGTCGAGTGGGCACTGGAGCTGTCGAGCTTTGGGCTCAAGTTTGAAAGTACTTCAACCATACAGAGCCGAGCTTTGGCAGAATTCATAGCTGAGTGGACCCCGACGCCAGATGGAGAAGCCCAAGAAACAAGCGCGCCCGTACAAGAAGCAACAAGCGAGTGGGTAATGTACTTCGATGGTGCCTTCTCGCTGCAAGGCGCCGGTGCTGGCGTGGTACTCATCGCGCCCACCGGAGAGCACCTCAAGTATGTTATCCAGATGCACTTCCCAAGAGAGCAAGCAACCAACAATACTGCTGAGTATGAAGGCTTGCTCGCCGGCCTCAGGATTGCGGCCGAACTTGGGATCAGAAAGCTGATTGTGCGGGGAGATTCTCAACTGGTGGTCCGGCAAGTCAACAAGAGCTACCAGAGCCCTCTGATGGAAGCTTATGTAGATGAAGTGAGAAAGCTGGAAGGACACTTTGAAGGGCTGCAAATGGAGCACGTCCCGAGAGCTCAGAATGAGATAGCAGACGGCCTTTCGAAGTGTGCTTCGCTGAAGTTACCTGTGGAACCAGGGACCTTCTTACTCAAGCTGACTCAACCATCCGTTACACCATCAGTTGGGCAGTCCAAGAAAAGGAAGTTGGTCTCCGACGACTACTTGCAGGCGGACCTTCCTGAGACCGCCGCCAAGGTCCCCAAGATCAACAACCAGAACGCCGAGGGACAGCCTGCTCCTGCGGATCCAAGGATCCGTCCAGTCGAAGCAGGTGTCCCCGGTAAGCCTTGCTCCGGCGAGCAGATCAGCAGTCTGAACGCCGAGGGACAGCCTGCTCCTGCGGATCCAAGGATCCGTCCAGTCGAAGCAGGTGTCCCCGGTAAGCCTTGCTCCGGCAAGCGGATCAGCAGTCTGAACGCTGAGGAACAGTCCGCTCCTGCGGATCCGAGGATCTGTCCAGTTGAAGCGGGGGTTCCCGACAAGCTTTGCCCCGGCAAGCTTGCCGGCGGATCACCGGCTCCGGCGGAACCAGAGGTTCTTGCCGT
Organism: Aegilops umbellulata; assembly: GCA_032464435.1. Taxonomy (NCBI): domain Eukaryota; kingdom Viridiplantae; phylum Streptophyta; class Magnoliopsida; order Poales; family Poaceae; genus Aegilops; species Aegilops umbellulata. The sequence continues at coordinate 221,018,506 of CP136060.1, forward strand.
AGAAGCCGAGGTCCCCGCAGCGGCCTTCATGCCTTTAGTCCTTGCCGTCGAGCCCCGGGCTCCGGCATGGGCGCAGCAGATCGTCCGTTTTCTGCAAACTGGAGAACTTCCCGACGACCCAGAAGAGATGGAGAAGATCACCAGGCAGTCAAGTATGTACCAGTTCGTGGACAACGAGCTGTACAGAAGGAGACTCAACGGTGTCAGATTGAAGTGCATCTCCAGGGAAGACGGACAGAAGCTGTTGGCAGAGATACACGGAGGCATATGCGGCCATCACATTGGCGCAAGAGCACTTGTCGGGAAAGCCTTCCGGCAGGGGTTCTTCTGGCAAGAAGCCCTCCAAGATGCAACTGCACTAGTAACCAAGTGTGAAGCGTGCCAGTTCCATGCAAAACGGATTCATCAGCCAGCTCAAGCTCTCCAAACAATCCCTTTATCCTGGCCCTTCTCGGTCTGGGGGCTCGATATCCTCGGCCCTTTTCCCCGGGCCGTCGGGGGCTTCGAGTACTTGTACGTTGCAATCGACAAGTTCACGAAGTGGCCAGAAGTGGAGCCAGTGAGGAAGGTGACCGCGCAGTCAGCAGTCAAGTTCTTCCGGTCGATCGTCTGCCGTTTCGGAATCCCCAACAGAATCATCACCGACAACGGGACACAATTCACAAGTCGCGCCTTCATGCAATACGCCCAGGATCTTGGTGCCAAGGTCTGTTTCGCTTCGGTTGCTCACCCCAGGAGTAACGGTCAAGCAGAAAGGGCCAACGCTGAAGTGCTGCGCGGACTCAAGACCAGGACCTTCGACAGGCTGCACAAGTGCGGAAGAAATTGGATTGAGGAACTGCCGGCGGCTCTTTGGTCAATCAGAACGACACCGAGTCGAGCCACCGGACAGACACCCTTTGCTCTAGTCTATGGAGCGGAAGCAGTTATCCCCACGGAACTCGTATACGGATCTCCTCGGGTGCTCGCTTATGACGAGCTCGAGCAAGAGCGGCTGCGCCAAGATGACGCGCTGCTCCTTGAGGAAGGACGTCTCCAGGCTGCGGTACGAGCTGCTCGATACCAGCAAGCCTTGCGTCGCTACCATAGCCGCAAGGTCAAGGCCAGGAGTCTCGAAGAGGGCGACCTTGTTCTTCGGCGCATTCAGTCGGCCAAGAATTCCAACAAGTTGACGCCAAAGTGGGAAGGACCTTATCGGGTGAGACAAGTCACGAGGCCTGGCGCTGTCCGCCTCGAGACCAAAGAAGGCGTACCAGTGAGCAACTCCTGGAACATAGAGCATCTTCGCAAGTTCCACCCATAAGGCGCGGTTGCCGTGACCCGCTCCGGTAACCATCGGTTTGTACAGGCCTTGCCGCTGTTGCATGTAACCCCTTGTACAAAGCCAGGCGAAGCCCCTGGCACCAGATAAAGTTGCCCTGTTAGGCGACCTTGTTCTTTGGCACGTTCAGTCGGCCAAGAATTATAACAAGTCGACGCCGAAGCAGGAAGGCCCTTGTCGGGTGGAACGAGTCGCGAGGCCCGGCGCTGTCTGCCTCAAGACCGAAGAGGGCCTACCAGTGAGCAACTCCTGGGAATATAGAGCATCTTCGCAAGTTTCGCCCACAAGGCGCGGTTGCCGTGATCCGCTCCGGCAACCATCGGTTTGTACAGGCCTTGCCGCCGCTGCATGTAACCCCTTGTACAAAGCCAGGCGAAGCCCCTGGCATCAGATAAAGTTGCCCTGTTAGGCGACCTTGTTCTTAGGCACGTTCAGTCGGCCAAGAATTATAACAAGTCGACGCCGAAGCAGGAAGGCCCTTATCGGGTGAGACGAGTCGCGAGGCCCGGCGCTGTCCGCCTCAAGACCGAAGAGGGCCTACCAGTGAGCAACTCCTGGGAACATAGAGCATCTTCGCAAGTTTTGCCCATAAGGCGCGGTTGCCGTGATCCGCTCCGGCAACCACCGGTTTGTGCAGGCCTTGCCGATGTTGCATTTAAGCCCTCGTACAAAGCCAGGCGAAGCCCCTGGCCGAAGATAAAAAAGCGCTGGCGCCCTAGATTTTAGCATGCATGCTGAGTCAGAGTCTCGTCCTTGGTTAGGGTTGTCAGTTCCTAACTGTCGCTAACCCCTAACTTAGAGGTCGAGTCCGCGTCTTTTTCCCGTCCTTTCCCTTTTGGCTCGCAGGAATTGAATGTCCTTGCCGGGCCGCTCAAGGACAAGGAAGAGGAGAAGGACGAGCCAACGCCTACGCCCCGGCGAGCCAGAGTCGCCGGGGGCTGCAACCTCAGATAAGTTTTTGCATCCCTCATCATGCATTCTCTTATGGACTGTGGAATTTGAAAGCCTCCTTTCCTCCTGAAAAGCTACCGTGCTCTCTTAGCGGCAAGCCCCAGAGCGCGTTCCTGGGGCCCGTTTCGATAGCAGCCGCGGCAGCAAGAGGGAGGGAAGCGAGGGGCCGGAACCCGCCTGCTCCCCGCCTCCGCCAAGCGCATGAGAAGGGTCGAGCAGTGCGGGGGAGCGGCTGGGCCTGTTGCCGGGCGAGAAACCGTCTATCTTAACGATGTAAAGGATTCGTTCCTTACCGCGGTTTCCACCCGCGAGACAAATGATCCGGCAAACATCCCCTTTTCATTAAAAACATTCCACTCAGGTACAGTTCAGAGAGAATGAAAAACATGAAAAGAGGGATTACGAGGCTTAAACGCAACTAAGGCCCGAAGGCTTACAAGCTGAAAAGAGATAAGGTGCCCGTAACCCCTTTCTTGTCTCTCTCCTCAGGAGGTAGGGCAAGTAGGCGAAGAGGGCGAAAGGGGCACCTAGATGAGCTACGGGTGGCAGAAGACACCAAGAGAAGATCCGGGGGCTCCGCCCGGGGGTCTCCGGAGGCTGAAGAAGACGGAGGCGCCGGAGGCAGAGCTGGAAGATGAGGCAGCGGCCTTGCCGCCAGCCTCTTCCTCTTCCCCAGCCTCGCCACTCCGGTCGCCCGAGGAGATCAAGCCCCCGGCAAGAGGAGCTTGCCGGGCCGAAGAGAAGACCCCGGTGGTCGTCACCGAGAGCAAGGGTGATGACGGCGTCTGGGGCGCATCTGGAACACGAGGCACCGGAGCGTCAGCCAGCTGTCGAAGTCGGCCCGTACTCCGACTTCGCGGCCTTCGACGTCCGCCCTCTGTCCTCCTCAGCAGCCCCCCTACGCCAGTCGCCCAAGGAGACGACCCCGGGGAGTTCACGGAGCCCGGCGCGGTCGATGGGGCCGCCGGTGCCACACGGAGCTGCGGCCGACGCCTAGTCGTACCCGTCATCCCGGCGGCTGCTCCCCTCGTCGTCGCTGTCGCTCCCCTCCTCGTCACTCTCGCTCGAGGAGGAGCCTTCGCTGTCGGAGGAGCTATCTTCGCAGCATCGGGCCCGGATGCCGAAGCCCCAGAAGGCCTTGACGGAGAGGAGGTCCTCCCCCACTAGCTTAAAGTGGAGGGTGAACCCCTCCGTCAAGCTGTGGATCCGGGCGAACGTCTTCCACCCGCGGCCCAGACACACCACGCCGGGGGCTCGGGGCTCGACGTGGACTCGCGTCCCACTGATCCCGCAGCCCCTCATGCGCAGGTTTAGCGTCTCAGGCTGCTCCGCCTCCAACACGTTCGCGAATGGAGCGGGAAGCCGGAGGCGGCGACGAGGCGCCCGGCGCAGCCTGATGATGAACTCACGGGGGTCGTCCCCGAGATGGACCGCTGGAAGGAACGGAGCCGCTGGCGGGGGCAAGGACGGCGCACCGATCCGTCCGCCCCGAGCGCCTCGGCCCCGTCCACGACCTCGTCCGCGACCTCGCCCTCTCCCTCTTCCCCCGACGACCGGCCCCGCCGCCGCGGGCGCAAGGGGAGGAGGGGCGCGTTGCCTAGCAGACACCCTCGCGGCAACCGAAGAAGAACCAGGGTTCCCCCCCTCCATCACAGATGGGGGAAGGAAACCAGAAGCAGAAGGAGGAAGGAGATGGAGTGCGGATTTCCGTCGCCCCCTTTCGCTCCTTATAAAGGGGCGGAGTGGGACCGCGGCCGCCTCGCTCCTCCAATAGAAGCGGAGGAAGGGCAGGCGACTGGGGCCGACCCACTGCATCGACCCGCGCCGGCCCGACTCCCTGCCTCCGCCGCCGCGACTCCGAGTGCATGAGGACCGCGTGGTGGGCGCGCAGAACCGAGGCGACGGGTGGCACGACCTCTCCCCATCCCGTGATTATGGGGAACGGACGCCTCAAAAGCCGCGCCTCACCCCCGTTCATTTATCGAGCCGCGCCTCCGCACCTCCCTCCACTTAAAGAGGGAACGGGCGTTCCGCCCCCACGACGCCGCGATAAGCGCGCGCCGCCTGGGGAAGGCGCGGCGGGTGCGGAGTTAAGGAGCAGCGCGACCAAGGCCACGCGTGCCCGTGCACTGTTAGGGCCTGGCCCAACGACGCTCGACACCGTGTGTGGCCCAGGCCCGGGGGCTCCTGTCGGTGTACTAAAGTAGGGGTACCTTAGTACCCCAGACTTGTGCACGGGCAGTTGTAGCACCCTGCGGCAAGGCCCGCCCAGGAAGAACCAAGAGAAGACCAAGCATTCAAGACAAGGCCCCGGCAAGAGGAGCTTGCCGGGCCAAGAAGACAAGACCCCGGCAAGAGGAGCTTGCCGGGACGACTGAGCCCATGTAATGCCATCCAAGAACAAAGTATACGAGACAGAAGATCGAGACCCCGACAAGAGGAGCTTGTCGGGAAGGCCGAACCCAGGCACCACAAGAGAAGCCCGCCACGGCGCGCTATGCGCCCCGGCAAGGCCTGATAGCCGGCAAGCTATCAGGCGCAGGAAGACGACCCCCGCGGCAAGCCACTTGCCGCGGCAAATCACCACCTCAGGACTGCGCTCCGGCTCGCCCGCCCACGCGTCGCTCCGGGGCTTCCCCCAAGGGCACGTGGCGGGGCACCGCGCAACCTGGGGTATGCGGTGGCATGCAGCCACCGTCGTGGCGAGCGGTGGCGCATCTAACGGTCCGCCTCGGTGCTGCCCGGGCGACCGTGACGGGCATTTAATGCCCTTGTCCCCTACCGTCAGAAGTAGGTATGATAACACTGTGCCGCGCTGTAGCGCCACTGTTCCCGCACTGTTACAACTACCACCCCTTTTACACTTTTACCCCTTTCTCTTACGTTGACACCTGTCGGTGACCCCTTTGCGCTATAAAAGGAGGCCCGTGTGCAACGTAGAAGGGGTTCCGGGGTTCGGAGATTTGGGATCCAGACAGCCATACGCTCGGTGCAGCTAGCTCTCCAAGCTCCCGAGCTCCCCAGTTCAATACAACCAAGCAGGAGTAGGGTTTTACGCGTCCATCGCGGCCCGAACCTGGGTAAACCGCCCGTGTGCTCGCCTCGATCTGCTCTCCGTGCTCCCTCCGCCCCCCTCACCGGACCACGAAAGGGGCTCCGGCCCCATAGGTGCTCGCGGGGGACACAGTCCACCCCGACACAATCTTCGGATTTCTGCATCAAATTTTTCCTTCATATTTGATATGCAAGTGAAATTTCCGCGCAAAACTTCAGCATGTTATGCAATGAAGACCTTGCAATCAGAACAATTTGCATTTTTAAAGCTTCGTATTCAGCTGCAAATGTGGAAAGTCCTGTGTTATATATGTGTACGTACTGAACCTATAATCTTCGTGCCGTAAGGACACCGCGCTTTCTAAGGGGCACTAGTATGACGTCGGATTGCATTGACAGGTGGAGGTATTTGTGGTCCATAACTTTCTTAGAGTTCGCCTTCTGTCCTCCGCGACGAGTCGCAGTATGATATGGCCTTCGCATTGATGTTAATTGTCGATTGAGAGCTCAATGCACCTGCATCGCGTGCATCCCGTTTGTTGTTATATGTCACTGAGTGCTAACTCGGAGCACGTGATGGAGCAACTTTCTGAAGTTAGTGTTTTCCGTAGCTTCGATGCATGAGAACGCGTATGGGTATATTGTATAAAGTACGAGAATGCATGTGTGAGATAAGTGATATGTAGTATACTTTGCTCTGAAAAAAGCGAAATATTTGGTGGGTCGTCCTCTCTGCTTCGGACGATGAGCAAAACGCGCTTTCAAAAAACGAACTTTGTGCGTGGGCGATATGTATTATAGCATGTCACTTTGGACCGTCGTGCGGGCAGATTTGTTGCTCGGCTAAAAGGAAAACCTATCTTTCAGTGCGTTCGCGCATCGTCACCCCCTCGGGAGTGTCGTGGCGGTCGAGGAGCGATTAGGGAAGGTGCCAGTTGCCTCTTTTCATACTTTCTGAGGGATAGCCGCTAGCTGGCACACCCCATCCCGCCTAGGGTTGGAAAACTGTTTAGTCTGTAGCGGTAAGCCAATGTGACAGGCTCGATGTTGTGGATTTTCATTCTCTATGGGACTATGAGTCCAGCAGTCCAAGCCCGACGCCGGAAAACAATACTCGATTGGGGAGCTGATGACCATATGTACAAGAGTGGTCATGTGAGACGGCAAGGATCGTCTAATAAAAAATGGGAACTCGACATTGCTTTTAGGGTGATTTGACGACGTTTTTTTCAATCAACGTATGCTCCAACTGTCTGGGGGGCCCGGTGTCTCCAAGCATGTCGGATTCATGGCTGTAGTGACGGCGGTTGAGCGAAAAAGCAAATAGTAATGAGCAGATGCGTAAATGTATGATGCTTTGGTTGCGCTGGTCCGACTCTCCCCCATGATGATGTATCAGAAAGTTATGCCAATCCGAGGACAAACAGTGGAGTCCGCGTCTGCAGTGGCCATTCATATCTATCCGATGCGGAGAGAGATTCTAGCCAGCTGTGAGTCTGAATCCGACGCCATAGGTTGCCAGGAATTATCTTCTGCCAACATCCACAACGTGCTTAGGCAAAGTTCCGATTGTTATTCTTCTGATGATCCGCCTCGGGAATAACTTGCTATCTCTCATTTTTTAAGCTGTCCGTGGGGTTCGAGTGGATTGCCAAGGTGTGGTTGAACCGTTAAATTATTCTCAGTAATTTGTGAGAATGTGTCGCAAACTTGTTGGGAATCCTTGCATTATTTTTTAGAGTGTTCGCCGACATGTTCCAGTCTCGCGGGGCCAGAACTCTCCGTTAGCGCGGCCGTCACGTGTCCGAAGCTGTGCGATGAGAATGTCTCTGTTTCGTCAGTGAAACCTGATGACTAATCTCTGCTGTAGAATGTTGATGTCGCTGTCTCGTGCAGAATGCACCTTGGTCGTGCGGAGTTGGCTATGTCGAATCACTGCAAGAAAGTTGATGAAATTGCCATTTTGTCAGCCATCTGAGCTCAATGTACATATTGGGAGTATAAGGCCTGAGCGGTGTTATTTGCCCTCTCGGGGCCCATAGCCGTGGATTATCGGCTGTGAGCACTGAGTATCTCTTCGGACCTGATTAAATCGGCGTGGCCCGGATACACGTCAGTGGTGGATGCGGCACATCGGGGCACTTCGACAGATGAATCTCCGGAGGTCCGGTGGCCTGCTGCTCGATGGCCGACTCTGTCTATTCATGGTGAGGGTGCCATCTCGTAGATGGGAAAAAGTAGGTCGCGGGCGGGGCGTTCATGCACTGTGAAGGCGATCATCAAACCATGATGGAGACAGCCGGCGGTGCGACCTGTCTGATGTCGTCACTCCATGGAGTATGCCCAAATGTCATCAGTGTGCTGGACTGAAAAACAAAGGACTCGTGAGGTGCGGGAGCTGGGGCGGCGGATGTGAGCAGTCTAGAGGACAAATCCATACGCTGAAGTCCAATCGGGTCCTTCGTGTGCTGTATGTGAGATAATCTCCGCGCTTCTGCCCACTGGCCCGAGTATCACAAATGGGGCTCCTAGCTATGTGGGGTATGTATCTGTGTGGTGGGTGTATGCTAAGAATCCTACCTTATGTCGTGCGCTAGTGGCATCTGCGATGGAGAATCAAGTGACGTGGTCCACGAGCTTGCCTGTGTCAGCGCTCATGTGGGCAGTACTCTGTATGATGGTGCAGTCAGCGAGTGTATACAACGATGGGGGCGTGATGCGTGGAGATTCTACATCCGTGCAATATGGCAGATGTGAGATATGTCTGTCCACGGCATCTATCTGTCTGAGATGATCTTTTGCAGTGATGAACTGTACTGAGGACTGCTGTCCGTATGTTACATGAGGATCGGGCCATACATCGTGTGGTGTATTGACGTGATCATGATCAAGTGAGGATTCTCGAGCTATGTCGCTCGATAATCACTGATCAGCATCATTCGATCTAGTCGAGGAATAGACTCGTCGCGACCAGTATTTCCTGGGGGCTCTCCGAGCCTCGATCGACATAGTTCGTCTCATATAGAAGAGAAGTTGTTGTCTCTCTACTACCGCTATCTGATGTTGTCGCGACATGATTCTCTTCCTCCATTTCGTAGGCTCATCTATTCCGTAGTCTTGTAGCGACAGCAGCGATGTTGATCTAGAGGGTCATAGGAATTGACACCTCGTGATTCATCGGTGCGTATGAGTCCAACACGAGTGATTGATAACGAGGAGTCATTTCCATCGCCTGATGGCGGTACCGCGGTCATGGTAGGCGCAGCGAGTTGCTGAGCAGAGCTCTCTTGAGTGATACAGTCCTTTGATACAGGCGGAAAGCATCATCATGTCTCGACGTCCACAGCGACTTTTCTATGGGAGCACATGTCGTGTCACCGCGATCTCGTAGCGGTCAGAACTGGTGTTTTCTAGTTCGATTGTAATAGAGACAGACACGATGTACTGTCGCTCCCTCTGTTGAGTATTACACTCTGCTGATTGAAATCTGATGATATGAGTATACTAAGATGAAATCTACACGAGATCGTACGCTACTTATTTTAGTCCCTAGGGCCTCTATGATATGATCGCTCTAGACCTACTCTTTATATTTATAAGACCAACAGGAGACTAGTGTACAGTGTACCAGAGGGGAGATCCTCATTAAATCGATGCAGCTCATTTCATGCAGAGAAAGTCATCGACACTGTGGGAAGAGTCGTCGTCTCTTATCTCACAAGCATAGGTCGCAGTCACAGGGCGACGGCCGAGACCTATCAGACCTCTTTCATCAATATATGCATCTGTGTGATGAGGAGTGAGTACACTCGACTAGATACGGGGCTAAAGCACGAGGGGATATGACACTGTCGTCATGGAACGATCAGCACACAAAGATAAATAGAGTTAGAGTGCACCCCATGCAGTACTTAAAGACGACAGTATATCAATATATAGGGGTAGTATGTTGGACTCATCCTGGATACCTGTCAGGTGAATGTTATGAAATACGTCTCACGTATTCTTATAAATGATGCTCATGCTATATATCTTACTGTAGCATATGCTTATAAATCACTTATTATATGGACTACTATACGAGCAAAGCCAGAAATGTGTTATGCTATCAAGTGTCGAGAGGGAATATTCAGACGAGTTCACGATCACTTGAGAGATAATGAGGAGCACGATAGACTTATTCGCACACTTGCGAGACTTCACGTTGTTCATTCTTCATTCATTCGCGCTTCTTCATGACGAGAGAGTTAGTTCACTTCGCCTTGAGTATGTACAGTAGCTTATTGTTGTTGACTTCTTCTTCTTCTTCGTTATTCTTGATGCACGATTCTTGATTGTTATTCGCGAGCTTGCTTATTATTAGTGATTCTTATTGTTCTTCTTCTTCTTATTCTTGTTGTTATGATGAGTTCTGAGTTATTCTTATTCGATTGAGTTCTTATTGAGACACTGATTGTTATTGTTCTTGCGTGATACGTTGTTGACATTGCTTATTCTTATTGATTCACTTGATTGTTATTG
>CP136060.1:226323088-226343088 GCA_032464435.1 Aegilops umbellulata
CTTCTTATTCTTCTTCTTCTTCTTATTCTTCTTCTTCTTCTTCTTCTTCTTCTTCTTCTTCTTCTTCTTCTTCTTCTTCTTCTTCTTCTTCTTCTTCTTCTTCTTCTTCTTCTTCTTCTTCTTCTTCTTCTTCTTCTTCTTCTTCTTCTTCTCCTCCTCCTCCTTCTTCTCCTTCTCCTTCTCCTGCCGCTTCTTCTTCTTCTTATTCTTCTCCTTCTCCTTCTCCTTCTCCTTCTCCTCCTCCTTCTTCTTCTCCTTCTTTTCCGCGCTCCCGCAACCGCCGCTCGGCTCTCTCGTGGATGAGGCCTTATCCGTCGACCCTGAGCCCTCTGATCGCGCCTATAAATGCCCCCGAAACCCCTCTTCCATCCTCACCGTCCCCGCTTCTTCCCACGCCGCCCCTACCGCTCGCTGTCTTCCGTTCGCATCTCGCTGGAGCCGTGCCACTCCGTCGTCCATTTCATCATCTGTGGCACCCCCCTAGCCCCCCTTCCTTTTCAATTGGATCCCCGCGACAACACGCATCTGTTTGACACATTTTTGGCCCCTAGGTACCGTCGGAACCGCCGCACCGCGTCGTCGGAGTCGCCGGAGCACCGAGCCCCGCCATCCTCACCTCGCCCCGTCCCGCCGCCGCCGGACGAACGCCGACACCACCTTCGCGACACCCTCGACGCGCCGCACCTCCCCGTCATCTTCACCGATGTCGCGACCCGCCGTAGCCGCCGCCCCGTTCAACCCGAGCTGCCGCCACCGTCGTCGACATCGTCCCCGGCCACCTCTAGCCCATTGTGAGCCACCACCCCCACCTTCGCCCCCGTTAGATCGGTCACCAACGGCCTAGATTAGGTTAGGTTAGTTGTTTTTTAGTCAAACCGGTGCGCGGTTAACCCCGGGTTTTTAATTTAAAACCGATCAGTTTTGTTTAAGTTAGCCGCCGCCGTTGTTTTTTCTTATTTAGCGGCCGTTCGCCATATAGCCTCCGCAGCGGACGCTGCTCGGCCAGCCACGAGCCGCCACGTGGCCAGGGACTTGTTTGCGATATTTTTTCTTCACTGTTTAGTCCCTTTATCATAGATTAGTCCCTGAGCTTAGATTAGCCATAACTTTTTAACCATAGATCCAAACTCGATGAAACCAGCGGCAAATTCTTCGTATTGTTTAGATCTATCCAGTGGTATCCTTTTTGCAAACTTTTTGTCAGATTCAAATTTGAATATTCAGATTCGAATTCGAACTTCAAATGGCCATATCTCTCAAACCGTAGCTCCGATTATGTTGATTCTTTTTGTATTCTGTCACCGTAGCGAAACCCTATCACCTGGACCTTTGTCACAATAATTTTCACACACTAGAATCTGCCTATTAATATTTTTACTAGTATGCATAGTATGCACTATAGTCCACATCACTTCTTGAACCATGTGCCTATGTTGTTTTGCACTTAGAATATTTTTCATGCTAGTTAAGTGTGATGGTTGTTCATTGGTTTTTTCGAGACTTTTGCTTTGCATGTTCTTCTTGGTTCTTTGAATGTTTGCTTATTGTTTGTTTATCCTCTTTGCAATAGATTGCCCGGAGTGCGAAGCAGAATATTATCAATCTTTAGAATTCAACCAGCAGTACCAAGGCAAGTTGCATCTTGATCATGTTTCATTACCTATGTTTTTATTATGCACTTAGTTCTTTGCGGTAGGACTGCATGGTAGGAATTGATGCCGCATGACTATGCTTTTCACCAGTAGTTCATTGAGGTTGGTCTGAACCTTATAACATTGTCGCCATCGTTTTACATTATTGTTGCTTCGCTAAGTAGACGTGGATTGGGGAGTGATCATTGTAAAGTATGAGTGACAATGTAGTAAATAGGACATAAGATAATCAATGAACTACTTGGGCGGAAACTTGTTGGAATGGTGGCGAAGTACAGTGGGGCACGCATGGGAAATCCATGGTGGTGCACCACTAGTGGACCGTCTGCTCAGGCTCAAAGAGAGCAATCGTATTCTCATGTCTAGAAGCTTACGTGTGCAGCCACAAGCCAATATGGGCTCTGGCTTAGTTGAGTAGTTAGTGTGACCCCTTCCGGGATGGGCTAGCAGATGTAGAATGATGTAGGTGTACCGGCCTATCCATGGGTTAAGGGGGACATTTTCGAAAGACTATGTCTTGATCTTCTGACCATGGAGGTGGTCGAGTCTTGTGGGGCAAGTGCGCAACCTCTGCAGAGTGTCAACTCAATCGAATAGTCGTGTCCCCGGTTATGGACAAGTTGAGCATCTAGTAGTGTAAATGCCGGGAGATCTCCTCACCTTTAATTAAACATTTGGGTTTTAAATGAAACATGGGAACGGATGAAGTTGGATTTGCCAACTCATGCTATGCAAATGTGTAGTAGTAGAATAACATTTTTCCTAATAGGGAAAAACTAGCTTTATGCAAAAAAACTAAACTTAGAGCTTTCCACCAGCCAAATTGCATGTACAAGTAGGTTCTTTACACTTATGATGTGACTTGCCAGTACATTCAATGTACTGACCTATATGGGTGCAACTTATCACGTTGCAGATATATCCGATGAGGATTTTAAGGTGCGATAGGTTGATGTTCTACACATAACCTTGCTCGTGGAGTTGGACTCATTTACTACTTTGCTTCCGCAACATTTGTTTATTGGCTCTATGCCCTATTTTGTAATAAATGTATTGCTCCTGGTCTATCGATGTAATAAAGAGATGTGTGTTATTTCTGTTATTTCGTCGAGTACTGTGTGTGCTAGCAAGTCGATCCAGGGACTAGCACGGTAAGCACAGAGACTTCGAATCTTACCGAGTCGGGTCAGTACAACCTAGCAATGATAATGATGTAGAAATTGAACCTGCTGTTGATCTTGATAACCCACAATCAAAGAATCAACGTTATAATAAGAGAGACTTTGTTGCTAGGAAACACAGCAAAGAAAGGGAACCATGGGTTCAGAAACCCATGCCTTTTCCTCCGAAACCATCCAAGAAAAAGGATGATGAGGATTTTGAGCGCTTTGCTGAAATGATTAGACCTATCTTTTTGCATATGCGATTAACTGATATGCTCAAAATGAATCCTTATGCTAAGTATATGAAAGAAATTGTTACTAATAAAAGGAAGATAAGGAAGCTAAAATTTCCACCATGCTTGCTAATTATACTTTTAAGGGTGGAATACCAAAGAAACTAGGCGATCCAGGAGTACCAACTATACCATGCTCCATTAAAAGGAACTGTGTTAAAACTGCTTTATGTGATCTTGGAGCCGGTGTTAGTGTTATGCCTCTCTCTTTATATCATAGACTTGATTTGAATAAGTTGACACCTACTGAAATATCTTTGCAAATGGTCGATAAATCAACTGCTATACCTGTCGGTATTTGTGAGGATGTGCCTGTTGTGGTTGCGAACGTTACTATTTTAACGGACGTTGTTATTCTTGATATTCCCGAGGACGATAGTATGTCTATTATTCTTGGAAGACCCTTTTTGAATACTGCAGGGGCTGTTATTGATTGCAACAAAGGCAATGTCACTTTTCATGTTAATGGTAATGAGCATACGGTACACTTTCCGAGGAAACAACCTCAAGTCCACAGTATCAATTCTATTGGAAAAATTCCATCGATTATTTTTGGAGGTTTTGCATTTCCTCTTCCTACTGTCAAAAAGAGATATGATATTCTTATTATTGGGGACATGCATATCCCCGTTGAGGTAACATAGTGTTATTCGAAATTTCTCCGGTTTCATGCAATTCGGAATGAGTTTGTTAACAAGACCTGATCAACTTTGTTAGTGGATTCCTTTTGATGACCATGAGATGGATGAAACTAGAAAGCATAACCTTCTGTACCTTCCTTTTACTTTCTGTTATTTAGTTGAAATAAAGTAAAAATAGTATTTTCTGTCTGTTTTCTGAATTATGCGTGCAATATAAAAATACCCCGAAAATAGAAGTTCTCCAAATGCCCTGAAATTGAAACATGATTTTTTTTGGAATATTTGAGAATATTTGGCACTGAGATCACAGCAGGGGAGCAAGCACCTGGCCACGAGGGTCCAGGGTGCGCCCACCCCTACAAGGCGTGCCCCGTGCCTCGTGGGCCCATGGTGGCTCCCCTCCACTTATTCCTGCACCCACACACTTCTTCTTCCTCCAAAAAAAATCACCATCCAGCTCAAGCGCGAGTTGTAGCTCATTTTGCTGCGCTTTTCGATCTCCTTCCTCAAAGCACCTCTCACAAAACTACTTTGGGAGATTGTTCCTTGGTATGTGACTCCTCCATTGGTCCAATTAGTTTTTGTTCTAGTGCTTTATTCAATGCTAATTTGTGCTGCCTAGGTGACCATGTTCTTGAGCTTGCATGTCAAGTTTATATGGTTCCAAGTAGTTCTAATGCATGATATAGGCTCTAGGCACTTGTAGGAGTAGTTGCTATCAATTTTGTTGAGTTTGGTTTACTTTTATTTGAAGTTACTAAAAATTTCAGAATTTTTCAGAAAATAATGAAGAGATTTTTGAGGGGCTCATCAAGCCGAAGCTCGAAGGAAAAGCAAAGTGAGGAAGCAAAGAGGCCCAAGTATAATATGCCTCGCACCGCGGAGGTTCGGCCGTGTGAATGGCCTTCCAATGATTTCTTGAGAGCAGTCGGGATTTATGATGATATTTATGAATTGGCTGAGAATTACAATTTATATTGGGTATGACCATGACTGGATATCTTTTACCATGAATTACAATGTTTAGTCAGTCCTTGATCTTTAAAGGTGCTCTACATTTATGTTTTGCGCTCTCAGAAAGGGCTAGCGAGATACCATCTTGTTATATCATATTATGATTGTTTTGAGAAAGTGTTGTCATCCGAGATTTATTATTATTACTCGCTAGTTGATTATGCCATTGACATGAGTAAACATGAGACCTAAGAGTTATTGTGAATGTGGTTATTCATAATATTTGCTGAAAACTTGAATGCTGGCTTTACATATTTACAACAACAAGAGCAAACAGAGTTTGTAAAAGTTTCTCTTTATAACTTTCAGTTTATCAACTAAATTGCTTGAGGACAAGCAAATGTTTAAGCTTGGGGGAGTTGATACGTCTCCATCGTATCTACTTTTCCAAACACTTTTGCCCTTGTTTTGGACTCTAACTTTCATGATTTGAATGGAACTAACCCGGACTGACGCTGTTTTTAGAAGAATTGCCATGGTGTTATTTATGTGCAGAAACAAAAGTTCTCGGAATGACCTGAAACTCCACGGAACTTATTTTTGGAAAATATTAAAAATATTGGTGAAAGAATCAAGGCCAGGGAGCCCACCACCTGTCCACGAGGGTGGAGGGCGCGCTTGCCCCCCGGGGCGCGCCCCCTGCCTCGTGGGCCCCCTGTTGCTCCAACAACCTCAACTCCAACTCCATATATTCGTGTTCGGGGAGAAAAAAAACAGGGAGAAGGATTCATCGCGTTTTACGATACGGAGCCGCTGCCAAGCCCTAAACTCTCTCGGGAGGGCTCATCTGGAGTCCGTTCGGGTCTCCGGAGAGGGGAATCCGTCGCCATCGTCATCATCAACCATCCTCCATCACCAATTTCATGATGCTCACCGCCGTGCGTGAGTAATTCCATCGTAGGCTTGCTGGACGATGATGGGTTGGATGAGATTTATCATGTAATCGAGTTAGTTTTGCTAGGGTTTGATCCCTAGTATCCACTATGTTCTGAGATTGATGTTGCTATGACTTTTCTATGCTTAATGCTTGTCACTAGGGCCCGAGTGCCATGATTTCAGATATGAACCTATTATGTTTTCATGAATATATGTGAGTTCTTGATCCTATATTGCAAGTCTATAGTCACCTACTATGTGTTATGATCCGGCAACCCCAAAGTGACAATAATCGGGACCACTCCCAGTGATGACCATAGTTTGAGGAGTTCATGTACTCACTATGTGTTAATGCATTGGTCTGGTACTCTATTAAAAGGAGGTCTTAATATCCCTTAGTTTCCGCTAGGACCCCGCTGCCACGGGAGGGTAGGACAAAAGATGCCATGCAAGTTCTTTTCCATAAGCACGTATGACTATATTCGGAATACATGCCTACATTACATTGATGAATTGGAGCTAGTTCTGTGTCATCCTATGTTATGACTGTTACATGATGAACCGCATCCGGCGTAATTCTCCATCACTGATCCAATGCCTACGAGCTTTTCACATATTCTCCTTCGCTTATTACTTTTCCGTTGCTACTGTTATAATCACTACAAAACCCAAAATTATTACTTTTGTTACCCTTACGTTACTTCCATATTACTTTGCTACTAAATACTTTGCTGCAGATATTAAGTTATCCAGGTGTGGTTGAATTGACAACTCAACTGCTAATACTTGAGAATTCTTTGGCTCTCCTTGTGTCGAATCAATAAATTTGGGTTGAATACTCTACCCTCGTAAACTGTTGTGATCCCCTATACTTGTGGGTTATCAGTATGGACCACAACATAGACTGGAGCTCGTCGAGCCAACCCCTGCCACAGGCCTTGAGCTTCTTCTTGAAGGTTCTTGCCTTCAGGCCCCTCAGGACCTTTGTGTTGGCGTGCTCAACCTAGCCATTGCTCCTGGGGTGAGCCACCGAGGCGTAGCATATCTGCTTTCCAAGGTTAGCACAATATGTTTTGAAAAGGTTGCTAGTGTGTCGGCGTCCTGGGAACGGGGGTCCCCAGACTTGCCTGCCAGCGGCCCACGGCGTGGCTCTGCCAGCGGCCCTGTACGGCCCATCTTCACTAGCAATCACTCAAGACCCTCGCGAGGGGCCAAGCCTCGCGAGGCGGATGACACAAGACCTCCTCGGGGGCTGCCTCACCAGGATGGCTCATGAGGGGCGGAGAGATCAAGGCAAGGGACACCTCGCGAGGTTTCTGTGACACAAGCCATGACGACTAGAGCCAGGCGGGCGTCAGCACGCGTAGTGTCCTCGCTTCCTCTTTGGTGCTAAAGGGGCAAGTGCAGGCGAGGAGTCCCGAGGCATCAGGCAAAGGTTTCCATATCGGTGCAACGAGACCAAGACCAGCAAGAGGACAGGATGAAGGTCACCGTGGAGCCCAAGACGGCATCACCGCTAGAGCCTTTGGCAGGCGAAGACCACCTTTAGTCAGGTTAACTTGTACTAGTTGTCCCCCATCGCATTTGGCCGTTTTTGGATCCCTTCCCGCTCAATATTTGGAGAGAGGACCAGGGCCTCTATAAATAGGACTAGCCACCACCATAGAGAGGGGACGGATTCAGATCATCCTCAACCACACACAAGTCAACCAAGCACAAGAGCACCTCTCCTCAGGAGGCTGTTCTTCCCTTGTAACTGTTCATCCTCAGCCCAAGAGGCAATCCACCACACCACACTGTAGTAGGGTATTACACCACATCGGTGGCCTGAACCAGTATAAACTCTTGTGCCTCTCTTTATGCGGGTTCGTCGAGCTAGGATTTGAGATCGCGGTGAGGACGAGGGCGTGATTAGGTAGGGAGAGATCTTCGTGCGCACCCCAGTGTTCAAACCTCAAGGGTTTTGCCGGAACCCGAAATCCGACATGGTGAACTGCGAGCCATTATCGGTGATGATGCAGTTAGGGACCTCGAAATGGCTCACGAGGCCCTTGATGAACTTGACGGCCGAGCCAGCCGGGATGGTGCGGACGGCCTCCACCTCTCCCCACTTGGTGAACTTGTCGTTCGCGACGTAGGGGTAGCGGTAGCCCCTTGGCGCTCGAGGGAACGGGCCCAAGATGTCCAGCCCCCAGACCATGAACGGCCATAAGAGCGGGATGGTCTGGAGACCCTGAGCGGGCTGGTGGATTTGCTTGGCATGGAATTGGCAGGATTCACAGGATTTTACTAGCTCGGTGGCATCATTGAGTGTCGTGGGCCAGTAGAATCCACTGCGGAATGCCTTGCCCGCGAGGGTGCGCGATGAAGAGTGATGCCCGCAGTCCCCGCCATGTATGTCGGCCAGCAGCTCGCGTCCCTGCTCCCTATAGATGCACCACATAGAGACGGCGTTCGGCCGTTTTTGATAGAGCTCACCGTCCCTTATGCAGTACGCGGTGGCCTGGCGGCCTACCCGCTTTGCGTCTTCTTCCTTCTCCAGCAAGGTGCCTCGGAGCAGGTACGCCTTGAATTCCTCCGTCCAACACCCCTCCCGAGGCTCGAGCGCAAGGAGTAGGCGGGCTCCTGAGGTCGGGCCGCAAGCCGGGGCACCCAAGAGGGGTGCTGGGGGGAGCTCCTCCTGAGGCTATGCTGATCCCACGGAGGAGGGGGCTGCTGACGGCTTGAGGCGGACGCCAAGACACCCTCTTGGCGATGTCGTCTGCCTCCTTGTTCGTGCTGTGCGACACGTGCTACAACTCCAGGCCCAAGAATTGTTTCTCAATTTTGCGTACCTCCTCGATGCATGCCTCCGTGTGCTCTTCCTTCGGCTTGTATGCTTTGTTGGAGAAGTTGACGAGGAGCTGGGAGTCGCCGCTGATGGTGAGGCGCCTCACTCCCAAAGCTACCGCAGCCTTGAGACCGGTGATTGGGACTTCCTACTCCGCGATGTTCTTGGAGACCTTCTCGCCCTGCTGGAAGCAGAGCTGCACGACGTAGTAGAGCTTGTCCTGGGTAGGCGAGTTGAGCACGGCTCCAGCCCCCACGCCCTGACGCGCGAATGCACCATCGAAGTACATGACCCAACCATCCGGTGCTTCGCTTCCCGGCGAGAGGGAACGGTCCTCACCCACTTCTGGGCTGGGAATGTCGGTATATTCCGCCAAGAAGTCGGCGAGGGCCGCACCCTTGATGACTCTGGTGGTGCTGAACTCCAACTGGAATGCCTGCAGTTCGATGTTCCATTCGTCGATCCTCCCCGCAGCATTGGGGCTCCGAAGCACTCTCTCCAGTGGGTAAGCTGAGACAACTTTGATGGGGTGGCCTTGGAAGTAGTGGCGTAGCTTTCGTGAGGTGACGAGGAGTGCAAGCAAGAGCTTTTGCGGCATGGGGTAGCGTGCCCGCGCATCGCGTAGCATCGTGCTGACGAAGTACACCGGGTGCTCGACAAGGGCGGAAGCGTCGGCGGGATCTTGTACCTCCTGGGGCTGAGGGCCCTCAGGAGCTTTGTCATCCATCAGGGCAGCCGCGGCCTCCATAGCATTGTCTTCAGGAGCCATTTCGTCGGAAGGACTGGCCGAGCTCCCATGAGCGTCATTGACTGGTGGGGCGGCCGGGGCCTCAGGAGCGCCATCCTGAGACTGCGGGCCTCGTCTGAGGGAGAGGTGCTCCGTCGTGATCCTTTGGTCGGGCGCTCCTCCCGCACCGCCACTAGCGTCGCGCTGGCAGAGTGAGGCATGGCGGCCAGGTAGAGCACAAAGGGCTCAAGGTGACATGGTGCTACCATCACCGGTGGGCTGGTGAGGTACCTCTTGAGGTCTTGGAAGGCCGCGTCAGCCTCCGGAGTCCACTCGAATGGTCATTTCCTTTTCACAGCTTGAAGAACGGGAGGGCGCGTTCTCCCAGCTTGGAGACGAAGCGCTCCAGCGAGGTCACAGAGCCCGCCCGCTTTTGCATCTCCTTGAGGGTTTGTGGCGGGCTTATCCTTTGTATGACCTTGACCTTCTCTGGTTGGCCTCGTCCCCCCTGTGCGACACCAGAAAACCTAGCAGCTTGCCGGAGAGGACGCCAAACACACATTCCTCCAGATTGAGTCACAGATCCACTTTGCGCAGGCTGGCAAATGTTTCCTCCAGGTCTTCAATAAGTGTCCTTGCCTCCCAAGACCTCACCACTATGTCGTCGACGTAGGCCTCGGCGTTCCTCCTAAGCTGGTGGCCCAGAGCGATGTGCATTAGCCGCTAGAAGGTTGCTCCGGCATTACACAACGCAAACGACATGCAGGTGTAGCAATACACCCCGCATGGGGTCACGAAAGCCGTCTTCTCAACATCCTGCACCACCATCTTGATTTGGTGATAGCCCGAGAAGGCGTTCGGAAAACACATCAGGTCACACTCGGCGGCGGAGTAGACGATCTGATCGATGCGTGGAAGCGGAAAGGGGTCTTGAGGGTAGGCCTTGTTGAGGTTGGTGAAATCAATGCACATGCGCTCCTTCCCGCCTTTCTTGGGGAAAATAACCAGGGTTGCCAGCCATTCTGGGTACCACACCTCCCAAATTACAGCAGCCTCTTGCAGTTTGCGGGTCTCTTGGACGATGAACGACTGCTTCTCTGTGGACTGCCACCGCGCCTTCTGTTTCACTAGGCGCGCGTTAGGGCACACCCTCAGGTGATGCACGATTATCCCCCGCAGGATCCCAACCAGATCCTTTGGCTCCCATGTGAACACATCCTTGTTCGTGTGTAAGAAGCTGACTAACGCCTTTTGTTGATCCGGAGGGATGCCGGCGCCTATGGCGAAGGTGGCGCCTGATGCCCCGTCTTCATCAACCGGCACCTGCTTCGTCTCCGCACGATCTTGAGAGAACAATTGCTTCTTCTTTGCTGGCGCAGCCCCCGGAGCCTCTAGGGCTCCTTCCTCACTTGGCCGTGCGGCCGCCGTGGCCCTGAAGGCGAGCTTGACGGCCAATAGAGCGTCCTTGGCGTCCCCTGGCACGGTGTGGAAGCCACTGCTTCCCGGCATCTTCATGAGATTGTAGGCAGGGTGAGTTGCTGCCATGAACTTGGCCAAGGTCGGGTACCCGAGAATGGCGTTGTACGGGAGGCCGACGCGGGCAACATCTAAGTCGATAAGCTCGGTGCGGTAGTTGTCGCGGGTGCCGAAGGTGACGGGGAGGCGGATCTGCCCCAAGGGGCAGGTGGAGCCGTCGACGACTCCAGAGAAAGGCTTGGTGGGGCAGAGCCGGCCATGGGGCACGTGAAGCAAGCCAAATGCTTCCACAGAAAGCACATTGAGGCCGTCTCCACCATCGATGAGGGTCTTGGTGACCGCTAGTTGCAGATGGTGGGGGTGTAGAGCATCAGGAGCGCGCCGGCGCCTGTGGTGGTCGTGGGGTGGTCCCTCAAGTCGAAGGTCAGGTCGGCCTTAGGCGCCGCCTAGCCCGGAGGAGCTCCCCATTGCATTCGGGCAGCACCCACCTGGTGAAAGAATTGCTTGGCGTGGCAGTCCGAGGTGGCGCCTGTGAACCATCAAGGGGGGCTGCGACGACGCAGGGTGCCGGTGCCGCGAAGCGCATGATGAAGAGGCTGTGCAGCTCCTCTCAGGAGGCCACTGAAGACTCCAGCAAGCTGAGAAGCCAGGCGCGCGGTGCGCCCGCGAGGGCCATGGGAAGCCAGCTTGCCATAACCTTGTCGTCGCCGCCAGCTGCCAAAACAACCTCCTCATATGGTCGGAGAAAACCTGCCGGGTCGGCCGCACCGGCGTATCTGGGCGGCAGCTTCGGCCTAAACTTGGGTGGCCACTACACCTGCCATAGGGCGGGGGTGAAAGCTCGGAGGCCCATGTGTAGGATCAAAAGTATGTTTAGAGGGGGGGGGGTGATTAGACTACTTGACAAATAAAATCTAGCCTTTTCCCAATTTTAAGTCTTGGCAGATATTAACAACTTAGCACAAGTCAAGCAATCAACCTACACATGCAAGTCTAAGAGTATAGTAGCGGAATGTAAAACATTGCACATGAAGGTAAAGGGAGGAGATTGGAGGGAGCAAACGCAATGTAAACACGGAGATTTTTGGCGTGGTTCCGATAGGCGGTGCTATCGTACATCACGTTGATGGAGACTTCAACCCACGAAGGGTAACGGTTGCACGAGTCCACGGAGGGCTCCACCCACGAAGGGTCCACGAAGAAGCAACCTTGTCTATCCACCATGGCCATCGCCCATGAAGGACTTGCCTCATTAGGGTAGACCTTCACGAAGTAGGCGATCTCCTTACCCGTACAAACTCCTTGGTTCAACTCCACAATCTTGACGGAGGCTCCCAAGTGACACCTAACCAATCTAGGAGACACCACTCTCCAAAAGGTAATAGATGTTGTGTTGATGATGAACTCCTTGCTCTTGTGCTTCGAATGATAGTCTCCCAACACTCAACTCTCTCTCACACAGATTTGGATTTGGTGGAAAGAAGATTTGAGTGTAAAGCAACTTGGGGAAGGCTAGAGATCAAGATTTATGTGGTTGGAATGGAATATCTTGACCTCAACACATGAGTTGGTGGTTCTCCCTCAGAAAATGTATGCTGGAAGTGTAGACATGTTCTGATGGCTCTCCTCACAAATGAAGGAAGGGTGGAGGGGTATATACAGCCTCCACACAAAATCTAACCGTTACACACAATTTACCAAACTCGGTAGGACCGAATCAGAAAACTCGGTCAGCCGATTTAGTTCAAAATGTGAACGTTAGGCTTTTTGGTGGGACCGACATGTCAACTCGATGGGACCTATTTCATTAGGGTTAGGGCATAATGTAATCTCGGTGAGACCGATTACACAAACTCGGTAGGACCGACTTTGGTAATAAGGTAACCAGAGAGATGGTCAGGCAAACTCGATGGGACCGATTCACTCATCTCGGTGAGACTGAATCGTTATGAAGGGGAAACAGAGAGTTTGCATTGCAAACTACGTGGGACCGATCGCTCATCTCGGTTGGACCGAAACGTTACGAAGGGAAACAGAGAGGTTGCAATCCCATCTCGGTGAGACCGAGATCCGTATCGGTGAGACCGAAGTGACTAGGGTTTGTGGCGGTGGCTATGTCAAATGAACTCGATGGTGCCGGATGGATCAAATCAGTAGGGCCGAGTTTGACTTTTGGTTTGGGACATATGTGGATATGAGAAAGTGGTTGAGGGCTTTGGAGCATATCACTAAGCATTTTGACCAAGCAAGCCATTAAGCAACACCTCATCCCTTTTAATAGTATTGGCTTTTCCTATGGACTCAATGTGATCTTGGATCACTAGAAGTAAAATGTAGAGTCTTGAGCTTGAGCCAATATGTGTCCTTAGCGTTTTGAGGGGTCCACAATTCTAATCCATGCCATGCCAATCATTGAACTTTCTGGAAATATTTATCTTGAAATAGCATTAGCTCAATGAGCTATATGTTGTTAATAATTACCAAAACCACCGAGGGATAGTTGCACTTTTAATCTCCCCCTTTTTGGTAATTGATGAAAACATATAGATCAAAGCTTCGACAAATGATAATAAGGTTGAAATACATCGTCGCTTTGAGAAGTATGTGATAAGCAAGAGCTCCCCCTAAATTTGTGCATTATTTAAAATTTTCTTTTCAATTCAAATGCATAATCGATTAGGATCATGGGTTACTCTTCCATGTCAATTACATCTTGGTGGAGCGCTCAAAATGATAGAAATTAAAAGAATGCACTCATCACCAAGCAAAGTGAATGATCATATATGGGATATAAGAGATAATATCATCCAAGCAAGCATTAAAGTAGCATATGATCAAACACATGATCGTACAAGTATCTCACACAAGGACATAGAGTATCAAACAAGCACACAATGAAGTTCAACCAAATAGCAAGAGAGACAAAGAGGAAAAACACTCTCTCTCAAAGCCTATGATCTATACATTTCTCACCCTTTGGCAACAAGTTACCAAAAAGTTTGAAAATGCATAGTGCTATGCGTCTCTCAGGCTTGGTCTTCAGGAGGTGGTGTAGATAGAACTCCAAGGAAGAAGGCATCAGTTGATGTAGCTGGAGCTGGTGGAGTGGCTGCTAGAGGTGGAACTGAAGCTGTTGCTGTTGGTGCAGATGAAGTAGCTCTTGTATCTGGCACTAGCACTGCAGCTAACCTCTGACCTCTTGGCACTCGCTGAAAAGCATCTGTAGTACCTTGTCGTCTCTTCTCCTCAGCTTCCTCCTAGAGTTGCTCAACTGTTGTCTGAATCCCAGTGACCTTCAGATCAAGATCATAAAACTTGGTCTCTATGATCCTCTCCAAGCTCTCCTGATTCTGAGTTAGGGTGGCCAAGACCTTCTCAATCCTCAATGTAGCTTGAATTAGATAGGCTAGTTGATCTTGTTTGCTCTTCAGGAACACTTCAGATGCCTCCTCAATACTTGGAGTCTTAGCAGCTTTCTCTGCCTTTGCCTTAGCTCTCTTTTCTTGTGCTTGCACTGATGAAGGTTCATCCTCATTCATCACCACTGTGTTATCTTCAAAACCTGGGTGCAAGGGTAAATGCTCTCTGTCCAACAAGTAAGTACCTGTGCCCATATTTGAGTTGATGAGCACCTGAATGTGTGGAGCATACCCACAAGGTCTTTTCTGGTCAGCGGATGTCCTCTTGATTGTCTCCACAATCAGACTCATGACCTTGAATTTTTGAGGAACATCAAAGATACGCAGCAAGTTGATGGAATGCCCTCTAATCATCTTGTGATCTCCAGATTTGGGTAACAATGTATTCCTTAAGATGGTGTTGATAGTAGGCAGACCAGACTAAAAATAGTGTACAGATCGAAACTTGTGTGTGTCCAAAGCTTTATGTGGGATCTCTTTGTACATATTAGCCATAGAGTTGTGATCTTTCTTCTTGTTGGCATACACATCCAAATCATCCTCATGCTATTCTGGGGCATTGATCAACTTGGCCCATTTTTCAACAGTTAATTGGTACCTTGTACCTTTAGACATCCACACTATCCTTCCATCTGGATAGATATGAGGAGTGGAGTAAAATTGCATGATTAGCTCATCATTCCATTTGGTGAGCTTCTGTACAACAAACTTGTCAACTCCACAAGCTTTGAAGCTTTCATGTACACCTGGGAAGTGATCTTCATTCTCATCAATGAATTCCCAATCAACCCACTTCATATTATAGACAATTGGCTTCTCATCAAGCAGAATAGTCTCATAGAAATCTTGTTGTTCTATGGTGTGGAACATGTAGTCAACTGCAGTCCTCCTCCTCACAGCATATGGATCAGACTGTCTCCACAATCTCAGTCCTGCATCCTTCTTGATGTGCATGTCCTCAGCCACTGGATGAGTGTCATTGTGGTCTGGAATCTTCGGTTTCAGTCTTCTCAACACTTGGGCTTCATCATCCTCTTCTTCCACTTCAGGCACTGGGCCTTGTTCTTCTCTTCTGCAGGAATGTTTCTGGTTCTTATCTTTGGCTTAGAAGGCTTCTGAGCTTGAGCTGTTAATTTGGGAGCAGTTTTGGGCTTTGATGGAGTAGCCCCTGACTTGATTGCATCTCCCATAAGTTTCTGGGACTTGGGTGTTGGTGCAACATCCTCTTCTTCATCAGAAGAATGCCTCTCAAATTCTTCCATGGGGTCCACCTTCTTGCACCATCTTCCTCTCTTTCTTTCCTTCTTCTTCTTCTCCTCACCAGCAGCCTCTCCTCCAATTGATTTGGAGGGTTCCTGAGTGGAGGCCCTGGCCTTAGACATAGGAAATCCTTTTGCTAGTGCCTTCTTGTTCAACCCTGGCATGGTTGCAGCAGCTGTGGCATACTCCTTCTTCAAGACTTTCTTCTTTGAGCTCACTTCTTCTTCAGTAGCCACATAATCCTCATCCTCAGAATCAGAGGTTTTCTTCTTCCTTGATCTGGTGGATGCTATGGGCAAGTTACTTGGTGTGCTCCTACTGCCCTCATCATAGCTGCTTGAGGGACTAGTGCCCTCACTCATTTGCACTTGCTCTTCCGTTCTGTTCTGGCTGTCACTCTGGTCAGACATCTTAGCAAGCAAACTGACAGCAAACCCTGTGAATAGATATAGATGAGGTAGAATAGATGAGCATCACAAAGTGCAGGTTTTTTTTTGCAAAACAGATGAGTCAAAAACTTAGTTTTAGTTCTCCACGGAAAGCATTTCGAAGCTACCGGTTTGTTAAACTCGGTGACACCGAAGCAACTTTTGGAACCTAAACTAGTGAACTCGGTCAGACCGAGTCACAATTCGGTGGCTCCGAGATTGCTAGGGTTTCACAGAGAGTTCAACTCGGTCACACCGATTTGCAATTTTCAGTCAGACCGAAAAACACATGTGCAATGGCCTATGCCAAATCAGTGAGACCGATTTCCACAACTCGGTCGGTCCGAGATGTGTTCTGCGGAAACCTAACCCTAAATTTTCGAATCAAACCTAACTTAAAGCATGTTTTCTCTAGATAGATTGTTTTCGTACGTGGAAATTATCATGGCAAAGCAATGTGCTAGGAATCGATGCAAGGAAATAGCACAAAGTATTGAACCCATACCCTAGTTCGGCAGGAGTATGCTACGGCGACAACGGCGAAGCAGAATTCTGTTGACGGCGACGGAAACCAGCGGCGGGTGGTTGCTGGCGGTGAGGAGACGATCTGGAGACCCGAGGAGGCAGAGCAGGATACGCGCGGGCTGAGGGCTTTTGGTGAAATTTCCAAAATCTCACCCGTGGATATATATATCTCGACCCTGTCGGTGTGACCGAGTGGAACAACTCGGTGGCACCGAGAAGCAGAATCGCAAGTGGTTACTGCAACTCGGTGTGACCGAAAGGTTCAAATCGGTTGCACCGAGATGGAAAACCTATATCAACTTAGTGAACTCGGTGTGACCAAAGTGGATGACTTGGTCATACCTAAATGCACAAAGAGGTTTTGGAAGTTTAAGCCTATGACAAATCAGGGACTCCGAGTGCTCCTCACACAGAGTGGTTCGAATCTGACTTGATCAAACTTTGTGATGTAGCATGAATAGAGTTTGAGACGAGAAAATCATAGATCACTAGAGGGAGTTCTTAGGCATTCTTGTCCATCCATTTGGTAAAAGAGAAAAGGCCAAACAATCAAAGCAACAAATGGATGTCCTCGAATGAGTAAAATATGCAATCAGCATGCTCACACAATAAAATGGCAAATGAAATATGTGACAAAGCATGCACAAACACTCTAGCATCTATCAAGCAATTGGCGATGACTAGGTCATCCATATATGAGTATATTGACTTAGGAGTCAAATGAGAACATTTGATCATAGGTCGCAATCATCGTTTAAGCACAAGTGGGGTTACCACTTTTACATAAAGCATTGTTGTGTTCACATCACTAGAGTTGCTTTAGCTCAATTTATTAGAGTAAAGCTCCCCCTAGATGTGATATCCCCCCTAACAAGGATGAACTAACCTTGGGTTTTGTCGATGATGACTTCATGTAGGTGTTGAAGATGTGGACGCTCAATGTTAATGTAGATCATTCGGAGCGATCCATTGGAGTGAGTTGCACTTTCAATACCTACACGGGTTAGTCCCACAAGGAACAAACAAGGATATCCATATACATAGAGTGAAGTTCACACAATATGATGTCCATGAAAACATTAGGTTACCTTGTCCCTTGTCTTACCAACAAGAGGGTTTATGACTTCTAGAACTAGTGCAAGATGTGGAAGTTGTTTGCACTTGTCCTCGCCAAAATGATATGAGTGAAGTATGTTGGTAGAGTCACCCTCAAGAACTCTCTAGTTCTTATTCTTCGAGATCCACATCATCTTGATGGAAATCCTTGGAGTTGTAGTCGTACTTGATGAAGTAGAACTTGATGTAGTCTTGGGAACCCACTTGACCAAGGCCTTAGGAGCTTCTTAAAATGCATCAATCTCCTCTTGAAGCTTGTCCTTGCCTTTTTTCTTGTGGCCTTATGGTGGAAGATCATCTTGAGCTTGTGTCCCTTGGAAAGATGTAGGATCATACTTCTCTTGTTGAGGAACAAACTTCGTCTTGGGGTATTGATCTTCTTCCCATTCAACTCCATTGGCATTGAACTTTCGTTCAAAACCAACACCTTGATTCTTCCGGTGTCTTCCTTGCTTGCGTACAATTTCATCAAATTGCTTACTCTCGGCAAGGCTCTTGTAAACACCTTTCTCTATAATTCCCTTCAATAAGCTATTCTCTTGGTCAAGTGTAACTTGGCTAAGAGAATCATTAGTGGAATCAAGAGAACTACTAGAAGCAACCACATTGGATTTAACATGATTGATGTTACTACTAGAATATAAATCTTTCTTACTATTGTTACTAGATTTAACTTTAGGCATGTAAGTAGACAAGAGTAAACGCTTGGCAATGTAAGAAGAAATTTTCTTGCGAAGATCATCATTGATTGCTTTTAAGAACTCATGCTCTTGCTCAAGGTTGAGCTTTTCAAAGCGTAAATTTTCATGAGTCTTTAAAAGTTCTCGATGATCTTCCAAGATAGTTTCATGAGCTAATTTAAGAGTGTTCCGTTCTTTAGTTAGACGCAAAATCTCCTTCTTATCATCATCATTTGTTTTATCTTGATCGAAACTACTTCACAGACGATACTGTTGGACGATTCAGAGACGATATGTTTAATCCACTGGCTGTGTTGCACCTAGTCCTTTGTATAGATGGTATGATTTGCATTATCGTCTCTGAATCGTCCAAGAGTATCGTGTGCATAGTAGCACTCTATCTTGATTATCATGATTAATAGCAAGTTCATCATAATTTTCATCACTAGAGTTGTCAACAAGTAAATCATCATCACCTAGCAAATCATCTTCATCACTATTGAAATCAACATACTCGGGGTGTGATACCTTTGGGCCTTTAGCCATGAAGCATCGTTCAATTCCTTCATTAGGTGAATCAAATATGTCGTAGGAGTTGGTTGACACAAGTGCTAGACCGGCAACAACTTCATCTTGAGTATATTTGGAGTCGGAGTGATAACTTCACTCGGAGTGATGGTCGGAGTCGGAGCCGGATACCCATTCACCAGCATGAGCTTGATGTCTTCGTTTTGGGTAGCTCTTTGATGATTTGTCCTTCCTTTCTGAATCCTTGCTTTTGCGAGAGGTTCTACGTTCATAACGATAATCTCTACTCCTCCTTTCTCTAAGTGTTGATTCTTCTCTTCTACTTCTCCTTTCGGATGAATCATCTCTTCTTTTGTGGGGAGCCGTACACTCATTGGAGTAGTGTCCAGGTCTTCCACAATTGTAGCAATTACGTTCATGACTCGAAGATATTTTTTCATTGTAGGACCTTGACTTGGAACTTCTTTCCTTGCTTCTACTCTTGTAGAACTTGTTGAAATTCTTCACCATTAGGCTCAATTCCTCATTGAAGGTTTGTTTCTCACTTGAAGATGTGGGAGCATCACATGAGGTTTTGTAAGCACCACTTGACTTGTTGTGAAGCTCTTCCTTATTCTTGAGTGACATACCATGAGCAACAATTCTTCCAATGACTTCCGTAGGCTTGAGATCTTTGTAATTGGGCATCATTTGGATCAATGTGCCCACGGTATCATATTTCCATCCAAGGCTCTTAGGATCATCTTGATGATGAATCTATCGGTCATCTCTTTACTTCCTAAGCCGACAATCTCATTTGTAATGAGAGCGAGCCTAGAGTACATTTCAGCGACACCTTCACCATCCTTCATTTTGAACTTGTCAAGTTGACTTTGAAGCACATACAATTTGGATTCCTTGACGAAGTCGGTACCCTCGTGCATATAAATCAAAGTATCCCAAATTTCCTTTGCATTCTCAAGACGGCTGATTTTGTTGAATTCTTCGGGGCACAATCTGTTGAAGAGAATACCACAAGCTTGAGCATTGTATTGCAGCATCTTCAACTCTTCCGCGGTAGCTTCATGTTTCGGTTCTCTCCAATCAAAGAATTCACCTTGCAAGCCGATACACATAATAGGCCAAACGGTGAGGTTATGTCCAAGAATATGCATTTGAATTTTATGATTCCAACTAGCAAAATTAGTACCATCAAAGTAAGGACCTCTATGGTGGTAATTTCCCTTGCTTGATGCCATACTCTCCTAGGTTGAGAAACCAAGGCTATGATCACCAAAAGCTATAGAAATCAAGGCAAATGGAGACCAAAGCACTGATACCACTTGTAGGATCAAAAGTATGTCTAGAGGGGGGGTGATTAGACTACTTGACC
>CP136060.1:226948088-227200588 GCA_032464435.1 Aegilops umbellulata
ATAAACTCATAATAACTGTCATCGTAACGTTAAGCGTGCGGACCCTACGGTTCGAGAACAATGTAGACATGACCGAGACACGTCTCCGGTCAATAACCAATAGCAGGACCTGGATGCCCATATTGGCTCCTACATATTCTATGAAGATCTTTATCGGTCAGACCGCATAACAACATACGTTGTTCCCTTTTTCATCGGTATGTTACTTGCCCGAGATTCGATCGTCAGTATCCAATACTTAGTTCAATCTCGTTACCGGCAAGTCTCTTTACTCGTTCCGTAATACATCATCCCGCAACTAATTCATTAATTGCAATGCTTGCAAGGCTTAAGTGATGTGCATTACCGAGAGGGCCCAGAGATACCTCTCCGACGATCGGAGTGACAAATCCTAATCTCGAAATACGCCAACCCAACATCTACCATTGGAGACACCTGTAGTACTCCTTTATAATCACCCAGTTACGTTGTGACGTTTGGTAGTACCCAAAGTGTTCCTCCGGCAAACGGGAGTTGCATAATCTCGTAGTCA
This sequence comes from Aegilops umbellulata, assembly GCA_032464435.1. Lineage (NCBI taxonomy): Eukaryota > Viridiplantae > Streptophyta > Magnoliopsida > Poales > Poaceae > Aegilops > Aegilops umbellulata. Next base: position 226,948,621 of record CP136060.1, read on the forward strand.
TAGGAACATGTATAAGCATGGATAAAGCAATAGCAACATACTAAATGATCGGGTGCTAAGCTAATATAATGGGTCATGTCAATCAGATCATTCAACTAATGATGTGACCTCGTTAATCAAATAACAACTCTTTGTTCATGGTTAGGAAACATAACCATCTTTGATTAACGAGCTAGTCTAGTAGAGGCATACTAGTGACACTCTGTTTGTCTATGTATTCACACATGTATTATGTTTCCGTTTAATACAATTCTAGCATGAATAATAAACCTTTATCATGATATGAGGAAATAAATAATAACTTTATTATTGCCTCTAGGGCATATTTCCTTCAGTCTCCCACTTGCACTAGAGTCAATAATCTAGATTACACTGTAATGATCCTAACACCCATGGAGTCTTGGTGCTGATCATGTTTTGCTCGTGGAAGAGGCTTAGTCAACGGGTCTGCAATATTCAGATCCGTATGTATCTTGCAAATCTCTATGTCTCCCACCTGGACTAGATCCCGGATGGAGTTGAAGCGTCTCTTGATGTGTTTGGTCCTTTTGTGAAATCTGGATTCCTTTGCCAAGGCAATTGCACCAGTATTGTCACAAAAGATTTGCATTGGACCCGATGCACTAGGTATGACACCTAGATCGGATATGAACTCCTTCATCCAGACTCCTTCGTTTGCTGCTTCTGAAGCAGCTATGTACTCCGCTTCACATGTAGATCCCGCTACGACGCTTTGTTTAGAACTGTACCAACTGACAGCTCCACCGTTTAATGTAAACACGTATCCGGTTTGCGATTTAGAATCGTCCGGATCAGTGTCAAAGCTTGCATCAACGTAACCTCTTACGGTGAGCTCTTTGTCACCTCCATATATGAGAAACATATCCTTAGTCCTTTTCAGGTATTTCAGGATGTTCTTGACTGCTGTCCAGTGATCCACTCCTGGATTACTTTGGTACCTCCCTGCTAAACTTATAGCAAGGCACACATCAGGTCTGGTACACAGCATTGCATACATGATAGAGCCTATGGCTGAAGCATAGGGAACATCTTTCATTTTCTCTCTATCTTCTGCAGTGGTCGGGCTTTGAGTCTTACTCAATCTCACACCTTGTAACACAGGCAAGAACCCTTTCTTTGCTTGATCCATTTTGAACTTCTTCAAAATCTTGTCAAGGTATGTGCTTTGTGAAAGTCCAATTAAGCGTCTTGATCTATCTCTATAGATCTTTATGCCTAATATGTAAGCAGCTTCTCCGAGGTCTTTCATTGAAAAACTTTTATTCAAGTATCCCTTTATGCTATCCAGAAATTCTATATCATTTCCAATCAGTAATATGTCATCCACATATAATATTAGAAATGCTACAGAGCTCCCACTCACTTTCTTGTAAATACAGGCTTCTCCGAAAGTCTGCATAAAACCAAATGCTTTGATCACACTATCAAAGCGTTTATTCCAACTCCAAGAGGCTTGCACCAGTCCATAAATGGATCGCTGGAGCTTGCACACTTTGTTAGCTCCCTTTGGATCGACAAAACCTTCCGGTTGCATCATATACAACTCTTCTTCCAGAAATCCATTCAGGAATGCAGTTTTGACATCCATCTGCCAAATTTCATAATCATAAAATGCGGCAATTGCTAACATGATTCGGACAGACTTAAGCATCGCTACGGGTGAGAAAGTCTCATCGTAGTCAATCCCTTGAACTTGTCGAAAACCTTTTGCGACAAGTCGAGCTTTGTAGACAGTAACATTACCATCAGCGCCAGTCTTCTTCTTAAAGATCCATTTGTTCTCAATTGCTTGCCGATCATCAGGCAAGTCAACCAAAGTCCATACTTTGTTCTCATACATGGATCCCATCTCAGATTTCATGGCTTCAAGCCACTTTGCGGAATCTGGGCTCACCATCGCTTCTTCATAGTTCGTAGGTTCATCATGATCTAATATCATGACCTCCAGAACAGGATTACCGTACCACTCTGGTGCGGATCTCACTCTGGTTGATCTACGAGGTTCAGTAGTATCTTGATCTAAAGTTTCATGATCATCATCATTAGCTTCCTCACTTATTGGTGTAGGTGTCGCAGAAACAGTTTTCTGTGATGTACTACTTCTCAATAAAGCAGTAGGTACAGTTACCTCGTCAAGTTCTACTTTCCTCCCACTCACTTCTTTCGAAAGAAACTCCTTCTCTAGAAAGTTTCCGAACTTAGCAACAAAAGTCTTGCCTTCGGATCTGTGATAGAAGGTGTATCCAACAGTTTCCTTTGGATATCCTATGAAGACACATTTCTCCGATTTGGGTTCGAGCTTATCAGGTTGAAGCTTTTTCACATAAGCATCGCAGCCCCAAACTTTAAGAAACGACAACTTTGGTTTCTTGCCAAACCATAGTTCATAAGGCGTTGTCTCAACGGATTTAGATGGTGCCCTATTTAACGTGAATGCGGCCGTCTCTAGAGCGTATCCCCAAAACGACAGCGGTAAATCAGTAAGAGACATCATAGATCGCACCATATCTAGTAAACTACGATTACGACGTTCGGACACACCATTACGCTGTGGTGTTCCGGGTGGCGTGAGTTGCGAAACTATTCCACAATTTTTCAAATGTACACCAAACTCGTAACTCAAATATTCTCCTCCACGATCAGATCGTAGAAACTTTATTTTCTTGTTACGATGATTTTCAACTTCACTCTGAAATTCTTTGAACTTTTCAAATGTTTCAGACTTGTGTTTCATTAAGTAGATATACCCATATCTGCTTAAGTCATCTGTGAAGGTGAGAAAATAACGATATCCGCCACGAGCCTCAATATTCATCGGTCCACATACATCGGTATGTATGATTTCCAACAAATCTGTTGCTCTCTCCATAGTACCGGAGAACGGTGTTTTAGTCATCTTGCCCATGAGGCACGGTTCGCAAGTACCAAGTGATTCATAATCAAGTGGTTCCAAAAGTCCATCAGTATGGAGTTTCTTCATGCGCTTTACACCGATATGACCTAAACGATAGTGCCACAAATAAGTTGCACTTTCATTATCAACTCTGCATCTTTTGGCTTCAACATTATGAATATGTGTATCATTACTATCGAGATTCATCAAAAATAGACCACTCTTCAAAGGCGCATGACCATAAAAGATATTACTCATATAAATAGAACAACCATTATTCTCTGATTTAAATGAATAACCGTCTCGCATTAAACAAGATCCAGATATAATGTTCATGCTCAACGCTGGCACCAAATAACAATTATTTAGGTCTAATATTAATCCCGAAGGTAGATGTAGAGGTAGTGTGCCGACCGCGATCACATCGACTTTGGAACCGTTTCCCACGCGCATCGTCACCTCGTCCTTTGCTAGTGTCCGCTTATTCTGTAGTCCCTGTTTCGAGTTGCAAATATTAGCAACAGAACCAGTATCAAATACCCAGGTGCTACTGCGAGCATTAGTAAGGTACACATCAATAACATGTATATCACATATACCTTTGTTCACCTTGCCATCCTTCTTATCCGCCAAATACTTGGGGCAGTTCCGCTTCCAGTGACCAGTCTGCTTGCAGTAGAAGCACTCGGTTTCAGGCTTAGGTCCAGACTTGGGTTTCTTCTCTTGAGCAGCAACTCGCTTGCCGTTCTTCTTGAAGTTCCCCTTTTTCTTCCCTTTGCCCTTTTTCTTGAAACTAGTGGTTTTTTTAACCATCAACACTTGATGCTCCTTCTTGATTTCTACCTCCGCAGCTTTTAGCATTGCGAAGAGCTCGGGAATAGTCTTGTTCATCCCTTGCATATTATAGTTCATCACGAAGCTCTTATAGCTTGGTGGCAGTGATTGGAGAATTCTGTCAATGACGCAATCATCTGGAAGAGTAACTCCCAATTGAATCAAGTGATTATTATACCCAGACATTTTGAGTATATGCTCACTGACAGAACTGTTCTCCTCCATCTTGCAGCTATAGAACTTATTGGAGACTTCATATCTCTCAATCCGGGCATTTGCTTGAAATATTAACTTCAACTCCTGGAACATCTCATATGCTCCATGACGTTCAAAACGTCGTTGAAGTCCCGGTTCTAAGCCGTAAAGCATGGCACACTGAACTATCGAGTAGTCATCAGCTTTGCTCTGCCAGACGTTCATAACTTCTGGTGTTGCTCTAGCAGCAGGCCTGGCACCTAGCGGTGCTTCCAGGACGTAATTCTTCTGTGCAGCAATGAGGATAATCCTCAAGTTACGGACCCAGTCCGTGTAATTGCTACCATCATCTTTCAACTTTGCTTTCTCAAGGAACGCATTAAAATTCAACGGAACAACAGCACGAGCCATCTATCTACAATCAACATAGACAAGCAAGATACTATCAGGTACTAAGTTCATGATAAGTTTATGTTCAGTTAATCAAATTAATTAAGAACTCCCACTTAGATAGACATCCCTCTAATCCTCTAAGTGATCACGTGATCCAAATCAACTAAACCATAACCGATCATCACGTGATATGGAGTAGTTTTCAATGGTGAACATCGTTATGTTGATCATATCTACTATATGATTCACGCTCGACCTTTCGGTCTCTGTGTTCCGAGGTCATATCTTATATGCATAGCTCGTCAAGTATAACCTGAGTATTCCGCGTGTGCAACTGTTTTGCACCCGTTGTATTTGAACGTAGAGCCTATCACACCCGATCATCACGTGGTGTCTCAGCACGAAGAACTTTTGCAACGGTGCATACTCAGGGAGAACACTTCTTGATAATTTAGTGAGAGATCATCTTATAATGCTACCGTCAATCAAAGCAAGATAAGATGCATAAAAAGATAAACATCACATGCAATCAATATAAGTGATATGATATGGTCATCATCATCTTGTGCTTGTGATCTCCATCTCCGAAGCACCGTCATGATCACCATCATCACCGGCGCGACACCTTGATCTCCATCGTAGCATCGTTGTCGTCTCGCCAATCTTGTGCTTCCACGACTATCACTACCGCTTAGTAATAAAGTAAAGCATTACATCGCGATTGCATTGCATACAATAAAGCGACAACCATATGGCTCCTGCCAGTTGCCGATAACTCGGTTACAAAACATGATCATCTCATACAATAAAATTTAGCATCATGTCTTGACCATATCACATCACAACATGCCCTGCAAAAACAAGTTAGACGTCCTCTACTTTGTTGTTGCAAGTTTTACGTGGCTGCTACGGGCTTAAGCAAGAACTCATCTTACCTACGCATCAAAACCACAACGATAGTTTGTCAAATAGACTCCGTTTAAACCTTCTCAAGGACCGGGCGTAGCCACACTCGGTTCAACTAAAGTTGGAGAGACAGTCTTCCGCAAGCCATCTATGTGCAAAGCATGTCGAGGGAACCGGTCTCGCGTAAGCGTACGCGTAAGGTTGGTCCGGATCGTCTCGTCCAACAATACCGCTGAACCAAAGTATGACATGCTGGTAGGCAGTATGACTTGTATCGTCCACAACTCACTTGTGTTCTACTCGTGCAAATAACATCAAACCAATAAAAGCTAGCTCGGATGCCACTGTTGGGGAACGTAGTAATTTCAAAAAAATTCCTACGCACACGCAAGACCATGGTGATGCATAGAAACGAGAGGGGAGAGTGTTATCTACGTACCCTCGTAGACCGAAAGCGGAAGCGTTATAACAGCGCGGTTGATGTAGTCGTACGTCTTCACGATCCGACCGATCCAAGCACTATTACTCCGGCACCTCCGAGTTCTTGGCACACGTTCAGCTCGATGACGATCCCCGGGCTCCGGTCCAGCAAAGCTTCGGGGAGGAGTTCCGTCAGCACGACGGCGTGGTGACGATCTTGATGTACTACCGACGCAGGGCTTCGCCTAAGCACTGCAACAATATGACCGAGGTGGAATATGGTGGAGGGGGGCACCGCACACGGCCAAGGAATGATCACGAAGATCAACTTGTGTGTCTATGGGGTGCCCCTGCCTCCGTATATAAAGGATCCAAGGGGGAGGGGCTGGCCGGCCAAGGGTGGCGCGCCAGGAGAGTCCTACTCCCTCCGGGAGTAGGATTCCCCCCCCCCCCAATCCTAGTTGGAATAGGATTCCTCAAAGGGGGAGAGAGAGAGAGAGGGGGTCGGCCACCTCTCCTAGTCCTAATAGGACTAGGGGAGGGGGGAGGCGCGCAGCCCATGAGGGCAGCCCTTTCACCTTTCCACCAAGGCCCATGTTGGCCCATTTGGCTCCCGGGGGGTTCCGGTAACCCTCCCGGTATTCCGGTAAAATCCTGATTTCACCTGGAACACTTCCGATGTCCAAACATAGGCTTCCAATATATCAATCTTTACGTCTCGACCATTTCGAGACTCCTCGTCATGTCCGTGATCATATCCGGGACTCCGAACAACCTTCGGTACATAAAAATGCATAAACTCATAATAACTGTCATCGTAACGTTAAGCGTGCGGACCCTACGGTTCGAGAACAATGTAGACATGACCGAGACACGTCTCCAGTCAATAACCAATAGCAGGACCTGGATGCCCATATTGGCTCCTACATATTCTATGAAGATCTTTATCGGTCAGACCGCATAACAACATACGTTGTTCCCTTTGTCATCGGTATGTTACTTGCCCGAGATTCGATCGTCAGTATCCAATACTTAGTTCAATCTCGTTACCGGCAAGTCTCTTTACTCGTTCCGTAATACATCATCCCGCAACTAATTCATTAGTTGCAATGCTTGCAAGGCTTAAGTGATGTGCATTACCGAGAGGGCCCAGAGATACCTCTCCGACGATCGGAGTGACAAATCCTAATCTCGAAATACGCCAACCCAACATCTACCATTGGAGACACCTGTAGTACTCCTTTATAATCACCCAGTTACGTTGTGACGTTTGGTAGTACCCAAAGTGTTCCTCCGGCAAACGGGAGTTGCATAATCTCATAGTCATAGGAACATGTATAAGCATGGATAAAGCAATAGCAACATACTAAATGATCGGGTGCTAAGCTAATATAATGGGTCATGTCAATCAGATCATTCAACTAATGATGTGACCTCGTTAATCAAATAACAACTCTTTGTTCATGGTTAGGAAACATAACCATCTTTGATTAACGAGCTAGTCTAGTAGAGGCATACTAGTGACACTCTGTTTGTCTATGTATTCACACATGTATTATGTTTCCGTTTAATACAATTCTAGCATGAATAATAAACCTTTATCATGATATAAGGAAATAAATAATAACTTTATTATTGCCTCTAGGGCCTATTTCCTTCACATCCTTCTCCACCTCCTAATGTCAAAGATTGAGCCAGTTAGGGTTCTACCCTACATCACATCGGCCCTACCCGCTCACCTCTCAGGGGAAAAGAAGGGGGATGGGAACAACAACCAATCCACTCGACCTCTCAACCAAGCTATTAGATCGGCTATCTATAGTGGGCAATCTATTTTAAATTAATATGAATTTCCATCAAAAATGGGAAGCAAAAAACAAGTTAAATTTGCATGTATGATTTATTGCATCTACTTTTATCTACATAAACATCTAATATTACTTATAGTGGTAGTAATTAATAAAATGTGTTTGTTGCCATACATGTGCCCGTCCATTGAGAAAAGAATGGTAAAAGTACTTAAGAACATTTAAATGGTAAAACATTCAATAAAATTTCAATGGTAAAATATTTAAGAACATTTAAATGGTACAACATTCAATAAATTTTCAATGGTTCTACAGATAAAATGACTCAATATAGTGGTGAGGGATATTTTTATTTAGATTTAGCATATTCTTTTCTAACCTTCGTGACACATAATATAAATGTTTCAATGACCTATCCTAGATTTCTAGTGATATTTTCTCAACTTCACTGACAAACCTAGATACATGAGTGAGTTTCAATATTTCAATAATGGTTCACTGTATAGTTTTCTTCATGTGGAGTATGAGAACACTATAATGGCAGAACAGTGTTTGTTTCCCCTACTTTTCAGCTAAATCGCCATTACTCTATAGCAAAGAGCATCATCATGGTTCACTTTAAGAATCTATTTTATTTCAAGAACATGAACCATGTTCTCCAATATATATGTGAGCAATCAACCAATCACAACAATTACAGTTGTTCTACTTAGTAAAACCAACCACATGACGAACTTGTCGGTTTAAAAGTATCTGAGGTAAAAACATGAAGGAAGAATATTGCTATAAAGAGTTATAACCATACCACTAAGATGGGCATATGAGTGAATCCCTTGTGCTTGTCTAGTCAACAAACTATGTTAAACTTCTTGATTAAGCCAATGGTTGTACTATCTCAATATGGCGTTCTTATCATTTTAGATACTTTTTGTTGACTATATGAAGTACCCATAAAAAATCACTGGATCCTTCCATTGGAAGACATTCTCGTCCACCTACAAAATACAGAGGTAAACCATTTTCATATCCATGTCAAGTAATATCATGTACTCTGTTCGAACTGTGGACCTGCATCAAGTTAAAGAATCTTAATTATAAACTAGTTACAAATACTTCATTACTTAGTAACCATAGGATGGAATCCTATGCAATTAATACATGGTACAAGGCAAATAGTACTGCAAAGGAGTGAATACCAAAGCAATGAGTGGAACAGAGGAAGATGGTTATTGCTACCTCTCCCAAAATAGACTTTTGCCTCACTTTATATATAAAGCAACGAACAAAGTACACAGCCGAATGAAACAAGGTGGTTGTTGCTACCTTGCACCATCATGCCAATATTATACACATTTCTCTTCTTGACCGTGATAAGGCATCGTATAATTTATGTTGATCCAAAATCCAGTAGTGTTGCTTAGGACTTGCTGGATCTACTCACATGATCTGTGTCAGCTTCAATAATCATTTTTCTTTATTTTTACCAACTTCTGCATGTCATCTTCCAACTAATCGTTGTTACGTACCAATGCAAAAAGTATTATATGCAAGTTACGAGTTAAGGCGTTAAAATACAAAATGTAACCGTACAAAGACGGGACAAAAGAGGAAAATATTAAACATCAAGGATAATATATTGGCATATCGCTTCCATTAGCTGCCTTCTATTCAACAATTGTGGTACCGAATTTGGAAGACCAAGCCCTTCAAGGCTAATTGTCCTAGCTATTAAAAGTATCTAGGTATTTGAGAATTTCTCTCTTAAGCCCATAATCTCTTCATGTGACAAGCTCTCTGCAATAATCGAAAAATACCCAAGAAGATCTGTTATGAAATACAAACACGAGTAACCAATGTCATGCAAGAAGAAAAAGAGGACCATAAGTTCCCTAGGGCCCACCTTTAAATTAGATACAAGATAATTATGTCCGTGATATCAACATAAACTTAGTAAAACACATTAGTGTAACAAGTTCTATTTGACAAACTGAGATAAATATAATAAGCATGGCCCACTTTACCAATTAAAATTGGACTATTAAGAACAATAACCAAGACATGCTAATGTCAGTAATAAATAGGTAGAAGTGGTTTGTGTTTCCTAGTTCATACCAGGACAAAGATGGTTTGATATACTGCTCAAAATAGCAACAAAAATTTAAAAATCTCACCTTTGACCTATTGTTATGCATAATTCGGCAAAGAAAGAGAGGAGAAAGCCATGACGACTCCTGAGCTTTCTTGTAACCAATATCTGGTTATTGAAAAGGTGGATAACAAAGGGACAACCACCCAAATCGCTTGGTTGATTAGACAAAAGGGGAAGACCAACTATGCATGCTGCCCAAATCAGATGCTGTGATGGGAGCATTTGCAAGAGTGCTTTCTCTAGGAGTTAAAAGAGGCCATAGTCAATCACAACATGTATCCACCAACCATCCTAGAAACCCTCCATACATTTGAGACCTAAACATGAACCATATACAAGTCTATTGGACCCAAGAAAAAAAGAACAACTCACCGCTTTCTTGAAATCCAATTCAATTCCTCTTTTTAATTACATACCATGATTCTGTAAAAGGAAAGAGGCAAGAACAAGCTGCAAGAAAGCACTATACCATTTCAAAGCATTGCAAACAATTATACACTTCATATCCCTATATTATAAGGCCAAATTAGACGGGCACATCAATGCTTGCCATCAATGACCTAGTCTCTGCCAAGTTGCACTCGATACTTAGCAAAGAAATTATCCACATAATCATTTAGCTTTGCTCGTTGAAGGATAGAAACAAAAGATGTCGAGTCTTCACCTACCTCTATGACAACATGTCTATGATTTTTGCGCATTCTAATACAGTGTTCTAAATAGCCCACTCCATAGAATAGCAAGTAGCACCATGATGTGAGTAACACCGAAGCATATAATCTAATCAATCCCGTGGCGTAAAAACATACATGATAAACACATAGAAGGATAAGGTGTGGAGTAATTACCTGTCCAGAAGCAAATGGATTATGAGCTGCAGAAGTGAAGAGAATGCCAATACAAAGCTCCAAGATCCGCCCAAATCAGTTGACCAAACCCAACATGAACATCTCCTGTATGCATAATTTTTTAATTGAGAGAATGTCATGACAATGTAATTTCATGGTTGGAAGGAGGAATCATATATGAACTAGAAAGAAATAAAGAGAAACCTAGCCGAGCATCATGGCAAAGGGTGTTGTGCTGCCGAAGTGAAGAGGCAAGTGAAGAGTGGTATGGGAGGCAGAATATATGCATGCATTTACCCCCAAAGCAGCGGAAAGGATGTGCACATCCCCCGCCATGATTTTATGCATAAAAACCGAAGAACGATTGCGTCCTTCAATCTTAAAGGGTTAGTTTCGCTAAGAGAACAACTATGATGTGGACCTGCATCCCCGTGTCGACTGGTTCCCCTCCTCATCTCTCTCTCCCCCTCCATCCCAGACCGGTCGATCCATCCCCTCGTTTCTTGTAGCGGCGTCCGTGTCGGCCTCCCATGTGTAGACAGATCCCCTTCCTCTTTCTCCGGGCAGCGACATGCCCCCTTGTTGTTTCTCTCGAAGTGAACGACCCTGTTCATCCTTTCTCGCGTACCTCGTAGGGAGGATAATTGGGCTGAGAGAATAGGCCCACGTAACCAGAGGGCTCTCATTTCTGTGGAGTAGCAGCCCTTAGGACATTTAGCCCAGAAAAAGAAGTGTGGTGGTGGACGCATAGAGAGCAGTTTTAATGGCTGAGATCTTCTAAATCACGCGAATGGATGGCCAGAAATGCTCGGTTAAGTTTTAATGTCCTATGAAATAGATATATTGTTTCCCGTATGTGCAACTAGGGTTCTCGAGCTAGGGTTGTAACCAAATTCCCCAACTGAGCGAGGGCGCTCCATCATCGGGATCTGACAGAGTGGCCATGGACTACACCAACGCCATCCATATCATCCCGGACGCCGCCGGTCCCGAAAGCTGGGCCAACTCTGCGGCGCCTCCTGGCGGGGACTCCGGGATTTGGGCCACCGAGGACGACTACAGCCAGTGGAACGGCGAGCAGGGGCTTAGCGGGGGTGGCTATGGCGGTGACAGGAACTCGTCGCAGCCGCATTCAAGGGCCGGCAGCGAGCAGCCGCCGCCGGGCAAGAAGCCCCGGGGCAGTGGGCCGTCGGGCGGCGGCGACGCGGGGAGCACGAGCAAGTCGCGCGCGATTGGAAAGATGTTCTTCAAGACGAAGCTCTGCTGCAAGTTCCGGGCAGGGACGTGCCCGTATGTGACAAACTGCAACTTCGCTCATGGGATGGAGGAGCTGCGCAAGCCGCCCCCCAACTGGCAGGAGATCGTGGCAGCACACGAGGAGGCGACGGAACAGAGAGAGGAGCACCAGATCCCGATCATGACTTCGTCCAACGTGGTGCCTGGTGACAGCGTGTCTGGCAGGGCGTACAAGGGGCGGCACTGCAAGAAGTTCTACACTGAGGAGGGATGCCCCTATGGCGACGCATGCACTTTCTTGCATGATGAGCAGTCCAAGGCGCGTGAGAGCGTCGCGATTAGCCTATCGCCGTCGGTTGGCGGGGGCAGCTACAACTCTGCTGCTGCTGCCGCCGCCTCTCCAAATGGACCGACAATTCTGAAGCCGTCGAATTGGAAGACGAGGATTTGTAACAAGTGGGAGATGACTGGCTACTGCCCCTTCGGTAGCAAGTGCCACTTTGCTCATGGAGCTGCTGGTGAGCGCCTCTTTTTCTTTTCATAATCGACTTTAATCCCCAAATTTTGCAGACAGCCTATTCAATTGTTATTACCATACGGTTGCATATATTTTTTCCTTGTCTCTGCATGAAATTTCTTCACATTTCATATAAACAATGAGGCCATAAAGTTACTCATGTCCATTTGATGGAGGATAGGCTTGGTGCAGTGGTGAAGTACTCCCCCATTGTGCCAAGAGGTCCTGGGTCCGATGCAGCCTCTCTGCATTGTACTGTGCAGGGGTAAGGCTTGTCTCGTATAATCGTTCCCCAAACCTTCCCGCACTGGGTCTGTCCTTACTCACGTCCATTTATTCCATGAGACTGTAACCCACATTATAGTTGAAATAGAACCTGCAATACAGTTTTCTAGTCAATTCTGATGCTTGCTTTTGCGTACATTCAGATAAGTGATGCTTCTTTATAATTGACCACAATGCATCATATGTCGTATTTTAAACCTATCCTGACACTTTTGCGTACACTCAGATAATTATTTCTTCTTTATAATTGACGACAATACATCATAAGCCTGATTTCAACTGTGTTCAGCAGCTTACCTGAAACTCTATGATTGGAAGTATGTACTTTCCAACACAGCTACTGGACTACTAGAACAAATCAGGCCAGGTTTATGAGTTCTCTATGGGTCTCTAAGATTGTTCAGAACCGACATCTTGGTACTCACGAGCATGACATAACATTCACAAAAATTTGCATGCTCAGCCCTTGGTCCATATCAAGTTTAATTAGTTTCCAACCTATGTGATGCTTAGCAGTCTAGCTGTGCACAATAATAGTTGGGATCCAGTCCACTGGTAAATAGGTGAATGATCCAACTGGGTTCATCCTTACAATTGCTCTCAATTGTGTCACTTGCTTTATACAGAAGTTGGTTACAGGTAGTAGCATCGCCTGCATATAGGAAAAATTCCCTGATATCTTGAACCTTGCTCTGGAATTGGCTTATGAAGTCTTAGAGTAATGTACATAATATTTTCAGTGGTGTTAACATACATGTTTGTAAGGTAACAACAATTTGTGTTATGAAACTACTTGCTTTGTAATTGTAGGATTAGAAACCCATGGATCAAGGAAGATATCAGAAATAAAACAGATTCGACATGACTAGATATTGTTTTCTTTATGAAGCTAGCTCCTAGTAAAATCTGATCATCAAACTCACTGATTACTGATTAGCTTATATGGGTTAGGAAAATGACCGCGTGTTATTGTGATATATTTTATGGTTTCCATGTTAGGTGTGGATCTTCTAATTTCTGGGTTCAGAATAAGTCATTCTAGGTGTAGTCGGATTTGGTATTGGTCTATTGGGTTTTACATAATTGCCATATGGGCTGATGCCACACTTGCCCTGATGCTAGTTGTTTTTGTCTGTGTTGCCTTATTATTACTTGTAGACAATTGGTATCTCCATTGCAGGTCTTATCTTGCACGATTTTTTCTATTTTATGCCCATGACCAGCATGAGCATTTGCAAGATAAATGAAATTATGTAGTACTGGCACCACATATGCCATTTTTCTGTCGCACGCATGCCTGGTGCATGATTCATGCTTAATGGCTTGAATTTTCTTAGATGGTTACAAATAGACACCTAATTACTTTGTGCTGCTATGTACATGTCTATTTCTTACGAGTTCATACTTCTTTTGGAATCATCAGATAAACCGCTGTTTACTGAAGCCCTGTTTGGTGTGGAGCCTTAGGCTATGTTTGGTAGTAAAGCATTGCAAAAACTACAGTAAAAATGCAAAAAGGAGTACAATAATTTATCCTATAGGTATAAGAAATACTGTGGTCTTGACATAACAGAGTATTTTAGAGTATTCACAATCCTGAGAACCTGTTCTGTGATGCGATGTTGTAAAAGCTGGCTAGCCGTTAGCTAGCAAACACGCACGGTTTTCTAGCGGAGCTAGCCGTTGCATTAAGCAACTGATCAGCCTAAGAGTGGCAACTTGTTGAGAATAGTGGGGAGGAGGATAATAACTTGTGACGCCGTTCTTTTCGGCTGCTCAGTTCTTAAAAAAGAGGTCTGGGGTTCTTTTTATATAATACAGAGAAAAAAAACGATGGTTTGGCAAATACTGTAGTATCAAAACAAGGCAACCAACCAACCCATTGTAAATATAACTGGTAATCTAAAAAACTGTAGTATTCTCATAAGCTTAGAAAATACTTTGCTACCAAACAGGGCCTTAATGTACATAATTTACCTGATCTAGTTTACATTACTGACATATATTTTGGTTGTAATTGCAGAACTCCACAAGTACGGTGGGGGACTTGTCGACATTGACGGGAGGGACATTGCATCAACTCCGGATTCGAAGCAGGCTGCGGCATCTTCGAAACTTCCTGTGGAGACTGCTGCTGCATCCACTGCGGTGCCCCCTCATGCAGACGTGTACCATTTAGGCAGCCAGTCACAGCGTTCCGCCTTGGCCAGCCAAAGGTCCGGGCAGCTACAGAGGCCAATCCAGAAATGGAAAGGCCCCGACAAGATCAGCAGGATCTATGGTGATTGGATAGACGAAACTGACTAGGAAGAGGAGCGCCGTGTCTGTCTCCTTTACCCAGTTTAGTTCTAGTTGGCACTGCTGGAAGAGTCTGCGTGTTGTAAGACTAAAACATTATGCTGCCGCAACTTGTATTGTGTCTGTTGTATGCGTGATTGCAGTGAACTCGCCGCTGGGAGAGCTGTATGGATGGTAGTGTTCTGGTCTTCTGGATATCTGAAAGTCTGAAGTTCATGTTTCGTTTCTTTTATTTTTGATCAGAGTCGGGAAGGAAGGAGCCTACTCATTGGATGGCAGTTTTTCTGTTTTTCGATTTCGTCTAAGTCGTTTCTTTTTGCCCAGTCCAGTCTTGACACTAGCGTTTTTCACTCCGGGCTCAGCCTGCAAAAAAAGATGACTCTTTTAATTGTTGATTCAGGCCGAGTTCCGGCTCCCTTCTTAGACCTTCAAAACAATTATTTTGCGCCAGCGTGTCCCTAACGCGTCGGCTTTAAAACCGTTACCGTCCCCAAGCCCATCGCCCCTCCAGGATTTTGTCCCAAGCTCCGCCACTGGTCCCAAGCACAGTAACAAATAATCAACCGCCCAGCCCTCCCCTTCCCCGCGAATCAACCTGTGGTTGAGTTGGTTAGGTGGACAGTGGTATCCCCAACCCACCAGGGTTCAAATCCTGATGCTCGCATTATTCCTGGATTTATTTCAGGATTTCCGGCGATGCGCTTTCAGTGGGAGGAGACGTTTCCGTCGACGACGAGGCGCCTACGGTGACTTCGTAAATCTCAAGATGATATGCCGGCTCAGTCTCTCGGAGGTGCTCATAGGGGTAGGGTGTGCGTGCGTGCGTTCATAGGGATGAGTGTATGCGCGTGTATATGAGCGCTTGTGTCTATACTGATGCTCAAAAAAAAAAGCCCTCCCCTTCCCCTCCCTACTACACAAAATTCTAAAACACACACACACACACACATTGCATTACTGAAAAATGCTAGCCATCTAAAGAAAATGGTAAGAGAGAATGAGCACTGAAATGGACATACAAAAACTCAGATAACTGCCAACCTAAAAGCTGAAACCATTATAACACATATGCGGTGGGTATGTTCTTGTGGTGTCAAGCCACATGTGCAAAAACAAAAGCAAACGCACGGATTTCTTAAGTGTACAAATAGCGGAGGAGGAGGGAAGGGGGTTTGAAGGGCCTTGCTTCGGTAGACCCCCCCAACAAAACGTAGAAGGGCATAATGGTCATACGGAAGAAACGTATGCCCACCTCCTATCATACCGTATAGACCGACGTCCGTATACCTTGACGAATAAAAAAAACGCCGCACATGTAGAGGAAATAAGTCAGCTGCACGATCTTCTCGCCCGCCCGACGATCACGCACGTCGATCACGCCCAGTTTCCAACTGTGCGATCGCCGCCGACTGAACCCCATCCGACGCCGCATCTGAACGTCGCCGCGGATCCGTCCCGCGTCGACCTACGCCGGCGACGTCTACACCGCGGCCCTCGTCTTCCACGTCGCCGCCGTCTTCCATCTAACCCTCGTCTTGCACGTCGCCGTCGGACGGCTTGTCGGCTGCGACTGACCGCGCTGTCGTCCGCACGCCGCGGATCCGGCCCTGCGTCGACCTACGTCGGCGACGTCTGCACCGCGGCCCTCGTCTTCCACGTCGCTGGCGTCTTCCATCTAACCCTCGTGTTGCACGTCGCCGCTGTCTACTCCGCGGCCGAAGGTTTGCCATCTAATCTCCTCGTCTAAACCTAGCATGCTAGATGATATGAGTCACACATAGTGATCTAGGGTTTATGGTTGAGTAAACATGCCGTCGCAGCAGCGCCTCCCCGGACGACCGCATGTTGTAGGCAGATAGAGTTGCAGTTGGGCATGATCCACAGTACAAACTTAACACGTGATGAATTCACAATGTTATGCAGTTTGGTCAGTTAGGCGTGTTGCCATGGATGAACAAACCGCATTGACGGGGGATGATAATGGTACTAATAAGGCGACTCGGAATGATAACGATATTTTTAATGAAGATGATGACAGCAGCGACAACGATTCCATGTCGTCATTTGATATCTTGCCTCGGGAGGATTTTGATCATAATGAACATGGCGCAAATAGTGAAAATGTAAGTGTCGTATAATTTGATTTCATCTTTGAACCTGCAACGTATGGCATGGCTAACTATTTCTCTATGTATACAAATTTGCAGGAAGATGTGGATGTTGACAATGTGGAAAATAGTTTACAGGAATCATTCGCGGATAACTTGAGCCAGGTTCGTAGATAGATGTTGTACATCGATGAATATTATGAATTAAATGATAGTAGTTAACATATACATTTTCATATGAATTTTGTAGGAGGAGTCAGATGGTATTAGCGGTGATCACGATGAGGGGGAGATCAACATTGAGGAGGCTCAAAGGCAGCAGCAAATGGTGGATACACATTGGAAGGTGATGGCTATGACCTTTCGGTCGCAAGGTGATGCATACATATTCTATAACAATCACGCCAAAGAGAACGGGTTTAGCATCAGAAAACAGAAAGTCAAACGAGGTGCTTCAGGAATGATACGGTACCGGAGATTTCTTTGCTCCAGGGCAGGTAGAAGGCAGAGCAAGTTTATAACCATGGAGGGCCGCAAGCGCAGGCTTAGACCGGAGACTCGTTGCGATTACGGTGCACATATGGTGGTGAAGCTGGACAGAGAACGTGGTGTTTGGTTTGTCACGTCATTCGTGGATGATCACAACCACGCGATGGCTAGGCCCGACGAGGTTTGTTTTCTGTGGTCTCATAGACGGATTGGAGAAGGCACGAGGGCAGAGATATTGGCGTTGGAAGCTGCCGGGATAAGAAAGCATATAATAATGGATAACTTTATCGGCAGATACGGTTCGTATGATAAGTGCGGGCTTATCAGGAGGGATATTTACAATCTTTGTTGCAGAGAAAAAATGAAGCTCATAGCAAAAGGTGACGCAGAGACGGCAGTTGGCATTATGAGGAGCAGGAAGGAGAAGGACCCTGAGTTTTTTTTTGAGTATGTGCGTGACAAGGAAGGGCGACTGAAGAGTATGTTTTGGTGTGATGCACAGTCGCGGAGGGACTATCAGGACTATGGAGATGTGGTTGTGTTTGATAGCACGTATAAGATGAACAGATATGGTATGCCGTTCGTCCCCTTTGTCGGAGTTAACAACCACCGTTGCACCACAGTGTTTGGATGTGCCATAATTGCTGACGAGACGGAAGGGACATATGTGTGGCTGCTGCAGACATTTATGAAGGCAAACTGCCAGGTGAAGCCAAAGTCAATAATCACAGATGGTGACGCTGCAATGATCCGGGCTATTCGGACTGTGCTTTCAGATGTTTTCCACCGTCTTTGCTCCTGGCATATCGAGAAAAATATGCAGAGGCACCTGCATTACAAGTCACTGGATGAGTTCAGATCGCTCCTATACTATGCCACCTCTCAAGCGAACTTTGAGCAGAGATGGACCGCTTTCTATAATAAGTGGAAGACGGATAAAACTAAAGAGTGGCTTGACAGGATGTACAGGAAGAAGAGACTTTGGGCAGCTTCATATCTTTCCGATGGTTTTTTCCTTGGTATGCGAAGTAACCAGAGAAGCGAAAGCCTCAACTCCTGCCTTCACCTACACCTGGACTACAGTATGACAATAGTTGATTTGGTTGTGCATTATGAGAACTGTATAGTTCGCCTGCGTGAGAATGAGGCGTACGATGACTGTGAGGCACACCAAAAAGAACCACCGTCGGTTACTGAATATAAGGCACTTGAGGAGCATGCGGACAAAGTATTCATACCTGCTAATTTTTACATCCTGCAAGATGATTTGCACAAGATGGGTCAGCTGGAGATATTTGAGACAGGAATTGAGCGTCAGACATATATGGTGACATGGAAGGATAACCACAAGTTCATGTATAATGTTGTTTATGAACCAGGTAACTCAGAAGAAACTATAACATGCAGTTGTCTTAGGATGGTTCGGAAAGGCCTGCCATGCAAACACATTCTTTTTGTTCTCCATCATCTGAGCATAACTGAAATACCAAAGTGTTGTGTCCTTCATCGGTTGTCAAAAAATGCGAGAGATGGATTGCCTATGCAGCGGAAGAGTGATATGTTTGGATGGGGTTGGTCAGGGCCATTAGAGAGAGGCCGGTATAGTCAAATAAGCATAAAAACCACAGAGGTAGCTCATGTTGCAGCAAATGATCCCTTCTTGTTTGACGAGTTGATGAAGTGTCTGGACAACATAATAGCGCAGAAAAAGATACCAGAGGAGGAACTTATAGGAAGTAGAAGGTATGCTAAGCTTAAGAAGGAGGCAAGTCAAGCGCAACAAGTTGAGCCTGGTATTGGTGATCCTGAGAAAGTTTCGACGAAGGGTGCACCTAAGAAGGGGCGGTCAAAGGGGGGGCCCGATGTTACAAAGAATGGTAGGCCAAAAGATTTTACAGAGAAAAAAAATGGTCCTTTGTGCAGTTTGTGTAGTCTACCAGGTCATAACAAGGCTACATGTCGAAAAAACCAGAAGTAAGATGCTACCTTATTATTTTTTGTTTTGTTGGTACTTCGGTTTTACAAACTATATTTTCTCACCCATATTTTTATGTTGTTATGTTCAGGAATTGGGCGTAGAGAAGCATCTTGCTATGTTGGAAGAATAATAACAGTCGCATGAGTCTAGTCCGAATAAACTATGTTGTTTCTTGTTCGTACTTGTGTGGGAGAAAACTTTATGTCTCGATTTATTTATGTGTGATGAAAATACTTATGTGAACATATGTGACATGACACATCATATTTGTTTAATGAATTGCCATCTTATTTGTACTGCTATGTGAAAGAGTTCACGGTTTTAATATGTTGCGTTTTTGTTACTGTACCTGTTGCAAAAAACATGGCCGACCGTCGTTGTGCAAAAAAACTTAGCCGACCGGCGTTGTGCAAAAAAATGCCCGACCGGCAGCTGGACCGCAAGTTGGGCTACATTCCCAACCCAAATCAAGCCAACGAGGCGACTCGGGAGGTCCATATAAAGCCCATCAATGGCCCAGCAGCCGGGTCCAACGGGGCGGCGATTTCAAGCAGTTCTAGCAGAGGAGTTCGACCTGTGTAGCACGCCGGCATATTTAAGCTGGTCCTCACCCCCGTCAGCTTTCCAGGTGGGACTAAACTCCTTCGTCGGGCGCGCGAGGCGACGGTGACTGGGCCGGGGAGGGGCGAGGCTGGGCCTATCGTACTGGGCCGACATGGGCCGGGCGACGACGTTGCAAGAAATGGAGCCTCGTCAGCGTTGCGTCGACCGCATCGCCTTATTTAGTCCCACCTCGACAACGGAAGGGCGCACCGACCGGCTTAAATAGCCGCGTCGGCTGTTTCTCTCGAACTCCTCTGTTACAAGCTCGTTGTCAGCCCCGTTGGCCTACTTGTGGGCCCTTGTGGGGTCCGCATCGACCGCCCGAGTCGCCTGTCGGCTGGATTTGGGTTGGATGCACAGTCCCTGGATCCACAAGGGAAGGTCGGGCCGTTTTTTTTCCTAGTCAAATTTTTTTTAGCAAACGAGGAGGCGTCCGCCTGCATTTATATGTGCATCTAAGAACCAACAAACGGCGGCTGGCATTATCATCACATAATAATATTGCACATAAAGCCAGCCGTCTGCCTCCATTTATATGAAACTCTACGAGCCAGCAGACGGCGACATCATCATCACATAAGCATATTGCATATAGCAGCTTAACATATATAGTTGGAAAATAAATATTGTAGCTAGTACCGACGACGGCACCTTTATTTAGTTACGGACGTGCATAATCATTCCCATTACAATAAGAAATGTCATAATATCAAAATTGTTGCTAGTGCCGTCAACGGCATGTTTATTTAGTTGCGATAATAAGAAAAAGAATGTTCTCGTAGCCAAAAACCCATCAACAAACTAATTTCTTGTCCATGATCTTCAAAATCTTCTCTTTCACAGTTTCCATCGTGTTGCACTCTGAAAAAAGTATTTCAGCTAGAATGCGTCCCCTTGAAGCATTCACCTCAGCTTGATCAAACTCAAATATCCATTCATCTCCGTTCCAGTTTTGAATGCATTTCACCACAAAGAGACCACAAGAAACTCTGTAAAAAACCTCGAGTCAGGCATCGCTGTGTAAGAGAAGTACTTAGAACTTAAACAGTTCAACATACCCATCCTTTTGTAACGGCATATCGTACTCATTTATTGGCCACGAAGATACGTCTGGATGTTCCGTTTGTACAAGGGAGTTCACCTCCAAGGTATCTTTAGCTATTTCTGCCCTCTGAAATATAAATGTGAATTTCATATGAAGTACATAACTAATTACTACTATCTATCTTGTTACATGTCAAGAAAGAAGCTTACCAGCTGCCTTGTTTTTTTAAGAACTGCCTTGCTGCATTTACCAGTAGAATTTAAAACTTGAAACTCTTTTTTCTTGTTGTGCATGAGAATTGTTATCCAGTGACTTTCTTCCACATGAAAAGGAAAGTATGCCTACAACAAAGTTTAGTCAAGTTCTTGGACACACAATTAGTTATGTACTACGAAGGATCATACAAATGTGAAATACCTTATCTGTAATGAAATACTCCTCATTAACTCTAGACACCATTTTATTTTGGTTTGTGAAATGCTCCATAAAATGGTTCTTAGAGTTCTTAACCTTTCCTTCAGCACGAAGAATAAGCCAGTGTGACACCCAAGATGATAAAATGTGACGGTCAGGACGAGGATTATGGGTCTGTATATGGTTGCAATAACTATTGATGACCTGAAAATTGTTGGGGAACGTTGCAGAAAATTAAAAATTTTCCTACGGTTTCACCAAGATCCATCTATGAGTTCATCTAGCAACGAGTATTCAGATTAGATAGCATCTACATACCACTTTGTAGATCGCAACGGAAGCGTTCGAGTGAACGTGGATGAGGTAGTCGTACTCGCCGTGATCCAATTCACCGATGATCTAGTACCGAACGGACGGCACCTCCGCGTTCAACACACGTACGGGACGGGAGACGTCTCCTCCTTCTTGATCCAGCAAGGGGGAAGGAGAGGTTGAGGAAGATCCAGCACGACGGTGTGGTGGTGGATGCAGCAGATCTCCGGCAGGGCTTCACTAAGCAACTACGGGAGGAGGAGGAGGTGTTGCAGGGAGGAGGGAGGAGCCAGGGCATTAGGGTTGGTTTGCTCCTCCTTTTCCCCACTATATATAGGGCCAAGGGAGAGGGGGAGGCGCAGCCCTTGCCCCTTCCTCCAAGGAAGGGTGCGGCCAAGGGTGGGGAGGAGTCCATCCTCCCCAAGGCACCTCGGAGGTGCCTTCCCCTTGTAGGACTCTCCCCTTTTTTTTCTCTCTTGGCGCATGGGCCTCTTGGGGCTGGTGCCCTTGGCCCATATAGGCCAAGGCGCACCCCCTACAGCCCATGTGGCCCCCCGGGGCAGGTGGACCCCCCGGTGGACCCCCGGGACCCCTCCGGTGGTCCCGGTACAATACCGATAACACCGAAACTTGTCCCGATGGCCCAAATAGCACTTCCTATATATAATTCTTTACCTCCGGACCATTCCGGAACTCCTCGTGACGTCCGGTATCTCATCCGGGACTCCGAACAACATTCGGGTTACTGCACATACATATCTTCACAACCCTAGCGTCACCGAACCTTAAGTGTGTAGACCCTACGGGTTCGGGAGACATGCAGACATGACCGAGACGGCTCTCGGGCAATAACCAACAGCGGGATCTGGATACCCATGTTGGCTCCCACATACTCCACGATGATCTCATCGGATGAACCACGATGTCGAGGATTCAATTAATCCCGTATACGATTCCCTTTGTCAATCGGTATTTTACTTGCCCGAGATTCGATCGTCGGTATCCCAATACCTCGTTCAATCTCGTTATCGGCAAGTCACTTTTCTCGTTCCGTAATGCATGATCCCGTGATCAAACACTTTGATCACATTGAGCTCATTGTGATGATGCATTACCGAGAGGGCCCGGTGATACCTCTCCGTCAAGCGGAGTGACAAATCCCAGTTTCGATCCATGTCAACCCAACAGACACTTTCAGAGATACCCGTAGCATACCTTTATAGTCACCCAGTTATGTTGTGACGTTTGGCATACCCAAAGCACTCCTACGGTATCCGGGAGTTACACGATCTCATGGTCTAAGGAAAGGACACTTGACATTGGAAAACTCTAGCAAACGAACTATGCGATCTTTATGCTATGTTTAGGATTGGGTCTTGTCCATCACATCATTCTCCTAATGATGTGATCCCGTTATCGATGACATCCAATGTCCATAGTCAGGAAACCATGACTATCTGTCGATCAACGAGCTAGTCAACTAGAGGCTCACTAGGGACATGTTTGTTGTCTGTTATTCACACATGTATTACGATTACCGGTTAACACAATTATAGCACGAATAAAGACAATTATCATGAATAAGGAAATATAATAATAATGCTTTTATTATTGCCTCTAGGGCATATTTCCAACAAAAATAACATAACAACAATACTCCTCTTAGAAAAAATTAAATATGACATGTACTACTTCATATAATTGTTGTAATACTTACACCGCCATGCAACCATTTTTTCGCAATGATGGCTTGAAGCATATCAGGTGTACAAGTTTCCCCAGCAATTCCTGTCATGTGCACGACAGTTTTCCTACTAAGCTTCACCGAGTCTGATAGTGTCTTGATATAAACCTTCGCGGCCTCTATGTGATCCTCAGTAATGTAATCGGTATTAATCAGAATGTCTCTTATACCAAACAAACCTAAAATATAATCAAACAATGAGTAAATAATTTGTGCATGCAAGGAATGAAATATCTTCAAAACAAAGTACATAACACTTACTTTTCTTTGGACGTTTACGTCCACCGATCTGTTGGAAGGGTGAAAGAATATGCTTTGACTTTTTTCTCTTGCGTTTCCCTTCATTCTCCTCAGTGCCACTTTCTTTCGCATTCCCATCATTCTCCTTAGTGCCACTTTCTTTCGCATTCCCATCATTCTCCTTGGTGCCACTTTCTTTCGCTTTTTTAATAAGTGTGTTCAGACTATCCATACTAATCTCCTCTGATTTATCGGTGCTAGACCCGTCTGACACTGCATTTATATTCTTGGGGGTTGAAGTAACTGCTGGAAAGTCATTTGTGTATACCGTTGCAAAAGATGGGTCGGTTGAATTACCATTCTCGTCAATAACGAAGGGGTCCCCTTCATCTCCTGTACCGGGTGTGTTGAGATGCATACCTTTCTCACGTGCGGACTTCTTCCCGTTCCCACTGGTGAAGGATGCCTCCACCCCGTTGTCCATATCATCCTTTGCAGGAGTTGATTTTACATCTGGAAAATATTTTGACGGACCATACCTCCTCATCCAGTTCTCACTGTGCTCCACAAACTCAACATCACTAAACCCTCTATTTGTCTTGAAGACAAGACCTTTGTTCTCCAGCTCCTCCAGTACTATCTGTAATAACACATGGGAAGCAGTAAGTACATGCAAAGAATATGAATAATCTCATGTATTTTGAATAACACATCACTACTTACCTCAACACATTTTTTAGGGACAAGGCGAATTTCTTTCTGCATGTCTTTGATGCTTTTCATAATTTGATCTAAGGTCGTGTCCTTGCTCGATGAAGCCTCGTCTCTATTATCCTTCCTTTTCCGCGAACGACCTGTTCTATCAACTGGCTCAGATTCTTCCTCCACAAATTTCCCCTCCTGAGCAATTATCATCTGTCTGTGCTTCTCACTTATTATGTCATCAACCTGTGCCATGTTAAATCATTTTAAATTACTCACCATGAAAAATGTTCCGTAACTCCATGCATGCAAACCATAAATACTTACCCTCCCATTCCCGCGGCCGTACGATGTGTCGTACACATCACGCTTCATAGCCTCGACTTCTGGCCAGTTAAGCATCAATGGATACTCATGGCCAGTGGATCAAAAGTCTCGTCATCAAGTGGCTGCACTTTCTCCCAAAACAAGTACTGCATGAACATGAAATATATTAGCAATCTTAACAGTGCATACTATAGTTCGAAATAACATATATAACATACAATTTACCTGTATGAGAGCAAGGTTTCCCACCGGCCATGTAAATTTTGTACGATCCGATAAAGTCTTCGTGATGCCATCGACGCAAACGCGTAAAGTAAACGCGTTCCAGTTAAATGATTTAATGCTCTCCACATCCTCCACTAGCTTGTAAAAAGCATTAGGAACTTCTACCGTGGAGTGTGGTGCAAGAACAGTGCCTAGAAGAACCAACATAATTCGACGCAGGAAATCATCATCATACAATCCACTAGTAGTGATGTCCTGTATAAGTTGGTCTATCATTATTTCAGTCGTACTCGAATCTATGAAATGACTCGGCACCTTCACTTTCGCCTTTAGCCCCCCTTTACCTAAAGCTTTCATGTCATCTCTGCCCTTGTTCACTAGCCCAAAAATATCAAACACATCTTCAGCGCGCAATGATATCGCACCGTTTCTTGATGGCATAATGAACCTTTTTGTGTCCACTGCGTATGATTTAATCATAAACATTAGCAGACACTTGCGCATGAGCACACTAGGAATCATCAACATTTGTCCTAGTCTAGTGCTTGCAAATCATTTTTTTTGCCTAGAGGTCAGTTTGCTGACGAGGAGACACCACTTCTCAACAGAACAGAAAATCTGTCCGTACTCCTCCATCACTGCGAATAGGAGAAAATAACATATTAGCTACTTTTCATGTGCACATGATGAACATGATGAATGCATCGTTCAAAAAACATAAAAATTACCTCCCACCATTACGGCCGTCGGTGGCCGCGGCGGGGTTGGCGGGGGGGGGGGGGGTGGTGACGCAGCCGACTGCGTGCTGTGGAACCGCGGCCGCCTACGTCAGAATCTTTGGCTGACGTGATGTAGACGGACGACCATGTTGGATTGCGTGCTGTCGATCGGTGGACGGCGGATGAGGTGTTCTC
Organism: Aegilops umbellulata; assembly: GCA_032464435.1. Lineage (NCBI taxonomy): Eukaryota > Viridiplantae > Streptophyta > Magnoliopsida > Poales > Poaceae > Aegilops > Aegilops umbellulata. Next base: position 226,974,525 of record CP136060.1, read on the forward strand.
CAACGGCGGCGGACGGACGGCGGATGAGGTGTTCACCACCGGCGGCGGACGGACGGCGGAGCGGCGTCACGGGGCCAGAGGGGGTGGATGGACGGCAGCGTGCTGAAGAGGACAGGGTGAGGGGTGTCAGGCGATCGGGGGCAGATGGCGGCGTGGGTTAGGGCTTGGGGCAGGGCGTCGTGGGTGACGAGGGCATATGGCGGCGGTCGTGCCAGGTGCTAATCACGATAGATTCGGTCGGGCCCGCGTCGCTTCTGTCTCCACTGCCGTCCGCAATGATTGGGCCGGGCCCCAGACGACACGGGTTGATTAGCGTCGGCGTGCAGCAGCCATTCTAATTTAGTCCCACCTCGGCAACCGAAGGATGTCCAGACCAGTTTATATAGCCGCCTCCGGTAGTCCATGCATGGTCATATCTTATATTGTCATATGACTTTACATAACTGCCCGGCAGTACATTGTCTCGTAGTGAACTGCCCGGTAGGTATGTAAAGTCAAATCACAGTATTAAATATGTTTATTTTGTCATTTTGTTTATTTTTTTAACTTCAAACGGAAAACAAATTTTTTTAAATATGGTTCCCAACTACGGTTTTTTTCTACTCTGTCAAACGTCACGACACTTTTTCCACACGTTGCCATCACCATCAGCAGCACCCACGCCAATTCTCGTATTTTTCCGGCGCTCTGCGCATTTTGTAGGGTTTTTCAGGTCGAAAATCGCAAAAACACTGCCCGGACGTGACGCAACGTCAGTTTTGTGTCCGTTTTCGTTCCAACCTTGCGTGGGGGCCTACGTTGGCCGTGTCCACATGTACGCACACTTTGGTGCAATTGCATGCATGCGATCACGTAGCCCTAGTGCAACCAGCTACTTCTCGGTCTGCCGGTGAGAGGGTTCCCAACTATGGTTTTTTTCTACTCCGTCAAACGTCACGACACTTTTTCCACACGTTGCCATCACCATCCACACCACCCACGCCAATTCTCGTATTTTTCCGGCGCTCTGCGCATTTTCTAGGGTTTTCCAGGTCGAAAATCGCAAAAACACTGCCCGGACGTGACACAACGTCAGTTTTGTGTCCGCTTTCGTTCCAACCTTGCGTGGGGGCCTACGTTGGCCGTGTCCACATGTACGCACACTTTGGTGCAATTGCATGCATGCGATCACGTAGCCCCAGTGCAACCAGCTACTTCTCGGTCTGCCGGTGAGGGGGTTCCCAACTACGGTTTTTTTTCTACTCTGTCAAACGTCACGACACGTTTTCCACACGTTGCCATCACCATCCACAGCACCCAAGCCAATTCTCGTATTTTTCCGGCGCTCTGCGCATTTTCTAGGGTTTTCCAGGTCGAAAATCGCAAAAACACTGCCCGGACGTGACGCAACGTCAGTTTTGTGTCTGTTTTCATTCCAAGCTTGCGTGGGGGCCTACGTTGGCCGTGTCCACATGTACGCACACTTTGGTGCAATTGCATGCATGCGATCACGTAGCCCCAGTGCAACCAGCTACTTCTCGGTCTGCCGGTGAGGGGGTTCCCAACTACGGTTTTTTTTCTACTCTGTCAAACTTCACGACACTTTTTCCACATGTTGCCATCACCATCAGCAGCACCCACACCAATTCTCGTATTTTTCCGGCGCTCTGTGCATTTTCTAGGGTTTTCCAGGTCGAAAATCGCAAAAACACTGCCCGGACGTGACGCAACGTCAGTTTTGTGTCCGTTTTCGTTCCAACCTTGCGTGGGGGCCTACGTTGGCCGTGTCCACATGTACGCACACTTTGGTGCAATTGCATGCATGCGATCACGTAGCCCTAGTGCAACCAGCTACTTCTCGGTCTACCGGTGAGGGGGTTCCCAACTACGGTTTTTTTTCTACTCCGTCAAACGTCATGACACTTTTTCCACACGTTGCCATCACCATCCACACCACCCACGCCAATTCTCGTATTTTTCCGGCGCTCTGCGCATTTTCTAGGGTTTTCCAGGTCAAAAACACTGCCCGGACGTGACGCAACGTCAGTTTTGTGTCCGTTTTCGTTCCAACCTTGCGTGGGGGCATATGTTGGCCGTGTCCGCATGTACGCACACTTTGGTGCAATTGCATGCATGCGATCACGTAGCCCCAGTGCAACCAGCTACTTCTCGGTCTGCCGGTGAGGGGGTTCCCAACTACGGTTTTTTTTTCTACTCCGTCAAACGTCACGACACTTTTTCCACACGTTGCCATCACCATCCACACCACCCACGCCAATTCTCGTATTTTTCCGGCGCTCTGTGCATTTTGTAGGGTTTTCCAGGTCGAAAATCGCAAAAACACTGCCCGGACGTGACGCAACGTCAGTTTTGTGTCCGTTTTCGTTCCAACCTTGCGTGGGGGCCTACGTTGGCCGTGTCCACATGTACGCACACTTTGGTGCAATTGCATGCATGCGATCACGTAGCCCCAGTGCAACCAGCTACTTCTCGGTCTGCCGGTGAGGGGGTTCCCAACTACGGTTTTTTTTCTACTCCGTCAAACGTCATGACACTTTTTCCACACGTTGCCATCACCATCCACACCACCCACGCCAATTCTCGTATTTTTCCGGCGCTCTGCGCATTTTCTAGGGTTTTCCAGGTCGAAAATCGCAAAAACACTGCCCGGACGTGACGCAACGTCAGTTTTGTGTCCGTTTTCATTCCAACCTTGCGTGGGGGCCTACGTTGGTCGTGTCCACATGTACGCACACTTTGATGCACTTGCATGCATGCGATCACGTAGCCCCAGTGCAACCAGCTACTTCTCGGTCTGCCGGTGAGGGGGTTCCCAACTACGGTTTTTTTTCTTCTCCGTCAAACGTCACGACACTTTTTCCACACGTTGCCATCACCATCCACACCACCCACGCCAATTCTCGCAATTTTTTAACCCTCGACGCATTTTCTAGGGTTTCCTAGACTAAAGTACCCTACACCGATGTCCGGACACACACTGAGCGACGTGTGTTTCCTGTCTAATTTCGTTCATATCGTGCGTGTAGGACTACGTTCGGGATGCACACACACTCACAAAATTTTGTTCTGTTACATGCATGCAATCACGTACTTTAGCGTCCTTACTATTTTATTATGTTTTACCATATTTTCGTGTACAAATTCATCATCAAATCAAAACTCTTGAATGAAATGGACGAAAGAAATTTCATTTAAATTTCATTCAACATAGATAAAATATTTTACATAGTCAAGCGAACTCGATGATTACAAGTTCATACATAAAGTCTACCACTTAGGCTAACAACGACATAACCAAATTAAAAAAAACACAGTAAAAAAACTACTCATTGTCGCTATCAACGAGGTCAATCACGGCCGGGCCGTCGCCGCCGTCATCGTCGCTGCTGGACCGGTTGGCGAGGTCGTCCCAGTCCACCGGATCGTCGTCGGAATCCTCCTCCTCCGCCGGCGCCTGCTGCCACTCCGCCGGCGCCTGCTGCCACTCCGGCGCCGCCATGTCCGCCTGCCTCGCCGCCATCTCCGCCTGCTGCGCTGCCTCGGCCGCTGCCGCTGCAGCCTCCGACGCCCGTACGGCCACGTGGTACCCCGGCGTGTCATCCGGATCGCCGTCCTCACGGAGGATGACCTGCTCCGGCGGCAAGTCTATCCCCGGCGGCGAGGGAGGGGCGGGCACCGGTGCCGGGTGCACACCGTGGCCGCCGCCACGTCTGTGGCGATCGTGCGGTGGAGGCGGTGCGCGAAGACGGCCGCTGCGGCCCGTCAGGTCGGGGGTCTCGCCGGCCGGCGCAAGGCAGAAGGCGGCCATGACCTCCCAATAGTCCTTCCCGCACCAAAACTGGTGCCGGCCTTCGATATTGTGCCGGTCGCCGCTGTGGTTGCGGAGCTCCTCCTCCATCGCGCCGGGACCCGGCGTCGCGTAGCCATCCGCGTCGATCTTCCAGTTGCGTGGAAGACGGCAGCCCGGCGGCACAGGGAGGCAGTAGCGGTGGAGCTCCAGCGTCTCCGGCACACCGATGCTCGTCGACCATGCGCCTGGGACGTCGTCGGCGCCGCCGCCGCCGCCGGTGCTGCTGCTGCCGCGGAAGAACGACATCGGGTGGGCAGGCGGCGACGGGCGGCGGTGGGACGAGTGTGGGCGGGGGCGGGGGAGGAGGCGGGCAGGCGACAGCGCGGTGGGACGGGCGTGGGCGGGGCGTCGCCGTTTTATAGCGGGGCGGGGCGGGGCGGGGGAGGAGGCGGGCGGGCGGCAGTGCGTTAATGACCGTCGGGGCGTTAATGACCGCGCGGCAGGCGAGGCGACCGCGCGGCAGGCGAGGCGACGCTTTGACCGTCGGGCGCCGCGAACAGCGACGGCAGGCCACACGACAGCGGCAGCAGCGACACGGCAGGCGAGGAGCCGACAGCGACGGCAGGCGGCAGCGATTGCGTTCGGCAGGCGGCAGCGGTGGCGTCCGGCAGGCGTGGCGGCAGCGGAGGCGCGGCATGCGAGGAGACGACTGCGGCGGTAGCGGTGGCGTCCGGCAGGCGGCACGCGCGTGCAACCGCCTGCCTGCATGCGCGCCTCGGGCGCCGTGATTGGCGGACGGGTGCGGGCTGCCGTGGGGTCGGGGGACGTGGGGGGGCCGCGACGGGTGCGGCGCGACGCGTTTACTGCGGGGACTGCCGCCGTGATCGCGGGCGGGCACGTCTGCATGCCTGCCACGCCACCAGGCGCGTGCGGCCGGCCGGTTTATTTTTTTCCTCCCGGGCGGGCGGCCTGTATTCATATACGTATTGCTTCACCTCTTTTTTTTTGCGGGCGGTCGGGCCGGCGGGGAAAGCTTTTTCAAAATATGCCCATCCTGCCCTCTGTTATGAAGGGGTATAGGGCAATCTCGGCCGTCCTTGTGTTTACAGGGGGTCTACCGAAGCGGAAGTGGGGTTTGAAATGTATGGTCTGGCGACTTGCTTTAGAGCATCTCCAGCCTCGCCCCTAGCAGGCCCCAAAGGCCCCTTCTTAGTGTCGGTGCTAAAAAGGGGGTCCAGACGCGTCCTCAGAAGCCCATTTTTCGCCGGTTAGGCCTGAAATTGGCGCCGGTGGACCCAGGTTGAACCCGTCGCGCTGGGGGCGTCGGGGGAAGTGTTTTTGGCGCGAAAGCCTGGCGGGCCCGCCGAGTCAGTGACCAGCCGCGTCTCGTCTTCCTCATCGCCTCGTTTTCCCACAGGGAATCAATGCCAAGGCTGTCGCCGGTCAGCCTTTCATTGATTCCTCACGGGCGACGCAATGATGGCACGGCGACGCGCCGTTCCCCCTCCCGCCACGCGTACACACACGCCTGGCAACCCCCCGGTGGCTATAAAAAGACCCCCTCCCTCGCCGGTGGACGCACTCTCCTTCGGCCCGCAGTCCCTCTCTCGTCGCCGGTGCCCCATCCCGTCTCTCTCTCTCTCTCTCTCTCTCTCTCTCTCTCTCTCTCTCTCTCTCTCTCTCTCTCTCTCTCTCTCTCCAGCCACCACGTCTACATCCGCCGATGATGGGAGAGCGTTTTCCCGGCGACAGTGCAGCGACCAACGGCTTCGGCCGCCGCACCCTGCATGAGTGGGAGGCGTCCCTCCTCCACGAGGTGAACTACCCAGCGCCGCCTGACATGCGCGTGCCGGGGCGTTGGAGGCTCAGCGCCGGAGGCGTCCTCGTCCCCCCCGCAGCCAGACGCCGACCGCTTCCACGGCGAGATCGCACGCGTCCTGGCCTCCCTGCAGGAGGAGGTGCGTGACCGCCCGGAGTACGCCGCCAACAACCACGCCAGCTGGGCGGTGTACTTCCAGCGCCGCCACGAGGAGCAGATGGGGCGCCACAACGCCGACGGCCGCCGCCTGTGGTGGGGCGTCCCCGGGCGGACGCTGCACTACGTCCTCGAGCACCTCGAGGACGACACCCAGCCGCCGCTCCAGTACCCGGTGGCCCAGGCGCCTGTCCCCTGCCGGAGCGGCGGCATATGGCTGCCGAGGCGCATGGCAGGTGGGTCATCGTCCTCCTCCTCCCGCTCCTCCGGCACGCCGGCGCTCGTCAGCGTCAAGGCCGCGCCCGTGGAGTCGCCGCTCGGGTGGCGCACCCGCGGTAGCACCCTCGTCATGAACGAGGGCGGCCGTGGCTCCTCCTCCCGCCTCGTCAAGCCGACTACGGAGCCGGGGCTCGTCGCTGTGAAGAGCGAGTCCGACGACATGGCAGCTGCTGACGAGGCCGTCCTCAAGTGGGCGCGCGAGGACTACGTCCCGCTGGAGACGGAGCGCGAGCGCCGCGCCCTCGAAGAGATTGCTGCTCGGCGCCACGGCCGCGATGAGGACGGCATCATCGTCCTCGAGGATAGTGATGATGACGCACCGTCGCCGCCGCCAACCAAACCCGTTCGCCAAGGCGACCTAGGGCAGGGGTGCAGCAAGGACGGCGGCGACGTGAAGGAGGAGGACGACGACGACGACTACAACGCCTTCGGCGCGCTCTTCGGCCTGTAGGAGGGGCGGCGGACGGCGGCGCTGTAGTTTTAGTTATCTTTTTAAGTTTTCAAATTATGTTTTTAAGTTTTTATGTACAAACATCAATAAAATCGTCTAATTTGGCCGAATTTATTTTTCAAAAAGCGGCGTTTAGGGTGAGCTTGGGGCTGCGGATGAGAAACCGACCGCCCCACGCCAATATTTTGGCCGGCGCGCCCTAGGCGGTGCTATTTCAACCCCCGGGTGGGCCGAATTGCTGGAGATGCTCTTATCCCCTCCACCTACCACTCCCGTGATCCTCGTCGGCGTCCTGCCCGCAGCTAGGCCCCCAACCACCAAACACCAGTCCTCTTACCAGTGCGCCGCACCCTACAGGCCTCGCTGTGCGGGAGAGAGATGGAGCACGAGGGGAGAAGGGGGATCTGCACGGAGGAAGGTAGGTGCCTTTAAGGCACCGAAGCTCAATCCAGGGCAGAGAGATGCATCGAGCGTGCATGGCGCGGACGATGCGAAGGCCAGTTCACCGCGACTCGATCCAGAAACTCGTCACCAGGATTTGTGTGGAGGTGACAGAGGAGGTGGATCGGATGGTGCCTAGCCGCCTAGGGAAACAACTTCACTAGAAGAGATAGTCGCTTGGGCACGGGCGGAGGCGAGCTTGAGGTCTCCAGCGCAGAGGGCGAAATGGCGCACCTTCTGGTCCCTGCAGCTGCCGCTCATTAACCCATGGTGAGCACAAGCGCGCGACGGAGAGCAGGATCCGCCAAGGAGACTCAGATTTTGATTCTCCTCCCCGACGCGTAGCAGAGCAATTTTGCTTGCCGATGAGGGCGATGGTTGGATTCCAGATAGGCAGGCTCCAGACTAGTGCGCTGCTTGCCGCTCACCCGCCAGTGAGAAATCCGATCACCTTCGTGCGGGAGATACTCTGTTTTTCTAATGATGGGCAGCAGCGGGGCCCAGTGGTCGGTGTCTACGCTACTACAGAAATGTTTTAAGATGACACATATATAGGAGACCATTCGACCTGTGGGATGCATTAATCGCAAGTGATATTGTAATAAAATCGTCACCAATAAAATGAACTGTGTGGATGGCGGATCCATCAAGCATGATTCAGATAAGAGTTGCGTGTGCGATACAAGGAATACAATTGATCCATAGGAATTGTTTGCGATGAGCAAAAAAACAATAATGGTTACCCCGATCAAGATGTGTGCGATATACGACATACAGGTCATTCGGATGAACTGTTTTCGATGAGCCAAAAAAACAGAAGCGGCTACCCAAATCAAGATGTGTGCGATATACGGCATACATGTCACTCGGATGAACTTCTTGCGATGAGCCAAAATAACACAAACAATTCGCCACAACAAGATGTGTGTATAATCGGGAAATATGCGTAAGTGTTACTCTAATCTCGACCACATTTAAAGTACTACCGCCTTGCTTCCGAAAGAAGTACTCGTAACAACATAATGACAAAGTCAGCAACATTAACTGATTTTCAACGACCTGCCTTCATTGTCTCGAAAGCAACAGCCTAAACAGATCATGGCAGATGACACACACCGACAATCTCCTGAATCCTGAACCGGGCCACTGAAAATTACACTTCACCTGTCACTGAAGATTAGCAGACAAACCGTGATGTTCCAAGTAAAATGAAATGAAACTCTTAATAGATGCGAAAGAAGAAGAAAATGTTAGACATGCAATTTGATCTCCAAAGCTTTTCATCTCAGTTGGCACAATATTATTATGCCAGTTTGCAGGCGAACATGCACCGCAAAGCGAAAAGATACTTAACACGGTGAACGAGAATATTATGCTAATTTGCAGGCGAAACCAACACCAGAAAGAGAACTACACACTTACACGTATCTGCGAGCTACAGAACAGGATTCATCAAGTGTGGCCATCCACTCGTAAATAGAAGTGCCAATTATAGGACGACCGAATCAATCTACAAAGAAATGCCTCCAGATGCTAAAAATCCTTCCAGTACGTACTCTATATAGCTAGATCTTCCTCTCTCTCTCCCGAATGGCCTGCTACGGTTGATCTACAAAGCAACAGGTCACAAAGTCTGAACTTAAAACGGCAGACGGTTTCCGTGTTTCCAGCTGATCTTGGCATTCCATCAGAAGTTGTGCTGCAAGTACAAGTCCTCCTGTGGCGACGCCGGCCCAATCTCTTCCTCCAATGACCGCAGACCATCTCCTATGCTGCTCCCGACGTTCCTCCCATCTGTTGTTGTTCGGCCATCCAGGTCGGCTTCTGACGCTGACGATTTCCTCCTCTGTGATGAGGTCACGCTTGGAAACGTTATCCAAGATGGTGCCCTGTACTCGATCCGCTGGTCGTCCCCATCAACGAGCTCATTCTCTGAGCACGACTGATTAGATGACCTCTGTGATACCTTTTTGTGCATCCGGCTACTCCCGAGAACAACTTCAGTTGGCAGAATGGGTTGCTCCAGGCATGGGCTGCCCATCAGCAGCGCAAGTGCGCGCTCTAGAGATGTTGTCACCTTGTCCATGGAAGGCCGGTCTTTGCCTCGCATTCTCACACACTTGCATGCCACAGCTGCAATCTTCTTCAGAGCCTCCAGGTCAGAGGGAGGAGACAAAGCTGGATCAAGGATGCCAGAAATGTCCCCAGCTTTGATCAACGGGGCTGCCCATTCAACAATATTGCCCTCCTCAAGCTGCATGTCAATGGCTTTCCTGCCACTTAGGATTTCTAGAAGAACAACTCCAAAGCTGTAGACATCCGACTTTGTCGTCAAGTAGTGGAGACGGTAGTACTCAGGGTCAAGGTATCCAAGTGTCCCTGCCGGCAGCTCTGAGAGTGGTGTGCCGCTATCTACAGGGCCCATTATAGATAGACCAAAGTCGGCAACACGCGCATTGTGGTCTTCATCGATCAATATGTTTGAAGACTTGATGTCTCGGTGAATTACTGGTGGGCAAGCATAGCCATGCAAATACTCTATTCCACGAGCAGCCTGGACAGCAATGGTAACCCGCCTGGTCCAGTTGAGTTGCTTTTTCAAGTTTGAATCCTTGCCATGCAGATGCTGGTACAAGGATCCATGAGCCATGAACTCATAAACCAAGAGCCTCTCGCTGCCATCCTCACAGTAACCAAGTAGGTCGAGCAAATGTGCATGGTTGAGCCTAGAGAGGAGGTCAAGTTCAGTATGGAACTCCTTTGAGCTTTTCTTCGCATCCGATACTTTTATTGCACGCTTCACAGCAACGACTGTCCCATCTCTCAGAATGCCCCTGAATACACATGAAAAGCTGCCCTTGCCGACTTGTGAATCCTCCGAGAAGCCATCGGTTGCTTGTTCCAACTCCTCATAGGAAAATTCCTGAGCTCTCCTGATCTTCAGATCTTCCACGTCAGGCTGGATCTTCGTGTTATCCTTTCGAAAAGAGTATGTTGTACTCTTCATCATCCTCAACTTGCTCTTTGAACATCGGCAATCTCGAAGCTTGTGCCGTACATATAGGCAAGAAATGGCTGTCACGGTGAAAATCAAAATGACAGCAAATGCAATCTCTGCCACAAAAATGCGCATCTGAAAATCCATTGACTTATGGTTGTTGGTCTGCTTCCGGGATGTGCAGTATGACAAACACTCATCTGAGACACACCTCAAGCAATCAAACTGGCACACACGGTCAGCCGTGGCATTGCAGGGCGAGGACTCATAGGAGTTGTCTGGGCAGCCAGCACTGCAGGGCAAGCAGAGTCTAGAGTTTCCAGGCTTGCAAGACTTGCTGCTACCAAGCTCACCATGGTTAACATACTCATAGTATCCGGGGCTGCATGCAGAAGATACACAAATCCCGGGCGATACCGCCATTGGTAGTGCCAATGGCCCACTATTGCCCCAGCACCTTGGCTTCATCGATGCCTCAGCAGGCACACCACAAGTAAAGTAGTCTCCAGCCACTATTGTATACAACCTGAGACCTTTGGGTGCTGATGTACTGTTCTGAAGTTGGAAACCCCAGCAAGCTACTTGGTGATCAAGGCTCCTGATGCCACAAGCATGAAATCGTCCGCCGACAACGGAGACCATTGCATCCATCGGCACTATGCTCACATCGCCTTCACCGATAGCACCGGTAGGCGACACCTGCTGCATCTCCAAGCTCCTTCCCCAGCAGAAGACTTGTGCATTCTCCAGCACCCCACAGACATGGTAGCCACCTGCTCCTATGGACTGAAACTTGACATTCCTCGGCGCCAGCCCAATCACACCACTCACTGTCTCATCACCCCAGCAGAACACTGTCCTGTTCCGCGCAAACAAGGCACAATTGAACACCGAGCCGGCTGATATGGTCGACACGGCTCCAGCGACAACATGTGTGGCAGTCATGTTGTACCCCCAGCAATCTATCACTGAAGTATCAGGGTTAACACCGCGAGGAATCCCCTTGTCAGGAGTTCGCAGTGCACACAGGTGGTTGTCCCCGGCACTGAGCATGGAATACTCCACGCCCTCGACCATCGGTTGCGGCACCCCGATCTTGACATATGAGTTGCTCCCCCAGCAGTAAGGCTGACTGGTATCAAGCAAGAGACCGCACGCGAACCCATCCCCCGCGGTGAGGCCGAGGAAGGGGATCCTGAGGGGAGCACCGTAGACGACAGAGGCGTCCGCGCCGGAGCAGGTGACCAAGTGGGAGCCGTCTGAGCTGAGGCCGCAGAACACCGGGCCGTCCTCGCCGTAGGACACCGAGATGGATCCCATGGAGCCGAGGCCATTGGCCCAGCTTGGTAGCAAGATTAGGCAGCAGAGCGCGAGAGCTGGAACACTGTCCATTCCTTGAAGCTCGGAGCTAATGTCGGTGAGATTCCTGCCAAAATTGCAAACTTTTAGGCTTTTTCTTAGTTGACCCCGATCCCGACCGACCCGTCGATCTAGATCGGGGCTCGCCTGATTCGCTGTCAGAATCTCCGCTAAAGGGCACAGAACAAAAACAGAGTACAACGGTTACCTTCGCCGGCGCAGCCGTCACCATCGCCGCTGAGCCACCAGTGTGCCGTCGCCCTTCCCCCGGATACCTGCCGACATTGGTGCCCTCGCCGAGGGAGGGCGTTGCGGAGAGGAGTGGATGGCGGGGCAGAGCAGAAGGGAGCGGGCGTCACCTCGGGGAGAGCAGAGAGGCAGAGTTTCGGGGAACGGCGCCGCGGGGTGGGAGGAACAAGCGCGGCGGAGGCGGCGAGGTAGGGGGAGTGGAGAGGAGAGGACTGATGCCGTCACGTGGGGCGGTCGCTTGTTTTGTTTTTTCTCGCTTCAAATAGATACTCCCTATCTTTAACGGGAAAAGGTGTGAGGGGGCGTGTGCAACGACTGTTAAACAAAGACGAGAGAGGTGAAATCAGTTTTGGATGTTTATTGTGCTGCATCAGGGCAAGGGCAAAAGGGTAAGCGTTGAAAGATTCAGTATATTTTTTAAGTAACGTCACGAGAGTAGAAGATAAGGCGCAAATATATAATGTTCTGAGTATTATGACTGAATCTCTCAATGATAAATATTTAGATTTGCCTGCAAATGTGGGTATGAATAAAAGTGATTGTTTTCAGTTCTTAATTGATCGAATTATTATGAAAATTAGTGGATGAAAGGAAAAACTGCTATCAGCGGGAGGGGAGGAAATTTTACTCAAATCGGTTGTACAATCGATGCTCGATGCTCGCCATCCCCCTCTCTATGCATAACATGTCGGACTTCATTGCTTGGAGTTTTACAAACAACAGATGTTTCACAGTTCGCTCGGCTTATTTGGAGGAATGTAACAAACAATATAAGAGAAAATTGCAACAAACAAATGGCATGGGTAGAACAAATGTCAATACTATCTGGAGTAAGAGTTCGAAGTTATCTTGTCCGGAAAAGGTGAAGATTTTTATTTGGCGTACTTTACATGAAACTCCTCTGTGTCGTGTTACACTTGCAAATAGACATATGAAAGTTTCAGACATATGCCCATCATGTTCTAACGGGCTGGAAGATACAAATCACATGTTATTTTTATGTCGAAAGGCGAAAGAGGTTTGGGAAAGATTGGGTTTGCACGAGGCCATTAAGAAAGCTTGTGCAATCGACCGTGCGGGAGAGGCAGTCTTTGAGTTCCTTCTTCTTATGCCAGACCATGAGCTATCTATAATGGGCACCCAGAATGTATGTGAACTGATCGTCATTGCAGCTTGGTACCTATGGTGGGACAGACGTACGCTAGCCCATCAGGAAAAATCCTAAAATGCATACCAAGTTTCGATGGGAACCCGTACTATAACGGCAAATTATGTCATTGCCCAGTCTCCAAGGGCAACCGGTAAAAGAGAGGGATGGACAAGACCACCTAGAGGTTTTGTGAAATTAATTTTTAATGCTTCTTTCGACCAAGACATGCTTAGAGACACAGCGGGGGTTGTACTTAGAGGTGACAAAGGAGGATTCGTTGTGTGTGTGTGGGGGGGGGGGGGGACTGGAGGACGAATTGGTGTGCATATGTATTAACAACTGAAGGTTTGGCTCTGCGATATGGTCTATTACTTACACAGAAGACGGGATGCAACCCTATTGTTGTTAATTCCGATAATATGAAAGTAATTGACACAATGAAGAACGGAGGACATTCAGCGGGAGGGGCGGCGACAGTGTTTGATGATTGTTATTTTATGACGTGCGATTTTCCGCTTAGTAGGTTTGAGCATTGTAATAGGGAAGAAAATAAAGTAGCTGGCGAGCTTGCTAGGTTAGCTAAATTTTCCGAGACTAGGGATTGGTTTGAGGAGCCTATGAATGATACTGTAAATCTCCTTACTAACGATGTAACCGTTATTTCTAATAAATAAAGAGGATGTTTTGTTTTTAAAAAAAGACGAGAAAGGTGACACTTTGCTTTTCGTAAACACCAGGGGTGGATTATTAATCGAGCTGCCTAGCCTCGGCTCGTTAAGCTTAACAAGTGGATAATCCTGCTCGGCTCTATTTGTTTGAAGCTCATGAACGCTTGCGAGCGCTTGTTAACAGATAAAGTTATGTTTCGGCCTATGAGATGAGTGTGTAGGTGTGTTTTTTAAAGAAAGATGGTGGGTACACGAGGAGGTGCACTGGTTTACTGCCTTCTATAGGCTAGGTTGGTTTGATTGGATTGAATAAATGGTTTGAGGTGCTATGAAATTTTCTCACATAAGATAAAAAATTATGCATTATGTACTAACGAGCTTAATGAGCTGCGCGTGAAACTCTTTAGCTTGTTTATTAAACTTGTTGAGCTTAACGAGCTAAAATCATTGATTGGCTTTGTCCATTGAGAACCGAGCTATGAGCTTAACGAGTTGAGCTATCACCGTTCATTAAGTTTATGAGCTACGAGCTTTTGATTCATCCCTGACCTTCAACATGAATTATTTCAAGTTGTCCTCTTGATGAGGACATGACTACCTTGGATACGATCAAAAATATTGCATACATGCATATTTGTCAGGTGATTTCTAGTGTCAACTATTCAATAATATATTTATATTATCCAGAACAAAAATACTTCACACACTTTTGTGTTTTGTCTAATTGTAGGTGTATGGGACATTTGTACAATCCACATATGAAGATAGGGGAAAAGGAGAAGTTTAAGTTCTGTTCAAAAAGTCCTCTCACGTCACTTTTGGGCCAAGAGAAGATAGAGTCCAAGTCTCTCACGTTCTGGATTCAGATTCGGACTGCACAGACATACCTGACTCAAAACGCCAAGAACTTTTTCATACGGACTCCGAATTGGGTGATTATTTTTTTGTTGGAAAGTAGATTTCATCCTCTTTCCAAACCAATTGGAATCACCTTTAAATTCATCCGGAGCATTGAGATATGGACGAAACAATCTGACGCTGCAGCAGAATCCGAGTCAAACAACAAGTCCAAAGGTGTTGCATCACCTCCATTTGGGCCCATGAGCCTTGTACGACCTAGGGTTGGTTTTAGGCTGCCTTGGGACGTCCTCCCACCTCCTTGGCCGCCACCCCTTACTCCTATATAAGTAGATCCATCTAGTAGCTTTTTCTTGGGATTTGTTTAGTTAAAAGTTAGCCATTGCAACTTCGTATACTTCGTTTGTGTCCAACGACCAGACCAAGACCGTTGGCGGATCTCCACCTTTATCAATACTTCATCTATATTCGCAATATTCAGATTGCATTATCATATTCTTGCTTGTTCTTTAATTACTTGCAGGAATAGACCTTCGTGGTCAGGTTGATTGTGCTGCGGCGTGATCAATAACCTCTCGGAGTTGGTTTAGCGATTGCTAAGGCGCAACGTCGTGCATGTTTGTAATCGGATCGTCAAAGTCGGCTCCACCAAATCGATAGTTATCATCTCATCAAAAGATCGGGACACCCTCGCCTCTATCAAGTGGTATCAGTTTTCAGGTTGCTCGGTGAGAATTTCCAGTTATCCCTAGATTAGATTTATTTTCTTACCTATTGTCCAAGAAAAAGCCATACAAAAAAGTTAGATCTGTTCATCCTTTGTCCAAGCCAGTATGAGCCTTTGCATAATCTTTTTAGTGTTTTGCTTTGTTGAATTTGCGGTTACATCGTCGTGTCAAGTTGCTGGTCTTAGTGTCTAGTACTTTAGAGTTTCGAGTTCTGTTCACAGTTTGTCACGCCACCGCCGCACCACCTTCATTGTCGTTGCCATATACCACCACCGCCTCATTATTGCATTCGCTGTCCACCACCGCCATCCATCAATTTCCACCACGTACTCCCCATCATTCATGGTCATAATCATACTTGAGGTCGTTCGCGTCATCACTAGATCCAATCTGCATCTTATCTAGCTTGTTTGTGAAAAAAAAGAGAAAGAAAAAAAGTGAGAGAAAAAAGAAAAAAAGGAAAAAAAAGAGGGAAAAAAGAGAAAAAAAGTGAAAAAAATTCCATGAAAAAAGGAGAAAAAAAAAGATATTCAGAGTGTGCTCCGCCTTTGTTACGCGTCACGCCGTGATTTTTTTAGTGTTCTAGGCTCGCGTCCCTAGCATGGTCTAGCCTAGGACCAGCACAGTACCGTCGTTGAGCGTTTATTCAACATTGCATCTCTGAATTGATTATTGCTGATCTTTTGCTACCATATATTTGGCCTTCCAAGCTCCACATATTTCTACACCGTGTATACATACGCTCACCTGGCAATCGCTTTACTCAATCTTCGGAGTTACTTGACACCGCTGGTTGCCGGTCACCACCTGCTGCATGGTAAGAACTTGTAAGACTTTGATATTTGCTATACTGTGAGCGTTTTACCACCACATCCTAGTAGTTCATAGGACCATTATTCTCGGATTTTGTTTCTTGTTTTTCTACTAAATATGGCAGGTTCTAGAGTCAGTTGGGTTTCATCAATCGTGGGAGACGTGTCACCAGCTCCGAAAATACAACCACCGTCACAAGAGGTGCAAAGACATAAGAATACGCACAATCAGGTTTTTGTTTCCATGCCACCTTTTAATGGTCATTTTAAGCCTGATTTATATATTGAATGAGAGTTTGAAATAAATGTTATATTTGCTTCCCATGATTTTTCGGAACGTCAAAAAGTTAAGCTTGCGGTTGGTTCTTTCACTAGTTTTGCTACTGTTTGGTGGAGTGAACATTGTCGGTTATACCCTGATTATGTACCTACTACTTGGGATGATTTAAAACTTGTCATGAGAGATAGATTTGTTGATGTTTATTATACTCGAGGCATGATTAAAAAACTACAACATTTAAAACAAGGTAGTGACACTGTAAGAAAATATTATGATGATTTACAAACTACCTTGTTGCATTCCTTTTTAGAGGAAAGTGAAGAAGATTTTATGGATAGATTTTGGGGAGGATTAAACCGTGATATTCAGGAGATACTAATTCATGAAGAATGTTATCCTATGGACCATTTGTTTCATCTTGCTTGCAAAGCTGAACAGGAAATAAAGAGCCGTGATGCCCACAAGACAAACAAGCATAAGGTGCACATCCAAGGAGTTGAGACGGTCCTTCCTTCTACCACTGCGCCTACTATGACAACAACATCCGTTGTTGTGAGCACTGCATCAGCTCCATATTATGACCCGTCACTGCCGAGAGTTCCAACATCGTCTGAGTTGATAACACAAGGTAATGACAAATGTACTGATCTTCTAACTTTGCATGCGAATGATGAATGCCTTGTCGATTTAAATACACCATGTGATGCTCTAGCCACTACATTGATCACACCACCTATTTTAGATGATTATGCTGATGATTTGACTTTGCCATGTGATCAAACAACTGCAATATCACGAATTTTGAGTGCACCCATTGAATTAACCGTTGATGTGAAAGAACCATGTGAATCAGGCACTAAAACAAATTTGGATCAACTACGTTTGAAAATAATTGTGCCAATGTTTAATCATTTTGATATGACCTCTAATCTTAATAATGATTTTGTGTTGAATGACTTGTTGCATATTTGCTTATTACAGCATGTTGTAGCATGTAATTCTGAAACTATTAAAGTTTATTCACCAATGTTGGGATGGTTTAATGATGAACTTTGTCAATCTTCTGATATGAATAAGAGTTTTGCTTATATGTGCAAACTGAGTTGCAATATTTTCATGCCTTCTACTTCTTGTGATAATATTTTGGCTTTATATTTTATGAACTTTGAAAGTTACTCATGTATACATGTGCCATATGTGCAAAAACCTAAGGGAAATAAAAATGGATGACATATACATATACAACATGTACACCTTGTCTCTTTTGTTAGCCACATTTCAGATTAAGCAACGCCGAGGACGGCTTTATTTTCAAGAAGGGGAGGATGATGAGGACATGACTACCTTGGATACGACCAAAAATATTGCATACATGCATATTTGTCAGGTGATTTCTAGTGTCAACTATTCAATAATATATTTATATTATCCAGAACAAAAATACTTCACACACTTTTGTGTTCTGTCTAATTGTAGGTGTATGGGACATTTGTACAATCCACATATGAAGATAGGGGAAAAGGATAAGTTTAAGTTCTGTTCAAAAAGTCCTCTCACGTCACTTTTGGGCCAAGAGAAGATAGAGTCCAAGTCTCTCACGTTCTGGATTCAGATTCGGACTGCACAGACATACCTGACTCAAAACGCCAAGAACTTTTTCATACGGACTCCGAATTGGGTGATTCTTTTTTTGTTGGAAAGTAGATTTCATCCTCTTTCCAAACCAATTGAAATCACCTTTAAATTCGTCCGGAGCATTGAGATATGGACGAAACAATCTGACGCTGCAGCAGAATCCGAGTCAAACAACAAGTCCAAAGGTGTTGCATCACCTCCACTTGGGCCCATGAGCCTTGTACGACCTAGGGTTGGTTTTAGGCTGCCTTGGGACGTCCTCCCACCTCCTTGGCCGCCACCCCTTACTCCTATATAAGTAGATTCATCTAGTAGCTTTTTCCTTGGGATTTGTTTAGTTAAAAGTTAGCCATTGCAACTTCGTGTACTTCGTTTGTGTCCAACGACCAGACCAAGACCGCTTACGGATCCCCACCTTTATCAATACTTCATCTATATTCACAATATTCAGATTGCATTATCATATTCTTGCTTGTTCTTCGATTGCTTGCAGGAATAGACCTTCGTGGTCAGGTTGATTGTGCTGCGGCGTGATCAATAACCTCTCGGAGTTGGTTTAGCGATTGCTAAGGCGCAACTTCGTGCACGTTTGTAGTCGGATCGTCAAAGTCGGCTCCACCAAATCGATAGTTATCATCTCATCGAAAGATCGGGACACCCTCGCCTCTATCACCTCTAGTTTCATCTTCAGTGTGACACATGAAAAAACTGCAAAATATTAAACCTGGGCAACTTATGTTTACTAGTATTAGTAATTGTGCGTGTGCAAAAAATACAATATCATCAATGTCTGTGGTTTTGTACTTCTCAAATTTGGAAGCGAGCACACTACTAAACTAAAATAATCCATCGATCTAAGAAATGAAATCCTTCGAGTAATAATAGTATCCAAAGAGTGATCTAGTTGCATATAAAAGAGTGTAACATTGTGTTACAAAAACCGTACACTACTTTGCATCTTTGGTCTAATTTGTTTGGGTTGCAGCTTCGGTCGGAGCAGTTGTCTATAGCGTGCAAATACATCTTATGCATCTTGCTCTCCTTGGGTTGAGCTTCCACCATGCATCATTTGGAATGTAAAGCATGGAGCAACCTGACGTGTGCTGAGACCCCTCTAAAGAAGCTTGGAGCCAGTAGGGGACTCTGAAAGTGCAACTATCCCTAGGTGGTTTTGGTAATTCATAACAACATATAGCTCATTGAGCTAATGCTATTCCAAGATGATTATTTCAGGAAAGCTCAATGATTGGCATGGCATGGATGGTGAAAGTTGAACCCTCAAAATGCTAAGGACAAAGGATTGGCTCAAGCTCAAAAGATCAAGACTCTTCATTTTACATTTTAGTGATCCAAGATCACATTGAGTCCACAGGAAAAGCCAATACTATCAAGGAGGGATGAGGTGTTGCTTAATGAGCCTTTTGCTTCATGTGCTTAATGATATGCTCCAAAATCCTCAGCTACTTTCCCATATCCACATTTGACCTAAACCCTAAGCCAAACTCGGACCTACCGCTTCTTTCTACCCGGCGCCACCGAGTTTCACTCGTCATAGCCACTGCCAAACCCTAAGCAAATTGGTTCTACCGATAGGGATCTCAGTCTCGCCGAGATGGGATTGCAATTTCTCTGTTTCCTTTTCGTAACTTTTCGGTCTCACCGAAAGAGCGGATCGGTCCCACTGAGATTGCAATGTAAACTCTCTGTTTCCTTTTTGTAACTTTTCGGTCTCACTGAAAGAGCAAATCGGTCCCACCGAGTTTACCTGGCCAACCCTCTGGTTAGCTTATTACCAAATCGGTCTCACCGAGTTTGTGTAATCGGTCTCACCGAGATTACGTTATTCCCTAACCCTAACCATATCGGTCCTACCGAGTTGCATGTCAGTCCCACCAAAAATCTCTAACGGTCACTAGGTTTACTATTTCGGTCCGACCGAGTTTGTTGATTCGGTCCCACCGAGATTGGTAAATTGTGTGTAACGGTTGGATTTTGTGTGGAGGCTATATATACCCCTCCACCTCCTCTTCACTCGTGGAGAGAGCCATCAGAACACATCTACACTTCCAACTCATATGTTCTGAGAAAGAACCACCTACTCATGTGTTGAGACCAAGATATTCCATTCCTACCATATGAATCTTGATCTCTAGCCTTCCCCAAGTTGCTTTCCACTCAAATCTTCTTTCCACCAAATCCAAATCCTGTGAGAGAGAGTTGAGTGTTGGGGAGACTATCATTTGAAGCACAAGAGCAAGGAGTTCATCATCAACACACCATTTGTTACTTCTTGGAGAGTGGTGTCTCCTAGATTGGCTAGGTGTCACTTGGGAGCCTCCGACAAGATTGTGGAGTTGAACCAAGAAGTTTGTAAGGGCAAGGAGATCGCCTACTTCGTGAAGATCTACCGCTAGTGAGGCAAGCCCTTCGTGGGCGATGGCCATGGTGGGATAGACAAGGTTGCTTCTTCATGGACCCTTCGTGGGTGGAGCCCTCCGTGGACTCGCGCAACCGTTACCCTTCGTGGGTTGAAGTCTCCATCAACATGGATGTAGGATAGCACCACCTATCTGAACCACGGGAAAAACATCCGTGTCTCCAATTGCGATTGAATTCTCCAAACCGTTCCCTTTACATTCTTGCAAGTTGCATGCTTTACTTTCCGCTGCCTATATACTCTTTGCATGCTTGCTTGAATTGTGTGATGATTGCTTGACTTGTCCTAAAGTAGCTAAAATCTGCCAAGAACTAAAATTGGGAAAAGGTTAAGTTTGTATTTGGTCAAGGAGTCTAATCACCCCCCCTCTAGACATACTTTCGATCCTACAAGTGGTATCAGAGCTTTGGTCTCCATTTGCTTTGATTTCCATAGCTTTTGGTGGTGATAGCCTTGGTTTCACAACCTAGGAGAGTATGGCGTCTAGCGAGGGAAATTATCACCGTAGAGGTCCTTACTTTGATGGCACTAATTTTGCTAGTTGGAAGCATAAAATTAAAATGCATATTCTCGGACATAACCCCGCCGTTTGGGCTATTGTGTGTGTTGGTTTGCAAGGTGACTTCTTCGATGGGAAGGAACCAAACCGTGAAGCTACCGCGGATGAGTTGAATGTGCTGCAATACAACGCTCAAGCTTGTGATATTCTCTTCAACGGATTGTGCCCCGAAGAATTCAACAAAATTAGCCGTCTTGAGAATGCAAAGGAAATTTGGGATACTTTGATTGATATGCACGAACGTACCGACTCCGTCAAGGAATCCAAATTGGATGTGCTTCAAAGTCAACTTGACAAGTTCAAAATGAAGGATGGTGAAGGCGTCGCTGAAATGTACTCTAGGCTTGCTCTCATCACAAACGAGATTGCCGGCTTAGGGAGTGAAGAGATGACCGATAGATTCATCATCAAGAAGATCCTAAGAGCCTTGGATGGAAAATATGGTACCATGTGCACATTGATCCAAATGATGCCCAATTACAAAGATCTCAAGCCAACGGAGGTCATTGGAAGAATTGTTGCTCATGAGATGTCACTCAAGGATAAAGAGGAACTTCACAACAAATCAAGTGGTGCCTACAAAGCCTCATGTGAAGCCCCCACATCATCAAGTGAGAAACAAAACTTCAATGAAGAATTGAGCTTAATGGTGAAAAACTTCAACAAGTTCTATAAGAGTAGAAGCAAAGATAGAAGCTCCAAGTCAAGGTCCTACAATGACAAAAGATCTTCTAGTCGAGAGCGAAACTGCTACAATTGTGGAAGACCCAGACACCATTCCAATGAGTGTACGGCTCCCTACAAAAGAAGAGAGGATTCTCCAAAAACAAGAAGCAAAAGAGAAGAATCACCACCAAGAGAGAGAAGGAGTAGAGATGATCGTTATGAACGAAGATACTCACGGAGAAGCAAGGATTCGGAAAGAAAGGAAAAAACATCAAGGAGCTACACAAAACGAAGACATCAAGCTCATGTTGGTGAATGGGTATCCGGCTCCGACTCCGACAACCACTCCAAGAGAAGTTATCACTCCGATTCCGAATATACTCAAGATGAAGGTGTTGCCGGTCTAGCACTTGTGTCAACCAACTCCTACGACATATTTGACTCACCAAATGAAGGAATTGGAAGATGCTTCATGGCCAAAGGTCCTAAGGTAACACATCCCGAGTATGTTGATTTTAATAGTGATGAAGATGACTTGTTAGGTGATGATGATTTACTTGTTGACAACTCTAGTGATGAATACTATGATGAAACGTCAATAAATCATGCTAATCAAGATAAAACGAATGACAATGATAAGGAGAAAATTGAGGCTCTAACTAAAGAACTAAACACTCTTAAGTTAGCTCATGAAACTATCTTCGAAGATCATTGAGAACTTTTAAGAGCTCATGAGAAGTTACGCTTTGAAAAGCTCAATCTTGAGCAAGAGCATGAGTTTTTAAAGGCAATCAATGATGATCTCCGCAAGAAAAGTTCTTCTTACATTGCCAAGCGTTTACTCTTATCCACTTACATGCCTCAAGTCAAGTCTAGTAACAAGAACAAGAAAGATTCTTATTCTAGTAGTAACAATGATCATGTTAAATCCAATATTGTTGCTTCTAGTAGTTCTCTTGATTCCACTAATGATTCTCTTAGCCAAGTTACACTTGAGCAAGAAAATAGCTTATTGAAGGGAATTATAGAGAAAGGAGTGTACAAAAGTCTTGCCGGGAGTAAGCAATTCGAGGAAATTGTGCGCAAGCAAGGAAGGCACCGGAAGAATCAATGTGTTGGTTTTGAACGGAGGTTCAATGCCAATGGAGTTGAGTGGGAAGAAGATCAATACCCCAAGACAAAGTTATACGTGCTGATGGAAAAGAACTTGCATGACATCTTTTGTCCTACCCTCCCGTGGCAGCAGGGTCCTGATGGAAACTAAGGGATATTAAGGCCTCCTTTTAATAGAGAACCGGAACAAAGCATTAGCACATAGTGAATACATGAACTCCTCAAACTATGGTCATCACCGGGAGTGGTCCCGATTATTGTCACTTCGGGGTTGCCGGATGATAACACATAGTAGGTGACTATAGACTTGCAAGATAGGATCAAGAACTCACATATATTCATGAAAACATAATAGATTCAGATCTGAAATCATGGCACTCGGGCCCTAGTGACAAGCAATAAGCATAGCAAAGTCATAGCAACATCAATCTCAGAACATAGTGGATACTAGGGATCAAACCCTAACAAAACTAACTCGATTACATGAGAGATCTCATCCGACCCATCACCGTTCAGCAAGCCTACGATGGAATTACTCATGCACAACGGTAAGCATCATGAAATTGGTGATGGAGGATGGTTGATGATGACGACGGCGACGGATTCCCCTCTCCGGAGCCCCGAACGGACTCTAGATCAGCCCTCCCGGGAGATTTTAGGGCTTGGCGGCGGCTCCGCATCATAAAACGCGATGAATCCTTCTCTCTGATTTTTTTCTCCCTGAAAGTGAATATATGGAGTTGGAGTTAAGGTCGGTGGAGCGTTAGGGGGCCCACGAGGCAGGGGGCACGCCAGGGGGGGGGGGGCAGGCGCGCCCCCACCCTCGTGGACAGGGTGTGGGTCCGCTAACGTGGATTTTTCTTCCAGTATTTTTAATATTTTCCGGAAAGATGTTCCGTGGAGTTTTAGGTCATTCCAAGAACTTTTGTTTCTGCACATAAATAACACCATGGAAAGTTTGCTGAAAACAGCGTCAGTCCGGGTTAATTCCATTCAAATCATGCAAGTTAGAGTCCAAAACAAGGGCAAAAGTGTTTGGAAAAGTAGATGCGACGGAGACGTATCAACTCCCCAAGCTTAAACCTTTGCTTGTCCTCAAGCAATTCAGTTGATAAATTGAAAGTGATAAAGAAAAACTTTTACAAACTCTGTTTGCTCTTGTTGTTGTACATATGTAAAGCCAGCATTCAAGTTTTCAGCAAAGATTGTAACTAACCATATTCACAATAACACTTAGGTCTCGTGTTTACTCATATCAATGGCATAATCAACTAGCGAGCCATAATAATAAATCTCGGATGACAACACTTTCTGAAAACAATCATAATATGATATAACAAGATGGTATCTCGCTAGCCCTTTCTGAGACTGCAAAACATAAATGCAGAGCACCTTTAAAGATCATGGACTGACTAGACATTGTAACTCATGGTAAAAGAGATCCATTCATAGTCATACCCAATATAAATTAATAGTAATGGATGCAAATGACAGCAGCGCTCTCCAGCTAGTGCTTTTTAATAAGAGGGTGATGACTCAACATGAAAGTAAATAGATAGGCCCTTCGTAGAGGGAAGCAGGGATTTGTAGATGTGCCAGAGCTCGATTTTAAAATAGAGATAAATAATATTTTGGGCGGCAAACTTTCATTGTCAACATAACAACCAAGAGATGGCGATATCTTCTATGCTACACACATTATAGGCGGTTCCCAAACAGAATGGTAAAGTTTATACTCCCCCTCCACCAACAAGCATCAATCCATGGCTTGCTCGAAACAACGAGTGCCTCCAACTAGCAACAGTCCCAGGGGGAGTTTTGTTTGCAATTATTTTGATTTAGTTTGCATAAAGCATGAGACTGGGCATCCCGGTGACCAGCCATTTTCTCGTGCGTGAGGAGCGGAGTCCACTCCTCTTGAGAATAACCCGCCTAGCATGGAAGATACGGACAACCCTAGTTGATACATGAGCTATTCGAGCATACAAAACAGAATTTCATTTGAAGATTTGGAGTTTGACACATACAAATTTACTTGGAACGACAGGTAGATACCGCATATAGGAAGGTATAGTGGACTCATCTGGAATAACTTTGGGGTTTAAGGGATTGGATGCACAAGCAGTATTCCCGCTTAGTACAAGTGAAGGCTAGCAAAAGACTGGGAAGCGACAAACTAGAGAGCGACAACAGTCATGAACATGCATTTAAATTAATAAACATTGAGTACAAGCATGAGTAGGATATAATCCACCATGAACATAAATATCGTGAAGGCTGTGTTGATTTGTTTCAACTACATGTTTGAACATGTGCCAAGTCAAGTCACTTAAATCATTCAAAGGAGGATACCACCCCACTATACCACATCACAACCATTTTAATAGCATGTTGGCACGCAAGGTAAACTATTATAACTCATAGCTAATCAAGCATGGCACAAGCAACTATAATCTCTAATTGTCATTGCAAACATGTTCATTCATAATAGGCTGAATCAGGAATGATGAACTAATCATATTTACAAAAACAAGAGAGGTCGAGTTCATACCAGCTTCTCCCATCTCAGTCAATTCATCATATATCATCATAATTGCCTTTCACTTGCACGACCGAACGAAGTGAATAATAATAAGAGTGCACGTGCATTGGACTAAGCTGGAATCTGCGAGCATTCAATAAACAGGAGAAGACAAGGCAATATGGGCTCTTGGTTAAATCAACAATAATGCATATAAGAGCCACTCCAACAATTTAATCATGGTCTTCTCCTAGCGACCCCCAAAGAAAAGAAAAGAAATAAAACTATTTACACGGGAAAGCTCCCAACAAGCAAAAGAAGAACAGGAAATCTTTTTGGGTTTTCTTTTTAATTATTACTACTACAGAAGAAAAGTAATTTAGCTAAAAGCTACAACTAATTTTTTGGTTTTTCTTAAGGTTTATTAAACACACAAGAAGAAAGAAAGAAAAATAAAAATAAACTAGCATGGGTATTACAATGAAAAAGTATGAGCACCGACATCTAGCAATGAGTGTGTGAACATGAATGTAATGTCGGTGGGAAATACGTACTCCCCCAAGCTTAGGCTTTTGGCCTAAGTTGGTTTATTGCCACGGATGGCCTGGCGGATATCCATAATTGTAGCCGGGGTCGTACTGAGATGAAGAATACTCTGACTGCCACTGGTTGGAAATCATCTCCGGATCCCACTGGTAATTAGACTGTCGTGGAGGTTCAAATTGTGGTTCCGGCTCCGTGGCTGGTGTAGAGTTCCGGTAGGCGTGAATGGCCGCCAACGGAACGAGATACAGTCCTGTAGATAAATTAAACAAGGAGGGAGCAGGCAAGGTAATAGTCTCAGGGTGATGTTTATCAAAGAATAATTTATATTTAAGAGCCCCTTCCCTATTCTTAACAATAAAGTCATGCGCTACCATACTCTTATAATCTAAATAAGCATTGGCCAGCAATTTTTCTTCTTTTTCATAGTGCCTAATAGGTATGTTATAATGTGCAGCAAGGCGTGAAGCATAAATACCTCCAAAGATGGGGCCCTTTGTACGGTTCAAACTTAACCGTTTAGCAATAATACCGCCCATACTAACAGTGTGATCGCATAATAAACCATGGAACAAAATTATAATATCAGGAACACTAAGGTTTCCACAGTTTCTGCGACCAATTAAGCAACGACTAGCAAATATGGCAAAGTAGCGTAAAATAGGAAAATGTATGCTAGTGATTCTTGCATCGGAAACCTTCCTAGTTTCCCCCACAGTAATAGTGTCAATAAGCCCGTCCACATCTTTACGATGTGGTTCCTCTAAACTACCCTCAAAAGGTATTTTGCAAACCTTGCAAAATTCATCTAGTGGCATATTCTTAACAACATCATATAAATGAAACTCTACTGAAGGAGGTGTTTCCTTAGGATAATAGTAGAAGTTTTGCACAAGAGTATTGGTGAGTAAGAGATACTGTTCGCGTTGGTCGCGGAGGAAGTCGGTGAGGCCTGCATTCTCAGCTAATTCATAAAAATCATCATAAATCCCGGCTTCTCTCAAGAAATCATCGGAAGGCCATTCACACGGCTGAACCTCTGCGATGCGAGGCAGATTGTATTTGGGCCTCTGTGCTTCTTCACTTTGCTTTTCCTTCGAGCTTTGGCTCGACGAGCCCCTCAAAAATCTCTTCATTATTTTCTGAAAAATTCTGAAATTTTTAGTAACTTCAAACAAAAGTGAACCAAGCTCAACAAAATTGTTAGCAACTACTCCTACAAGTGCCTAGAGCCTATATCATGCATTAGAACTACTTGGAACCATATAAATTTGACATGCAAGCTCAAGAACATGGTCACCTCGGCAGCACAAATTTGCAATGAATAAATCACTAGAACAAAAACTAATTGGACCAATGGAGGAGTCACATACCAAGGAACTGTTGGAAATATGCCCTAGAGGCAATAATAAAAGCATTATTATTATATTTCCTTGTTCATGATAATTCTCTTTATTCGTGCTATAATTGTGTTATCCGGAAATCGTAATACATGTGTGAATAACAGACAACAATATGTCCCTAGTGAGCCTCTAGTTGACTAGCTCGTTGATCGACAGATAGTCATGGTTTCCTGACTATGGACATTGGATGTCATTGATAACGAGATCACATCATTAGGAGAATGATGTGATGGACAAGACCCAATCCTAAACATAGCATAAGATCGCATAGTTCGTTTGCTAGAGTTTTCCAATGTCAAGTATCCTTTCCTTAGACCATGAGATCGTGTAACTCCCGGATACCGTAGGAGTGCTTTGGGTGTGCCAAACGTCACAACGTAACTGGGTGACTATAAAGGTATACTACGGGTATCTCTGAAAGTGTCTGTTGGGTTGACATGGATCGAGACTGGGATTTGTCACTCCGCTTGACGGAGAGGTATCACCGGGCCCTCTCGGTAATGCATCATCATAATGAGCTCAATGTGATCAAAGTGTTTGATCACGGGATCATGCATTACGGTACGAGAAAAGTGACTTGCTGGTAACGAGATTGAACGAGGTATTGGGATACCGACGATCGAATCTCGGGCAAGTAAAATACCTATTGACAAAGGGAATCGTATACGGGATTAATTGAATCCTCGACATCGTGGTTCATCCGATGAGATCATCGTGGAGCATGTGGGAGCCAACATGGGTATCCAGATCCCGCTGTTGGTTATTGCCCGAGAGCCGTCTCGGTCATGTCTGCATGTCTCCCGAACCCGTAGGGTCTACACACTTAAGGTTCGGTGACGCTGGGGTTGTGAAGATGTGTATATGCAGTAACCCGAATGTTGTTCGGAGTCTCGGATGAGATCCCGGACGTCACGAGGAGTTTCGGAATGGTCCGGAGGTAAAGATTTATATATGGGAAGTCGTCATACGGACACCGGGAAGTTTCGGGGGCATATCGGTATTGTACCGGGGCCACCGAAGGGGTTCTGGGGGTCCACCGGGAGGGGCCACCTCTCCCAGAGGGCCTCATGGGCTGTATGAGGAAGGGAACCAGCCCAAAGTGGGCTGGTGCGCCTCCCCCCCAAGGGCCCATGCGCCTAGGGTTTGGGGGGAACCCTAAAGGGGGCACCCCCTTGCTTGGGGGGCAAGTCCCCCCTCCCTGGCCGCCGCCCCCCTCTAGATCCCATCTAGAGGGGCCGGCCCCCCTTGCCCCTTCCCCTATAAATAGAGGGGTGAGGGGAGGGCAGCGCACCCTTGCTCCTGGCGCCTCCCTCTCCCTCTCCAACACCTCCTCCTCCTCCGTAGAGCTCGGCGAAGCCCTGTCAGAATACTGCAGCTCCACCATCACCACACCGTCGTGCTGCTGCTGGAGCCTTCTTCCCCAACCTCTCCTTTGCCTTGCTAGATCAAGAAGAAGGAGACGTTACGCTGACCGTACGTGTGTTGAACGCGGAGGTGCCGTCCTTTCGGTGCTAGGATCTCCGGTGATTTGGATCACGTCGTGTACGACTACCTCATCCCCGTTCGTTGAACGCTTCCGCTCGCGATCTACAAAGTGGTATGTAGATGCAATCTCTCTCCCATGACTCGTTGCTAGATGAACTCATAGATGGATCTTGGTGAAACCATAGGAAAAATTTTGTTTTCTGCAACGTTCCCCAACAGTGGCATCATGAGCCAGGTTTATGCGTAGTTCTTTATTGCACGAGTAGAACACAATTTGTTGTGGGCGTAGATGTTGTCAACTTTCTTGCCGCTACTAGTCTTATCTTGCTTCAGCGGTATTGTGGTATGAAGCGGCCCGGACCAACCTTACACGTACGCTTACGTGAGACCGGTTCCACCAACTAACATGCACTAGTTGCATAAGGTGGCTGGCGGGTGTCTGTCTCTCCCACTTTAGTTGGAGCGGATTCGATGAAAAGGGTCCTTATGAAGGGTAAATAGAAGTTGACAAATCACGTTGTGGCTTTCACGTAGGTAAGAAAACGTTCTTGCTAGAACCCTAATTCAGCCACGTAAAACTTGCAACAACAATTAGAGGACGTCTAATTTGTTTTTGCAGCAAGTGCTTTGTGATATGATATGGCCAAAGTTGTGATGAATGATGAATGATCTATATGTGATGTATGAGATGTTCATGCTATTGTAATAGGAATCACGACTTGCATGTCGATGAGTATGACAACCGACAGGAGCCATAGGAGTTGTCTTTATTTTTTTGTATGACCTGCGTGTCATTGAGAAACGCCATGTAAATTACTTTACTTTATTGCTAAACGCGTTAGCCATAGTAGTAGAAGTAATAGTTGGCGAGCAACTTCATGGAGACACGATGATGGAGATCATGATGATGGAGATCATGGTGTCAAGCCGGTGACAAGATGATCATGGAGCCCCAAGATGGAGATCAAAGGAGCTATGTGATATTGGCCATATCATGTCACGTTTATTATTTGATTGCATGTGATGTTTATCATGTTTTGCATCTTGTTTACTTAGAACGACGGTAGTAAATAAGATGATCCCTCATAATAATTTCAAGAAGTGTTCCCCCTAACTGTGCACCATTGCGACAGTTCGTTGTTTCGAAGCACCACGTGATGATCGGGTGTGATAGATTCTAACGTTCACATACAACGGGTGTAAGACAGATTTACACATGCAAACACCTAGGTTGACTTGACGAGCCTAGCATGTACAGACATGGCCTCGGAACACAAAAGACCGAAAGGTCGAGCATGAGTCGTATAGAAGATACGATCAACATGTAGATGTTCACCAATGTTGACTAGTCCGTCTCACGTGATGATCGGACACGGCCTAGTTGACTTGGATCATGTAATACTTAGATGACTAGAAGAGGGATGTCTATCTAAGTGGGAGTTCATTAAATAATTTGATTAAATGAACTTTATTATCATGAACTTAGTCTAAAATATTTACAATATGTCTTGTAGATCAAATGGCCAACGTAGTCCTCAACTTCAACGCGTTCCTAGAGAAAACCAAGCTGAAAGACGATGGCAGCAACTATACAGACTGGGTCCGGAACCTGAGGATCATCCTCATAGCTGCCAAGAAAGATTATGTCCTACGAGCACCGCTGGGTGACGCACCTATTCTCCCTGCAGAACAAGACGTTATGAATGCTTGGCAGTCACGCTGCGATGATTACTCCCTCGTTCAGTGCGGCATGCTTTACAGCTTAGAGCCGGGGCTCCAAAAGCGTTTTGAGAGACATGGAGCATATGAGATGTTCGAAGAGCTGAAAATGGTTTTCCAAGCTCATGCCCGGGTCGAGAGATATGAAGTCTCCGACAAATTCTTTAGCTGTAAGATGGAGGAAAATAGCTCTGTCAGTGAACACATACTCAAAATGTCTGGGTTGCACAACCGCTTGACTCAACTGGAAGTTAATCTCCCGGATGAAGTGGTCATTGACAGAATCCTCCAGTCGCTTCCACCTAGCTACAAGAGCTTTGTGATGAACTACAATATGCAGGGGATGGTAAAGACCATTCCTGAGGTATATGCTATGCTGAAATCAGCAGAGGTAGAAATCAAGAAGGAGCATCAAGTGTTGATGGTGAATAAAACCACTAAGTTCAAGAAGGGCAAGGGTAAAAAGAACTTCAAGAAGGACGGCAAGGAAGTTGCCGCACCCGGTAAGCAAGTTGCCGGGAAGAAGCCAAAGAATGGACCCAAGCCCGAGACTGAGTGTTTTTATTGCAAGGGAAGTGGTCACTGGAAGCGGAACTGCCCCAAATACTTAGCGGACAAGAAGGTCGGCAAAACAAAAGGTATATGTGATATACATGTAATTGATGTGTACCTTACCAGTACTCGTAGTAGCTCTTGGGTATTTGATACCGGTGCAGTTGCTCACATTTGTAACTCAAAGCAGGAGCTACGGAATAAACGGAGACTGGCGAAGGACGAGGTGACGATGCGCGTCGGGAATGGTTCCAAGGTCGATGTGATCGCCGTCGGCACGCTACCTCTACATTTACCTACGGGATTAGTTTTAAACCTCAATAATTGTTATTTAGTGCCAAGTTTGAGCATGAACATTGTGTCTGGATCTCGTTTAATTCGAGATGGCTACTCATTTAAATCCGAGAATAATGGTTGTTCTATTTATATGAGAGATATGTTTTATGGTCATGCTCCGATGGTTAATGGTTTATTCTTAATGAATCTCATACGTGATGATACACATATTCATAGTGTGAATACCAAAAGAGTTAAAGTTGATAACAATAGTCCCACATATTTGTGGCACTGCCGCCTTGGTCACATAGGTGTCAAACGCATGAAGAAGCTCCATGCAGATGGACTTTTAGAGTCTCTTGATTATGAATCATTTGACACATGCGAACCATGCCTCATGGGTAAAATGACCAAGACTCCGTTCTCAGGAACAATGGAGCGAGCAACCAACTTATTGGAAATCATACATACCGATGTGTGTGGTCCAATGAGTGTTGAGGCTCGCGGTGGCTATCGTTATGTTCTCACCCTCACTAATGACTTGAGTAGATATGGGTATATCTACTTAATGAAACACAAGTCTGAGACCTTTGAAAAGTTCAAGGAATTTCAGAGTGAGGTTGAAAATCAACGTGATAGAAAGATCAAGTTTCTACAATCAGATCGTGGAGGAGAATACTTGAGTCACGAATTTGACACACACTTAAGAAAATGTGGAATAGTTTCACAACTCACGCTGCCTGGAACACCTCAGCGTAATGCTGTGTCCGAACGTCGTAATCGCACTCTATTAGATATGGTGCGATCTATGATGTCTCTTACCGATTTACCGCTATCTTTTTGGGGCTATGCTTTAGAGACTGCCGCATTCACTTTAAATAGGGCTCCGTCGAAATCCGTTGAGACGACACCGTATGAATTATGGTTTGGGAAGAAACCTAAGCTATCGTTTCTAAAAGTTTGGGGATGCGATGCTTATGTCAAGAAACTTCAACCTGAAAAGCTCGAACCCAAGTCGGAAAAATGCGTCTTCATAGGATACCCTAAAGAAACTGTTGGGTATACCTTCTACCTCAGATCCGAAGGCAAGATCTTTGTTGCCAAGAATGGATCCTTTCTAGAGAAAGAGTTTCTCTCGAAAGAAGTAAGTGGGAGGAAAGTAGAACTTGATGAAGTGTTACCTCTTGAACCGGAAAATGGCGAAACTCAAGAAAACGTTTCTGAGGTGCCTACACCGACTAGAGAGGAAATTAATGATGATGATCAAGATACTTCTAATCAAGCTCCTACTGAAATTCGAAGGTCCACAAGGACACGTTCCGCACCAGAGTGGTACGGCAACCCTATCTTGGAAATCATGTTGTTAGACAACGGTGAACCTTCGAACTATGAGGAAGCAATGGCGGGCCCGGATTCAGACAAATGGCTAGAAGCCATGAAATCCGAGATAGGATCCATGTATGAAAACAAAGTATGGACTTTGACAGACTTGCCCGATGATCGGCGAGCGATAGAAAATAAATGGATCTTTAAGAAGAAGACGGACGCGGATGGTAATGTGACCATCTATAAAGCTCGGCTTGTCGCTAAGGGTTATCGACAAGTTCAAGGAATTGACTACGATGAGACTTTCTCACCGGTAGCGAAGCTGAAGTCCGTCCGAATCATGTTAGCAATTGCCGCATTCTACGATTATGAAATATGGCAAATGGACTTCAAAACGGCATTCCTTAATGGTTTCCTTAAGGAAGAATTGTATATGATGCAGCCGGAAGGTTTTGTCGATCCTAAGAATGCTGACAAGGTGTGCAAGCTCCAACGCTCGATTTATGGGTTGGTGCAAGCATCTCGGAGTTGGAACATTCGCTTTGATGAGATGATCAAAGCGTTTGGGTTTACGCAGACTTATGGAGAAGCCTGCGTTTACAAGAAAGTGAGTGGGAGCGCTGTAGCATTTCTCATATTATATGTAGACGACATACTTTTGATGGGGAATGATATAGAACTCTTGGACAGCATTAAGGCCTACTTGAATAAGAGTT
The DNA here is from genome assembly GCA_032464435.1 of Aegilops umbellulata. Classification (NCBI taxonomy): domain Eukaryota; kingdom Viridiplantae; phylum Streptophyta; class Magnoliopsida; order Poales; family Poaceae; genus Aegilops; species Aegilops umbellulata. Next base: position 227,007,514 of record CP136060.1, read on the forward strand.
TTTCAATGAAGGACCTTGGAGAAGCTGCATATATATTAGGCATCAAGATCTATAGAGATAGATCGAGACGCCTCATAGGTCTTTCACAAAGCACATACCTTGATAAAATATTGAAGAAGTTCAATATGGATCAATCTAAGAAAGGGTTCTTACCTGTGTTACAAGGTGTGAAATTGAGCTCAGCTCAATGTCCGACCACGGCAGAAGATATAGAAGAGATGAGTGTCACCCCCTATGCCTCAACCATAGGTTCTATTATGTATGCCATGCTGTGTACCAGACCTGATGTAAACCTTGCCGTAAGTTTGGTAGGAAGGTACCAAAGTAATCCCGGCAAGGAACACTGGACAGCGGTCAAGAATATCCTGAAGTACCTGAAAAGGACTAAGGAAATGTTTCTCGTTTATGGAGGTGACGAAGAGCTCATCGTAAAGGGTTACGTCCACGCTAGCTTCGACACAGATCTGGATGACTCTAAGTCACAAACCGGATACGTGTATATTTTGAATGGTGGGGCAGTAAGCTGGTGCAGTTGCAAGCAAAGCGTCGTGGCGGGATCTACATGTGAAGCGGAGTACATGGCAGCCTCGGAGGCAGCACATGAAGCAATTTGGGTGAAGGAGTTCATCACCGACCTCAGAGTCATACCCAATGTGTCGGGGCCAATCAAACTCTTCTGTGACAACACTGTAGCTATTGCACTTGCCAATGAGCCCAGGTTTCACAAGAAGACCAGGCACATCAAGCGTCGCTTCAACTCCATTCGTGAAAATGTTCAAGATGGAGACATAGAAATTTGTAAAGTACACACGGATCTGAATGTCGCAGATCCGTTGACTAAACCTCTCCCTAAGGCAAAACATGATCAGCACCAGAACTCTATGGGTGTTCGATTCATCACAATGTAACTAGATTATTGACTCTAGTGCAAGTGGGAGACTGTTGGAAATATGCCCTAGAGGCAATAATAAAAGCATTATTATTATATTTCCTTGTTCATGATAATTCTCTTTATTCGTGCTATAATTGTGTTATCCGGAAATCGTAATACATGTGTGAATAACAGACAACAATATGTCCCTAGTGAGCCTCTAGTTGACTAGCTCGTTGATCGACAGATAGTCATGGTTTCCTGACTATGGACATTGGATGTCATTGATAACGAGATCACATCATTAGGAGAATGATGTGATGGACAAGACCCAATCCTAAACATAGCATAAGATCGCATAGTTCGTTTGCTAGAGTTTTCCAATGTCAAGTATCCTTTCCTTAGACCATGAGATCGTGTAACTCCCGGATACCGTAGGAGTGCTTTGGGTGTGCCAAACGTCACAACATAACTGGGTGACTATAAAGGTATACTACGGGTATCTCTGAAAGTGTCTGTTGGGTTGACATGGATCGAGACTGGGATTTGTCACTCCGCTTGACGGAGAGGTATCACCGGGCCCTCTCGGTAATGCATCATCATAATGAGCTCAATGTGATCAAAGTGTTTGATCACGGGATCATGCATTACGGTACGAGAAAAGTGACTTGCCGGTAACGAGATTGAACAAGGTATTGGGATACCGATGATCGAATCTTGGGCAAGTAAAATACCGATTGACAAAGGGAATCGTATACGGGATTAATTGAATCCTCAACATCGTGGTTCATCCGATGAGATCATCGTGGAGCATGTGGGAGCCAACATGGGTATCCAGATCCCGCTGTTGGTTATTGCCCGAGAGCCGTCTCGGTCATGTCTGCATGTCTCCCGAACCCGTAGGGTCTACACACTTAAGGTTCGGTGACGCTGGGGTTGTGAAGATGTGTATATGCAGTAACCCGAATGTTGTTCGGAGTCCCGGATGAGATCCCGGACGTCACGAGGAGTTTTGGAATGGTCCGGAGGTAAAGATTTATATATGGTAAGTCGTCATACGGACACCGGGAAGTTTCGGGGGCATATCGGTATTGTACCGGGGCCACCAAAGGGGTTCTGGGGGTCCACCGGGAGGGGCCACCTCTCCCGGAGGGCCTCATGGGCTGTATGAGGAAGGGAACCAGCCCAAAGTGGGCTGGTGCGCCTCCCCCCCAAGGGCCCATGCGCCTAGGGTTTGGGGGGAACCCTAAAGGGGACGCCTCCCTTGCTTGGGGGGCAAGTCCCCCCTCCCTGGCCGCCGCCCCCCCTCTAGATCCCATCTAGAGGGGCCGGCCCCCCTTGCCCCTTCCCCTATAAATAGAGAGGTGAGGGGAGGGCAGCGCACCCTTGCTCCTGGCCCCTCCCTCTCCCTCTCCAACACCTCCTCCTCCTCCGTAGAGCTCGGCGAAGCCCTGTCGGAGTACTGCAGCTCCACCATCACCACACCGTCGTGCTGCTGCTGGAGCCTTCTTCCCCAACCTCTCCTTTGCCTTGCTAGATCAAGAAGAAGGAGACGTTACGCTGACCGTACGTGTGTTGAACGCGGAGGTGCCGTCCTTTCGGTGCTAGGATCTCCGGTGATTTGGATCACGTCGTGTACGACTACCTCATCCCCGTTCGTTGAACGCTTCCGCTCGCGATCTACAAAGTGGTATGTAGATGCAATCTCTCTCCCATGACTCGTTGCTAGATGAACTCATAGATGGATCTTGGTGAAACCGTAGGACAAATTTTGTTTTCTGCAACGTTCCCCAACAGGAACAATCCCCCCAAGCAGTTTTGTGAGAGGTGCTTTGAGCAAGGAGATCAAAAATCGCAGCAAAATGAGCTAGAAATCGTGCTTGAGCTGGATGGTGATTTTTTTGGGAGGAAGAAGGAGTGTGTGGGTGCAGGAATAAGTGGAGGGGAGCCACCATGGGCCCACGAGTCAGGGGGCGCCCTGTAGGGGTGGGCGCGCCCTAGACCCTCGTGGCCAGGTGCTTGCTCCCCCTGCTGTGTTCTCAGTGCCAGATATTCTCAAATATTCCAGAAAAATCATATTCCATTTTCAGGGCATTTGGAGAACTTTTATTTTTGGGGTATTCTTATATTGCACGGATAAATCAGAAAACAGACAGAAAAAATACTATGTTTACTTTATTTCAACTAAATAATAGAAAGTAAAAGGAGGGTACAGAAGGTTGTGCCTTCTAGTTTCATCCATCTCATGCTCATCAAAAGGAATCCACTAACAAGGTTGATCAAGTCTTGTTAACAAACTCATTCCGAATAACATGGAACCGGAGAAATTTCGAATAACACTAGGTTACCTCAAAGGGGATATGCACGTCGCCAATAATAAGAATATCATATTTCTTCTTGATAGTAGGAAGAGGAAATTTAAAACCTCCAAAAATAATTGATGGAATTTTTCCAATAGAGTTGATACTATGAACTTGAGGTTGTTTCCTCGGAAAGTGTACCGTATGCTCATTACCATTAACATGAAAAGTGACATTGCCTTTGTTGCAATCAATAACAGCCCCTGCACTATTCAGAAAAGGTCTTCCAAGAAATAGACATACTATCATCCTCGGGAATATCAAGAATAACAAAGTCCGTTAAAATAGTAACGTTTGCAACCACAACAGGCACATCCTCACAAATACCGACAGGTATAGCAGTTGATTTATCAGCCATTTACAAAGATATTTCAGTAGATGTCAACTTATTCAAGTCAAGTATACGATATAAAGAGAGAGGCATAACACTAACACCGGCTCCAAGATCACATAAAGCAGTCTTAACATAGTTTCTTTTAATGGAGCATGGTATAGTGGGTACTCCTGGATCTCCAAGTTTCTTTGGTCTTCCACCCTTGAAAGTATAATTAGCAAGCATGGTGGAAATCTCAGCTTCCGGTATCTTTCTTTTATTGGTAAGTGGTAACAATATCTTTCATGTACTTAGCATAAGGATTCATTTTGAGCATATCAGTTAATCGCATACGCAAAAAGATAGGTCTAATCATTTCAGCAAAGCTCTCAAAATCCTCATCATCCTTTTTCTTGTATGGTTTGGGAGGAAAAGGCATGGGTTTCTAAACCCATGGTTCTCTTTCTTTACCGTGTTTCCAGCAACAAAGTCTCTCTTATCATAACGTTGATTTTTTGATTGTGGGTTATTAAGATCAATAGCAGGTTCAATTTCTATATCATTATCATTGCTAGGTTGAGCATCATCATGAACATTATCATCAATATTATCACTAGGTTCATGTTCATTACCAGATTGTGTTTCAGCATCAGAAATAGAAATATAATTAGGATTCTCAGGTGGTTCAGCAATAGGTTCACTAGAAGCATGCAAAGTCCTATCATTTTTCTTTTTCTTCTTTTTAGAAGGACTAGGTGCATCTATATTATTTCTCTGAGAATCTTGCTCAATTCTCTTAGGGTGGCCTTCAGGATACAAAGGTTCCTGAGTCATTTTACCAGTTCTAGTAGCCACTCTAACAGCATAATCATTATTCTTACTATTTAATTCAATGAGCAAATCATTTTGAGCTTTAAGTACTTGTTCTACTTGAATGGTAACCATAGAAGCATGTTTACTAATGAGTTTAAGTTCACCTTTAACTCTAGACATATAATCACCCAAGTGTTCAATCATATAAGCATTTTTTTAATTGTCTACCAAAATAAGCATTGAAATCTTCTTGCTTAACCATAAAATTATCAAACTTATCTAATCATTGGCTAGCAAACTTAGTAGGAGGGATTTCAACTTTATCATATCTATAGAGAGAATTTACCTTTACTACCTGTGTCGGGTTATCAAGACCATGTGTTTCTTCAATAGGTAATGGATTAGGATCATATATTTCTTCAACAGGCGATAAATTAAGACCATGTATTTCTTCAATAGGAGGTAAATTCTTAATGTCTTCAGCTTTTATACCTTTTTGTTTCATAGATTTCTTTACCTCTTGCATATCTTCAGGACTGAGAAATAGAACACCACTCTTCTTCGGAGTTGGTTTAGGAATAGGCTCAGGAAGTGTCCGATTATTTTCATTTTTCAACATATTATTCAATAGAATTTCAGCTTCATCGTGTTCTTTCCCTGAAAGCAGAACCAGCACAACTATCTTGGTAATCTCTGGAAGCATCGGTTAGTCCATTATAAAAGATATCAAGTATTTCATTTTTCTTAAGAGGATGATCAGGCAAAGCATTAAGTAATTGGAGAAGCCTCCCCCAAGCTTGTGGGAGACTCTCTTCTTCAATTTGCACAAAATTATATATATATCCCTTAAAGCAGCTTATTTATTATGAGCAGGGAAATATTTAGCAGAGAAGTAATAAATCATATCCTGGGGACTACGCACACAACCAGGATCAAGAGAATTAAACCATATCTTAGCATCACCCTTAAATGAGAACCGGAATATTTTAAGGATATAAAGGTAGCGAGATTTCTCATCATTAGTGAACAGGGTGGCTATATTATTTAATTTAGTAAGATGTGCCACAACAGTTTCAGATTCATAGCCATAAAAAGGATCAGATTCAACCAAAGTAAATATCTCAGGATCAACAGAGAATTCATAATCCTTATCAGTAGCACAGATAGGTGTAGTAGCAAAAGCAGGGTCAGGTTTCACTCTAGCATTAAGAGATTGTTGCTTCCATTTAGCTAATAACCTCTTGAGCTCATATCTATCATTGCAAGCTGAAATAGCTATAGCAGCTTCTTTCTCCAGAACATAACCCTCAGGAACAACAGGCAATTCATATTTATTAGGGGGAGAGTCTTTATCATCACTATCCTCAATATTATCAGTTTCAATAATTTCATTCTCTCTAACCCTAGCAAGTTGTTCATCAAGAAATTCACCAAGTTGCACCGTAGTATCAAGCATAGAAGTAGTTTCATCATAAGTATCATGCATAGCAGAAGTGTCATCATCAATAACATGTGACATATCAGAATGAATAGCAGAAGCAGGTTTAGGTGTCGCAAGCTTACTCAAAACAGAAGGTGGATCAAGTGCAGAACTAGATGGCAGTTCCTTACCTCCCCTCGTAGTTGAGGGATAAATTGTCTTAGCGTCTTTCAAGTTCTTCATAGTGACCAGCAGATATAAATCCCAAGTGACTCAAAGAATAGAGCTATGCTCCTCGGCAACGGCGCCAGAAAATAGTCTTGATAACCCACAAGTATAGGGGATCGCAACAGTTTTCGAGGGTAGAGTATTCAACCCAAATTTATTGATTCGACACAAGGGGAGCCAAAGAATATTCTCAAGTATTAGCAGTTTAGTTGTCAATTCAACCACACCTGGATAACTTAATATCTGCAGCAAAGTATTTAGTAGCAAAGTAATATGGAAGTAACAGTAACGGTAGCAAAAGTAATATTTTTGGGTTTTGTAGTGATTGTAACAATAGCAACGGAAAAGTAACTAAGCGAAGAACAATATGTGAAAAGCTCGTAGGCATTGGATCGGTGATGGAGAATTATGCCGGATGCGGTTCATCATGTAACGGTTATAACATAGGGTGACACAGAACTAGCTCCAATTCATCATTTTAATGTAGGCATGTATTCCGAATATAGTCATACGTGCTTATGGAAAAGAACTTGCATGACATCTTTTGTCCTAGCGGGGTCCTAATGGAAACTAAGGGATATTAAGGCCTCCTTTTAATAGAGTACCTGACCAAAGCATTAACACATAGTGAATACATGAACTCCTCAAACTATGGTCATCACCGGGAGTGGTCCCGATTATTGTCACTTCGGGGTTGCCGGGTCATAACACATAGTAGGTGACTATAGACTTGCAAGATAGGATCAAGAACTCACATATATTCATGAAAACATAATAGGTTCAGATCTGAAATCATGACACTCGGGCCCTAGTGACAAGCATTAAGCATAGCAAAGTCATAGCAACATCAGTCTTAGAACATAGTGGATACTAGGGATCAAACCCTAACAAAACTAACTCGATTACATGATAGATCTCATGCAACCCATCACCGTCCAACAAGCCTATGATGGAATTACTCACGCACTGCGGTGAGCAACATGAAATTGGTGATGGAGGATGGTTGATGATGACGACGGCGACGGATTCCCCTCTCCGGAGCCCCGAACGGACTCCAGATCAGCCCTCCCGAGAGGTATTAGGGCTTGGCGGCGGCTCCATATCGTAAAACATGATGAATCCTTCTCTCTGATTTTTTTCTCCCCTGAAAGTGAATATATGGAGTTGGAGTTGAGGTCGATGGAGCGTCAGGGGGCCCACGAGGCAGGGGGCGCGCCCCACCCTCGTGGACAGGGTGTGGGCCCCCTGACATGGATTTTTCTTCCAGTATTTTTAATATTTTTCGGAAAGATGTTCCGTGGAGTTTCACGTCATTCCGAGAACTTTTGTTTCTGCACATAAATAACACCATGGAAAGTCTCCTGAAAACAACGTCAGTCCGGGTTAGTTCCATTCAAATCATGTTGTCGGATGTGTGGTTCCGGCAAACCCTTAAGGTTCGAACTCTGGGGTGCGCGTGAAGTCTTTCCCTCCTACCGGTCTACGCTCTAGCTCGCTAAGATCTTGCGGACGAACTCGACGAACTCACAACATAGAAAGACACGGGGTTTATACTGGTTCGGGCCACCGTTGTGGTGTAATACCCTACTCCAGTGTGGTGATGGTGGATTGCCTCATGGGCTGATGATGAACAGTACAAGGGAAGAACAACCTCCTGAGGTTGAGGTGTTCTTGTGTGTATGAACTTGTGGTTTGAGGATTCGGTGAACCGCTCAGGCTCGGTTCAACCTGCCTCTACTGTGGTGGCTAGTCCTATTTATAGAGGCCTTGGTCCTCTTCCCAAATATCGAGCGGGAAGGGTGCCAACAACGGCGGGCAAATTTGAAGGGGGACAGCTAGTACAAGCTATCCTGACAAAAGCAGTCTTCGCCTGCAAAAAAGCTCTGGGGTGACGCCATCTTGGGCTCCACGATGACCTCCGCCTTGCCGTCCTCCTGGTCTTGGTCTCATTGCACCAATACGGCAACCTTTGCCTGATGCCTCGGTACTCTTCACCTGCGCTTGCCTCCTTAGCACCAAAGAGGAAATAAGGACGCTGCATGCACTGGCGCCCGCCTGGCACTGTTCATCATGGCTTACGTCACGAGAGCCTCGTGAGGTTTGCCCCGCCTTGATATCTCCACTCCTCGTGAGCCTGCCTGGCTAGGCCACTCCAGAGGAGGTCTTGCGTCATCCGCCTCGCGAGGCTTGGACCCTCGCGAGGGTCTTGAGTGCCTTGTTGACAAAGATGGGCCGTACGGCCTGCTGCTTGGCCACGCCGTGGGCCGCAGGCAGGCAAGTCTGGGGACCGCCGTTCCCAGAACACCGACAGTATCCCCCGGGCCCGAGATGCGCTCGGGCTTGGCTTCGCGGCGAAGCCAAGGGTCAAGTTCGGAGCACCGCAGGCCCCAAAAGCCCGCGGCCTCGGTCTACGCGTGGCGGTTGATTGGATGTGGGCGTCTCCGCTTCTCCACACTGCCTCGGCAACTGCACAACTTGACAAGTCCCTGCGACATGCAAGGAAAACCATCATTACCTGCGATCGTGGGAGATGTCGGTTGGCCTTCTCTTGCTATAAATGGGGAGGGGGCGGAGCCCCCATTGCCCATCTCTTCCTCGCTTGCTTGCTTCGTCCTCCTTGCTCCACTGCTGACAACAATGGTGCCCATTAGAAGGTTTTCTGCCGAAGAAAAAGGAAAAGCTCCCCGTGACGATCCGGGGCCACTTCTGCCGAAGAAGAGGTCGATCCATCACCGTGACGAAGCGGCGATGCAAGTGGTGACGAGGCCTTGGTGCGAGCGGCCTCCACCGGGGTACCTTCTACCCTTATACGCCCGAGCCGGGGGCTCGGGAGGTCGGAGCGACGAGCAGCACCGCCCATGCCGCGTGGGGGGTCGCCGCGCCACGGCGCCACGTGCCGTTGCCCCTGGGGTCCACGCCGCTGACTCCTCGCGCGAGTTGGTGCTGTGGGTGCCGATGCCACCAAGCTCGTGGATCCGCTTCCCGCTGTTCTTCTCCGACGTGATGCCGCCGAGGGGGCCACTCGAGCTCTGGCTGCAGCATGCTGACTACAGTGCTCTGGCGACCGGAGCGGAGATCGAAGCGGTCCCCAACGGCAAGATCTTCATGACTCGCGGCTGGGGCGAGGTCGCGCGGGTCTGTCGTGCGAGGGGAGCCCTTGTGATCCACTTCGAGTACGACGGCTCCTCCACGCTCTCCTTCAAGGTCTTTGACGCTGAGGGCCGCCCCCTCGAGTGCTGCCCTAGAGAGGAGCGCCAGCCCGTCGTGCACTCTGATCGCGGCCGCTCCAACAGCAGCAGTAGTTCTTGGGAGTCCGGCAGCTCTCCCGAGCTTTACGAGACTCCGAAGACGAGCGACGACAGCTACGTCCCCCCGAGCTCGCCACACTCAAAGCAGGGCTGCGGCGTCTGGCCGCCGCCGCCGCTGATCTGGATGGGGCTGGCGCCGGCCTCCCGTGGCCCACTGTTGATGATGGCGTCCGCCACGGGAGGGTATAGGATTTCCCTTAGTATCAGCTTTTGTTTCCTGCGAAGGATCATGAACCACCCCGTGAGGGCATGTAAGGGTCTGTAATGTCTTTGCCGCTTATCTTCCTTGTTATGAAAACTTGGTGAGTGCATGTCCCGTTAAGGCTTGGCCCCTCCTTTCTTTCCTCGCGATGGCTTGTTGCTCTACGCTGACAGGTCCCGGTCCCCAGGTAGGCTACAGCCGTCGCTGGTATGCCAGGTCGCGTGCCGTGGTCAAGGTCAGGAGGTGTGCGGCCCGAGGTCCAGTAAGAGCCCCTGAGGTGCGATGCTCAGGAGGTCCCCCTTAGCGCTCAAGCAGCCATGGTAAGGTAAGAGAGGAAAAAGACTTGGCCGCAACGGGGCTGCGGCACGGCGTAAGTGACCATTAGGCTCAGATATTTAGCCAATCCTAGGGCAAAACTTATCTTGCTGACTTCGTGGCGATTCCTGATGTCGCGCTAGGGCTGTCCGCCAATTCGTGCGGCATAGCCAGGTCGGCCCATTCGAGTTCCCCCCTTATGCTCTCCTTAATGCTCTACGTCCTTAGGTCCCGGCCCTCGAGCGAGCTCAGCCACCCCTGGTATGCCAGGTCGCGATGCCGTGGTCAAGGCCAGGGGGTGAGGGCTGGAGAGCCACTAAGAGCTCCTGAGTCGCGATGCTTAGGAGCCCCCCTTTTAACGCGCAAGAGAATTGCACGAGGAAAAAGGAGACTCGTGGTGCCGTCTGCTATCCTTCCCTCTGGACCCCTATGAACAGGCACAAGAAGAAACATGGTTGACCATTACAGCTGTTAGCCTGCCGCTGGTTGCTCTGGGTGAGGTGAAGGCACCGAGGGCCTGGTGAGGTGACGTGCACGGTGTGTGCCGTGAGCCAGAGCTCGACCACTCAGATTTGTCGGTCGTGGCAGGGACAGACCCATGCGCTAGCGCCGTGCCTGTGTGAAGGCCCCGGGGGAGGCGATGATCGAGCAGGCAATAGCCGTTGGCAGGTTAGGCATGAAGAGCAGATCAACTTGGATAAATGCAGGAAGATACATGCCACCGGGTCTGGCCCGAGCGGCTTGGGGATGATGGTGCCCGAGGGGCGCCCCCAGCAAGGTAAGCTAAAGACTTAAGCAAAAGGGGTACATGCCACAGGGACGGACCCGTGTGGCCTGGGAATAATGCAGCCCGAGGGGTGCTCCCAGATTAAACGAACTTGGAAGATGTCACCTGGTTCTGTAGACGAAGTAGAGTTAGCGCAGCTGAAGCCACGCGTTGAAGGAATGGCTCCTCATGAGCCACCAGGACCCTGAGCCTCAGAGGCTCTGGGGGCTCAGGAGGTTCCCTGAAGACCGTCTCCATCTCCTCCTAAACAGCGTGGAACCTGGCCTCCTGAGCCGCCAGGACTTGCCGCACGTTGCACTGATAGGCCGATGCCACGCTCGGCAAGCCGAAGGGCATGCGAACGTAGCGGTGTGGTGGGCCCTCACAGCGGCCCACACGTGATGGCCAGAAGCGTTCCTGAGATGCGGCCCTGTTGAGCCCTGGGATGTCGATGCAGACGTGCAGCCCGACATCCTCGCCTGGATGGGGAGCTGCGCCTTGTGAGCGGCTGTGGCCGCGCATGGCTCTTGCTTCTTGCAGTTCCTGGGTGGTCTTGGTGATGAACTCCTGGGTGGTGGGCACTCCTTGCCCTGTGCTCTCCTGAGGAAGGTGTGCCGCGAGGCACGATTCCAAGTGGTGCCCAAGCGCCTCCCTCGTGAGGTTGGCAAGGTCTGAGGCCCTCCAAAAGAGAGCCCCGAGCCCTGCCCGAGGAGGGCACCGGGCGCGCCTTCCTATGCGATGGAGGGAGGTGCCCCTGGAGCGATCGCTGATCCTGACGAGGCTCCTGATGCGACGCCATCTTCTTGGGGTCCTGCGCGGCGCGGCAGCTTCTTCTTGGGAATCGTCTCCGGAGGGCCTTCATTTCTACTGTCGGGGTCGTCGATTGCTGCGGCTTGGAAGGTGCGCTCAAGGGAGCACACCGCATCCCTCTCTTCACATGGGACCATGATGATTCCCCCGCTTCCAGGCATCTTGAGAATGTTGTAGCCGTGGTGAGTGACTACCATGAACTTGGCCAGGGCTGGATACCCGAGGATGGCATTATACGGCAGGTGGATGTGCGCGACGTCGAAGTTGATGAGCTCGGTGCAGTAGTTCTTGCGCTCCCCGAAGGTGACAGGCAGGCGAACTTGCCCTATCGGTGTGGTGGAACCGTCAGTTACTCCTGAGAAAGGCTTGGTTGGCTGGAGCTACTCATAGGGCACTTGGAGGTTGTCGAACGTGTCAATGGATAGGACGTTGAGCCCTGCACCGCCGTCGATGAGAGTCTTGGTGACTTGCACATTGCTGATGACTGGGGAGCACAACATAGGGAGTGCGCCAGCGGTGGCCGCGCACTTGAGCTGGTCTGCCGAGTTGAAGGTGATGGCGCATTGGGACCACCTGAGCGGGCGCGTGCCCTCGAGCTTGGGGAGCACCGTGTTCACCTCGCGAGCGAACTATTTGAAGATGCGTTGAGAGGCTGGGGCCTGTGCTCCGCCCAAGATGCAAGCGATCGCACGCGGCTCCTGGAAGCCCCCAACCCCCTCGTCCTGGTGGTGGTCGTCGTTCCTTCTTGGTGGCGGCAACGGGGGAAGACCGACGTTGCCCTCGGGGCGATCCTCACGAGGCGGGTCCCTCCAGGCGCCCTCATGAGGTTGGTCCTGCCAGCGATCCTCACGAGGCCGGTTGCGCCACTCCTGGCGCGGGCCACGGTCGTCCCCGCGTCCGCCTCCGCGTCCTCCTCCGCGGCCGTAGCCCCGGTCATTGCGCTCGGGGCGTCGACCATAGCGTCCTTCCCGTATGGCTCCGAGTTCTTGGCAGTCGCTGGTGTTGTGGGTGTTCAGGTTGTGGAAGGCGCAAAACGGTCGGCCTTTCTTGGATGACGCAGGCTGATCTCTGCCTCGCTTGGTGTCGGGCTCCGTTGCGAGCACTACTGCCTCTTTGCGCTTCACGTCCTTAGCCTTGGCCTTCTTCTCCTCCACTCCGGCAGCTGGTAGCTCAAGGAGAGAGAGGCGCCTCTCCTCAGCCTTTGCGCACTTGGTCGCCAGGTTGAACAGCTCCTGAGATGTACAAAGCTCCTCGTGGATAGCCAGCTCTTCCTTCATCTTGATGTCACAAACGCCGTCTGAGAACGCGGAGATGATGGCTTCGTCCGTGACCTTGGGGATCTTGAGGCGGGTGTTGTTGAAGCGCTGGATGTACTTCTGGAGGGTTTCCCCTGGCTGTTGCTTGATGCGGCGTAGATCGCCCGCGGCCGGTGGGAGGTCGCGAGTGCCCTGGGAGTTGGCGACGAAGTGGTCGCGCATCTCGTCCCAGGAGGAGATCGAGCCGTGCTGCAGGTTCAGGAGCCAGGAGCGGGCCCCATCCTTGAGAGCCATGGGAAACCAGTTCGCCATGACTATACCGTCGCCATTGGCCGCTTCGATGCTCACCTCATAGAGCTGTAGGAACTCCGCGGGGTCGGCGGTGCCGTCGTAGCGAGGAGGCAGGTCTGGCCTGAACTTGCCTGGCCAGGCGACGCTACACAGTTTGGGGGTGAAGGCGCGGCAACCGGCCGTGGTCGCCGGGGCCCGCTTCTGAGGCGGAGCTTGATCTTGGCGAAGTCCGCGCCGCGCCACCGCAGGCGGCACACGGTCTTGATGAGGTGGCGCGGGGAGCGCCGGTGCAACTTCTCGTGGTCGCGGGATTTCTTGGTAGCTTCTTTCTTCACGCGCGGGCGCCGGGCGCGGTGGATCACGCCGCGGAGGCGCGTGCCTTGGTGCCAAGGCACCGTCTTGGGGTTGAGGCGATGGAGGCATGCCATGATCCCCCGTCGCCCGCGGCTGGTTGAGGGGGAGGCAGAGAGTGGGACGACGCCGGGGAGCCCCCCCGCGGCACGGACGAACTCGGCGACGCGGTCGAGCCACTCCTCATAGAGGTCATCGACGGGGCGGTAACGCAGGAGCTCGTTCGCCGTGATGAGCACGGCTCGTGCCTCCATGGGAGTGCGGTGCGCATGAGACGAAGAACCAGCAGGGGTGAGCGATGGAGTAGCCGTGCGGCCGTCCTGCGGCACTGAACGATGCAGCAAGGACGTCTGCTGCTCGTTCCCCGCCGGGCCGGTGGCAGCGTTGGCGGCGGGAGACGGAGAGCGACGAGGTGGCCCACCTACGGGAGCCGTCTGAGCGACGCGGGCGGAGAGGGCAGCCCGACGCTCAGCTCGAGCACGGTGAGCGTCCGCCATGTAAGCGATGGAGCGACGGAGCAACGAACCGACGGAAGGGAAACTATGGAGCACCCCTACCTAGCATGCCAAATGTCGAATGTGGGGTTCCGGCAAACCCTTAAGGTTCGAACTCTGGGGTGCGCGCGAAGTCTTTCCCTCCTACTGGTCTATGCTCTAGCTCGCTAAGATCTTGCGGACGAACTCGACGAACTCACAACACAGAAAGACACGGGGTTTATACTGGTTCGGCCACCATTTTGGTGTAATACCCTACTCCAGTGTGGTGGTGGATTGCCTCACGGGCTGTTGATGAATAGTACAAGGGAAGAACAACCTCCTGAGGTTGAGGTGTTCTTGTGTGTATGAACTTGTGGTGTGAGGATTCGTTGAACTGCTCAGGCTCGATTCAACCTGCCTCTACTGTGGTGGCTAGTCCTATTTATAGAGGCCCTGGTCCTCTTCCCAAATATCGAGCGGGAAGGGAGCCAACAACGGCGGGCAAATTTGAAGGGGGACAGCTAGTACAAGCTATCCTGACAAAAGCGGTCTTCGCCTGCGAAAAACTCTGGGGTGACACCGTCTTGGGCTCCACGATGACCTCCGCCTTGCCGTCCTCCTGGTCTTGGTCTCGTTGCACCAATATGGCAACCTTTTCCTGATGCCTCGGTACTCTTCTCCTGCGCTTGCCTCCTTAGCACCAAAGAGGAAATAAGGACGTTGAGCGCACCGGCACCCGCCTGGCACCGTTCGTCATGGCTTACGTCACGAGAGCCTCGTGAGGTTTGCCCCGCCTTGATATCTCCGCTCCTCGTGAGCCTGCCTGGCTAGGCCACTCCAGAGGAGGTCTTGCATCGTCCGCCTCGCGAGGCTTGGACCCTCGCGAGGGTCTTGAATGCCTTGTTGACGAAGATGGGCCGTACGGCCTGCTGCTTGGCCACGTCGTGGGCTGCAGGCAGGCAAGTCTGGGGACCCCCGTTCCCAGAACGCTGACACATGCAAGTTAGAGTCCAAAACAAGGGCAAAAGTGTTTGGAAAAGTAGATACGACGGAGACGTATCATAGCTTTCACCTTGCGTGATCCTAGTCGGGATGGGTCACTTCGTTGTCGTTCTCCTCCCTAATTAGAAGTTGGTGCTCTCACCTCCACCTCGGGCTGGAACATGTAAGATACCCATTAGGGGCCTCCAAACTTGTGGTTCGGCTTCCTGGACCGCTTGGTCGGCCTCCTTGTGACTGCGCCACGCTCTCTTCCTGTACTGGGGTTGTGGTAGCATCACAGGTGTTAACTCCCCCTGTTCTTGAGAGACGACTTTTCCCCAAGTTGCTGTAGCAGGGAAACGCCTCTTGAGGTTTTCCAGATCCTTCCAGGTGCCCAAAAACATAGAAGACACAAACCACCTGATGAGACCTTGCTCATGTGTTTTGTGAGCTCCCTGGTGCCATCGTCAATCCATAACTACAACGGGTACAACAAATTGATCATGTGTGAATGGCAGTTGGGTTGATGCACTCGAACCAGGGGTCAGTGTAGGTCGCGACTGTGATACGTGTAACATCGAAGACATGGAAGATCCCTCGGGCAGTTGAAGGTGGTAAGTGACCTTGTTGATCTTGGCAATGAATGGGAAGGGCCCGAGGTATCTGGAAGACAATTTGTGGTCTACTCTTGCTGCCACCGAGGTTGTATGTAGGGGTGGAGCTTCAAACATACAAGATCTCCCACTTGGAACTAACATTCAGTTCGCATCTTGTCCACTTCGGTTTTCATCACTTCCTTGGCACGTCACAGTGTTGCCAGAGTACTTGTTGCATCACTTGCCTTTCTTCCAACCACTTATTAAAGTCGTGATTGGTGTTACATTGGCCACATATATGCCCAATTGACACGATTCATGCCCATACACCACCGTAAAAGGGGTTTTGCCCAGAGTACAGTGATAGGTAGAATTATATCAAAATTCCGCCAGCGATAGCCATTGCTCCATGTTTTTGGGCAGCTCTACACAACATCGAAGGTAAGTCTCGAGGAATTGGTTAACCCTTTCGGCCCGTGCAACATGCAATATATAGTACTAGTCCCAACAAAGACTTTGGAGTCCTTGCTAAGGCTAGAAGCACATTGGTCGCCCCGACATATGACTTCATAATTTACACGCATTGTCATTTGTCGGTGAACAAGGTGGACATCACAACAAATGCAACTGCACATGAATAGAATAGTTTAAATAAGAGTGAATGATAGGGAAAACATATGCCAATACATAATTTATCGCCATTCAGAGGTCAACACGACCCAATGTTACATCACTTAGGCAGCAGAAGAAACACGGGTCCAAGTATGAACTAGAAGCTAATGTTTCCTAAGTGGCAAGATAAATAAATGGCGTCCACCCTGCAGTCAGAGACTGCCAACCGAGATCCCCAAGTCTACTCTTCATTGTACACGTCATCAAACATAACATAGTACTAGCCACGGTCTTCATCGTAGCGAAACTGATGTCCGGGGAAATCAACCAAACCTTTCTCATCGGTACCTGCATCTGGTGTTGTTGTGACAAGGGCGAGTCTTTTGGAATCACCAAGTACATTACCAAGGGTACTAATACTAACAATACTCATGGATTGGATACTGGTAAGTGGTGAGGTTGCAGCAAGCAACTAAGCAATGTAAACCAACTAGTCCTACGAATACTAGAACAAGATGAGACCATCCTACGCAAAAGGGGTAGCAAGCTAGTTGATCACTAAGTGGTCCTGAACACCTGAGAATGAGTACAATCATCACCCCACTGTGTCTTCCTCTTCCTTGCATACCCATAAGAAGAGCCAATCATGTACACACACCTTGATCAAAATTTAGTTATTTCAAGTGTCTATGACTCACGTTATAAATTTCCAAGTCGTCATAACTACGGACACGCCTTTTTGAAATATTTAACCCTACAGGAGTGCTCCAACTTTCCATTATAAGTTTCACATGCATACCCCATTCCAACCGGTACATGGCCCTTAGAATCACCGTATAAACACGAACGTGATCCGGAAGTTTAGAGGTAACAAGTTCCTCTAGCTAACATCAAACTAATCCAAAAGACCTCCTGGTGTGTCGACATCCGAACCAGATACGACGTATCTATGGATTCGGTCCCAACTGGATGGGCTAAGGATACGGTAGCCAAACCCGGTTTACCGTGGTGGCACCACATATTGCTCTGCGTAGACCAACGCTTTCGAGGCGTTGGCCCAAGTTGTTTCAAAAATACCCCAGGTGACGTCAACTCCTTATACATGTTTATATTTTTCAAATGTAGTACCAATGTAGGGTCCCCTAGAAGAGTTCAACGCTAGACAGAGAAGTTCAAGGGGGGCATAATACCCCCCCCCCCCACACGCACACTAGGATAAACATAATAACCGGTTTTCTCAGTGCTTAAGGTTGACTAAAGTGGAACAAAACACGGGGGCATAGGCATGATCCTTCCACCCTTAGTCAAGTATATAGGAAAATTAAAATATCTATTATATATAATTAAAACATAAGACAAATAAGACACCACGTCCTTTCACGTAAGCTAAAATAATATACATCGTGGATCAGTAATATTTACGGCTGAGACTTAAAAATATTACGTTACACGCTTGAACTATATTTGTTGAACAGACACATACACGATGCAAGAATAAAGAGTTGGCAAGAGCAAACTCAAAGAGAAAAAAAGAGAGGAGTTTGGATCGGACAAATAGGGCTAACAAGCAAACACAAAAGACAAAAGGAAACTATACTGTGTATCCTAGCAAAAAAGGGAAAAATATTGTGCGCAACTTTTAGCATCTGACACGTGCAAGGTCAACCATCAAGAATACGTACTCCCTCCGTTCCTTTATGTAAGGTGTATTATTTTTATTTTTATAGATAGTTTAGAATAAAATTACCCTTGGCAAATTCGTTGATTACTGAGAAGTAAATCAATTAGTTCAGGAAATAAAAAGATGCACGCAATCGAGAGAGTTATACTTTCCATCTTTTTACTACAAGTAGGGATACATGTACTCTCCTATTTTCAGGAGGGCTATTATGAGAAATTAAAAGAAGTGCACGTGGAATTTTATCAAGAAATAAATACATTTTATATAAAGGAACGGAGGGAGTAGTAGCTAGCCATCAAACCGATCTGCATGTAATGTGTAAAAAAACAATCTGTATGAGAAAAGAAACAATCGGAATCCACTCCAAAAAGGTAAACAAAGCCATCACGCACGACCCTGCCAAATCAATACGTAAGAGTAGACAACGATTTTGGCTGGGCACGGTCACCATGCAAGGCAAAATGAATACATTTTATATAAAGGAACCTGCCAAACCTGCCAAATCAATTAGTTCAGGAAATAAAAAGATGCACGCAATAAAAAGATGCACGATTTGGTGAAAAAGGGTCGTGCAACGCCAAGGACAGCGAAAGGGCTGAGGTCGATCATCATCATCACAACCTGGTTCATCTGGCTGGCGAGAAATGAGTGCACCTTCAGAGGAACCCAGCCATGCACACGCAAAGTGATCAGCCAAATTCGGAGTGAGCTGGAGCAATGGCGTTTGGCAGGAGCAACCTGCTTAGTGACCCCTTTCGGGGATCAAACCGTGAGAGTGTAGAAATCAGTTCTTTTTGGTCCGCATTTTTGTCTCTGTTTTCCTATCTTCAGAGATGATCGCAGCAGCATCAGTCTGTTGATGGCCTCGCTGCTCTCCTGGTTCGCCTGTGACTAGTGAGAAGAACTCTTTTTTTTGTCATCCTCTCCTGCTAAATCAAATGAAAAGCCAGCAAGATGCTGGATCTTTCAAAAAAAAAAAGGGTAGAATAATGAATGGAATTAGCTAATGATGTGTTGGGCCACAACTAGAAGACGCAGTTAGGGATTGCAATTGGGCATGGACACACTATATCCTTTGTTGAGAAATTACACGCACGGGCATTTAAGTGTATGGAATTTGTACGTCCACGTTGCAAAGATGGACTAAACTAAACTTACAAAGGGTGATTAGTCCACGTATATTAAGTGGGCACTAATAAGATCGGATGAAACACAAATATTTAAGATCAATCCTATGGGGCAAATCGAATAAATTCAGTGGTGAAAACATGTTACATTTATATTTTCAAATAAAAATCTCTTCTATTTGAATTCAAACAAATTTGCAAAAAGATGTAGCACTTATTTTAAAAATAGGCACGCAGTGTGCAGGCAACACACATCTTTGATATTATTAATAGTATTGATGTATAGAAATTGTTATATTATCATTTATAATTTTACACGCAAATACATATCTATTGAAAATTATTGCCAAAGTTATGCATCAAGATCGTGTCAAAATAAAAAGACAGACGTATATTAAAGAAATCTATAACGCAATCAGATGCGCAAAAAATCCTATTCTCCACCGTAATAAGCCACAAGTATTCATATGTGCATATTTATTATCTACATTATTAATTATATGGTAGATTGTAATGGCAGCTGCTTAGATTTAATGATACAGAGAGGATAGTATATTGTGTTGTCCAATAGGAAGTGCAACAAGATACTCGAAAAGTCATGTAGTAGAAAACAACCAAAAGGTACAACAACCACACACTATTGATTATACTGCAGACATCACCCCTGATGTCAGCAGCTAAACATAAGTTGGACATACATGTTGCTTGCTTTTTTTAATCCGAAGTACAGAAAAATAAAAAACATTAAATAATGAAAAAAATACAAGTTACATGCTCTAGATTAAAAATTGAATTTAGTTATTGTAAAGTTCTATTAGAACAATGAGTTTTGTCTTTATGTACACGGTGTACAAAATTTACACATGGTCACATGTGTGGAACTTTTCCCTCACTTTATAACATGCATATATCATGAAATCATAGAGTAGAGGTAGAAGCCATGAGAATGGTCATTATGATTGATCAACACAAAAAATAACAATAACATGTATACAATGAAATTGTTGCTTGTGGTTATGCTTGAGAACACATGTTTCCTGAACCCAGTAATGTATTTGGTGATACCTTAACTCCGTCTAATGCTCTCAATCACCCAAGTTTTAAAATAGCAAACTCAACATTGCTATGGGCGTAACTAGTTCCTATAACTTGATGCATAAGGTGGGGTTTCGAATCCAGCAATGTATGAAACAAAATATTTTATATTATTTAGGTACACTACAAGAAACAATCACGCAAAGTGCATGGCAGCTCGAACCAAGATATTTTTTTTTAGAAAATCAAATACTATAGTGTTAAAGGGCGAAATAGCTCAAACCAGTACAAGGCATGAAAATATTTTGACATATTTGAGTGCAATACATGTGCAAACAACATAGTCATCAGGAAATTATTTGAAATGCATGTGAAATTTACACACTTATGATAGGAGCGAATGAAATGAAATTTATAGATATTCTCATTGAATATAATTTAATAATTATAACATATTTGTATAAGGTGTATCAGAGAGGTTATGATGGTATACGAAACTTGAATAAAATTTCAATTGGGTCCTGAGCGATGCAATCAAGTAAAATTAACATCCACGTGCGAAGTTACAAATGTACATGGTTATGCAATGCATTTGAAATGGATGTGGTGCATTGTTTCATGTTGACAATAACATATGAATGTATTTTGTAAACACTACGTAAGCTGATTGGCATCAACTAAGAATCGTGTTTATAAATAAATTAACAATGCCATCTTAAGAAACAACTAATTTATATACAAATTAGAATAAGACTAATTGGAAAGAAAGCATTCGACATGTTTATAAGGCTAATTATTTTTGAAATTGAGGTGTTGCTAAACATATAGATTGTGGTATTTCATTAAAAAGTAGGAGTTATAAAATATAAACTCAGTGAGCCAATGGGTACGGGAGTTAAACCAAAGGAAATGGTCAATACCAAAAAGTCTTGATGACGAATAGATAGATTGCTAAAGTATATTTTTCCAAAGCTATGTATTTGAGCATATGTCGAATTCTAAAGAGATATTTACAATGAAATATATGAATCTAGCTGCACGTTTAACTCCGCTAGTTAATAATAATAACAATGATACCCCAAAGATATATGTGGTTGCCACATGGAAACACCTGCACGTGCAACTAGCAAAGCTCTAAGAGGGGTTGAGCAAGAGGTAACATAGAAAGGTTTGCTGGGTAGTGGAGGTTTAAGGGATGGATCATGGAAATGTCAGAGGCTTGAAAAATGCGGCAGGTAACGAGACCAAAAATAGCATTTAATACATCTAGCAAGTAAAGCTAGTAACAGTATCTAAGGTAATGATCACCCTTGCCTGGCTATTCTTCGGTAGCTTGGTACACTTACCTGTCTCAGTCGTGGTACACAATTTGCTCATAATACGTAACGTTTCCTGGCACTAACGGAAGAGACAAATCTAGAAAGAGGCAAAAGAGTACGGTAAACAGACAACGCATGACATATTGCACATACATCATGAAGCATGGCATGTTGAAGGTGCATATGAATTGATCCCTAACAAGTTTAATTATAGCTTGATCAAAGTGAGTTTGATCCAAGTGAAACTCCAATTGCATTTATTTAATTCAAGTCATATTACTACTAAATGCATATAAAATATTGTGCCAATCAAGTTTCTAGTTTAAAATATACAAAACCGACAAATTCTAGGTTTTTTTGAAAACAGGAAGGTTTTGTAAAACAATACATAAACTTCCAACCAAAATATTATTTCTCAAATCTTTTAAACTTTCTGATGCAAATAGATGATTAGTCCCTTTAGTGATTGATAACCCACAAGTATAGGGGATCCGATAGTCTTCGAGGGTAGTATTTCACAGAAAGGGTTTCAATGACAATTCTTCGTAGCACATGTCATAGTTGTTGCATTGGCCATACAAAAATATTTGTTGTCTTGCGATGAATGTGACAAACATCCTTTCCCACTAAAGTCACTACAATTTCAATGAAAAATGTATGTGAATCTATACAAAGCAAACGCCAAAATAAATGTTGTAATATGTGGCATTGAACTACTAAGCTAAGATTATGGCAGTATTACTTTTTTTATAGAACATACCAATTTGATTCTATATATTTTCCAGAATAAATTGTTACTATCATGGACAGTAATCTATAACATAAGACAAATAAGACACTATGTTCTTTCACATAAGCTAAAATAATATTCGTCATAGATCAATAATACTTACAGTGGAGATTTAAAGATATTACATTATGCACCATAACTACATATGTTGAACAGACATGTAAATGATGCAAGAATAAAAAAAGTTGGCAAGAGCCAACTCAAAGAGATAAAAAAAGATAAAAATAAGAGAGTAGTTTGGTGTGGAAGTTGACAGTTTGGAGATCACCAATGCATGTAATGGAGTCAGTGATGTTTTGGCGCCATATTCAGCTATCATGGCAGAATGCTTCCTGATATGTTCCCAACATATCTATACTTTTTGATTGTTCCATGCTACTATAGTATCAATCTTTGATGTTTTTATGCAATTATATGACATTATATATCATTTTTTGGGACTAACCTATTAACTTAGTGCCCAATGCTAGTTGCTATTTTTGCCTGTTTTTGGTTTTTCAGGAAATCAATATCAAACAGAGTCCAAATGGAGAGAAAATTTTGGGTTAATTTTTTCTGGACCGGAAGAGACACTACAAGGTTCGGGAGAACATGTGACGAGTCACGAGGGAGCGACAATCTCAAGAAGGGCACTACAGGGGGCACCCCCAGGCTTGTGGGCCCCTCATGGCACCTCTTGACATAATTATGCCTCTATAAATTCTCAAATATTCCCCTGACATCAGAGAGCCACCCGAAATACTTTTTCTGCCTCTGTAAGTTTTTGTTCGCGCGAGATCCCATCTAGAGGCCTTCTCTGGTACTCTGCCGAAGCAGGAATCAATCACGGAGGGGCTCTACATCAAAACCTTGCTGCCCTTCGATGATGTCTGAGTAGTTTACCACAGACCGACGGGTCCATAATTATTAGCTACATGACTCTCTCTCTCTCTCTCTCTCTCTCCCTCTTTGATGTTCAATACAATGTTCTCCTCGATGTTCTTGGAGTTATATTTGATGTAATACTTTTTGCGGTATGTTTGTTGCGATCCAATGAATTGTGAGTTTATGATCATATTATCCATGAATATTATTTGAGTCTTCTTTGAATTCTTTTATGCATGATTATTATGGATTTGTATTTCTCCCTGATCTATTGATTTGGTTTGGCCAACTAGATTGATTTTTCTTGCAATTGGAGAGGTGCTCTGTGATGAGTTCGATCTTGCAGTGCTCAATCCGAGTGACAGAAAGGGACATGACACATATTTGTATCATTGCCATTAAGGATAAAATGATGAGGTTTATTCATGCATGAGCATACTTTGTCTACATCATGTCATCTTGCTTAAGGCGTTACTCCGTTCTTTATGAACTTAATAATCTAGATGCATGCTGGATAGCGGTCGATGTGTGGAGTAATAGTAGTAAATGCAGAATCGTTTTTGTTGGGGAACGTAGTATTTCAAAAAAATTCCTACGGTCACATAAGATCTATCTAGTTGAAGCATAGCAACGAGCGAGGAGAGTGTGTCCACGTACCCTCATAGACCAAAAGCGGAAGCGTTTAGTAACACAGTTGATGTAGTCGAACGTCTTCGTGATCCAATCGATCAAGTACAGAACGCACGACACCTCCGCGACCTGCACACGTTCAGCTCGGTGACGTCCCTCAAACTCTAGATACAGCTGAGGCCGAGGGAGAGTTTCGTCAACACGACGGCATGGTGACGGATGAAGTTACTGACACAGGGCTTCGCTTAAGCACTACGACGATATGACCAAGGTGGAAAACTGTGGAGGGGGGCACCGCACACGGCTAAGAAATCAACTTGTGTGTCTATGGGGTGCCCCCTCCCCCGTATATAAAGGAGGGGAGGAGGGGGGCGGCCGGCCTCAAGGGGCGCTCCCAAGGGGGGGATCCTACTCCTACTAGGAGTAGGTTCCCCCCTTTCCTAGTCCAACAAGGAGGGGAAGGAAGGAGGAAGGGGAGAGAAGGAAGGAGGGGGCGCCGCCCCCACCCCTTGTCCAATTCGGACTGGGGGGGGGCACCTACTAGCCGACCCTCTCTCCTCTAAGGCCCATGGTGGCCCATTAACTTCCCGAGGGGGTTCCGGTAACCCTCCGGCACTCCAGTTTTATCCAAAACTCTCCGGAACACTTCCGGTGTGCGAACAACATGGTCCAATATATCAATGTTTATGTCTCGGCCATTTCAAGACTCCTCGTCATGTCCGTGATCTCACACGGGACTCCGAACAACCTTCAGTACATCAAATCACATAAACTCATAATACCAATCATCATCGAACGTTAAGCGTGCGGATCCTACGGGTTCGAGAACTATGTAGACATGACCGAGACACTTCTCCGGTCAAAAACCAACTGTGGAACCTGGATGCTCATATTGGTTCCTACATATTCTACGAAGATCTTTATCAGTCAAACCGCACAACAACATATGTTGTTCCCTTTTTCATCAGTATGTTACTTGCCCAAGATTCGATCGTCGGTATCATCATACCTAGTTCAATCTCGTTACCGGCAAGTCTCTTTACTCGTTCCGTAGTGCATCATCCCGCAACTAACTCATTAGTCACATTGCTTGCAAGGCTTATAGTGATGCACTAGTACAACGAGCTCCTAAACAAACGGTTTTTAACCCCTTTCCGCGACGGCATTTGGAACCGTTGCCAAGTGAGTGTGGGCAATAGGGGGTCCTTCCCACACGACCCAGAAACCGTCGGGGATATGCCCTCCTGGCACACACGTTCAGAAAAAAGAGGTCGTGTGCGACCGGCGAGCGCTCAAATACGGAAATACATACAGTAGAGCTAAAAAAATACAATTATACGGTGAATTTGTTTCTGGTCGCAAGTACATCCTGTTGAGGAACATAGTAATTTCAAAAAAATTCCTACGCACACGCAAGATCATGGTGATGCATAGCTAAGAGAGGGGAGAGTGTCGTCCACGTACCCTCGTAGACCGTAAGAGGAAGCGTTATGACAACGCGGTTGATGTAGTCGTACGTCTTCACGATCGAACGATCCTAGTACCAAACGTACGGCACCTCTGTGATCTGCACACGTTCAGCTCGGTGAAGTCCCACAAACCCACGATTCAGTAGAGCTTCGAGGGAGAGTTTCGTCAGCACGACGGTGTGATGACGGTGATGATGAAGCTACCGACGTAGGGCTTCGCCTAAGCACTGCTACGATATGACCGAGGTGGAATATGGTGGAGGAGGGCACCGCACACGGCTTGGAACAATCAACTTGTGTGTTCTAGGGTGCCCCCTGCCCCCGTATATAAAGGAGCAAGGGGGGAGGCCGTCCGGCCCTTGTGGCACGCCAGGAGAGGAGGAGTCCTCCTCCTAGTAGGAGTAGGACTCCCCTTTCCTACTCCTACTAGGAGGGGGAAAGGAAGGAGGAGAGGGAGAAGGAAAGGGGGGCTCCGCCCCCCTTCCCTACTCCAATTCGGACCAGAGTGGGAGGGGGGCGCGCGGTCGGCCCTGGACGGCCCTCTCTCTCTCCACTAAGGCCCATGTGGCCCATTAGTTCTAAGGGGGGGGGGTCCGGTAATCCTCCAGCACTCCGGTTTTCTCTGAAATCACCCGGAACACTTCCGGTGTCCGAATATAGCCGTCCAATATATCAATCTTTATGTCTCGACCATTTCGAGACTCCTCGTCATGTGCGTGATCACATCCGGGACTCCGAACTACCTTCGGTACATCAAAACACATAAACTCATAATACCGATCGTCACCGAACGTTAAGCGTGTGGACCCTACGTTTTCGAGAACTATGTAGACATGACCGAGACTCATCTCCGGTCAATAACCAATAGCGGAACCTGGATGCTCATATTGGTTCCTACATATTCTATAAAGATCTTTATCGGTTAAACCACATAACAACATATGTTGTTCCCTTTGTCAAGGTATGTTACTTGCCCGAGATTCGATCGTCGGTATCTCAATACCTAGTTCAATCTCGTTACCGGCAAGTCTCTTTACTCGTTTCGTAATGTATCATCCTGCAACTAACTCATTAGTCACATTGCTTGCAAGGCTTATATTGATGTGCATTACCGAGAGGGCCCAGAGATACCTCTCCGACAATCGGAGTGACAAATCCTAATCTTGATCTATGCCAACTCAACAAGTACCATCGGAGACACCTGTAGAGCACCTTTATAATCACCCAATTATGTTGTGATGTTTGGTAGCACACAAAGTGTTCCTCGGTATTCGCGAGTTGCATAATCTCATAGTCATAGGAACATGTGTAAGTCATGAAGAAAGCAATAGCATTATAGTAAAGGATCAAGTGCTAAGCTAACGGAATGGGTCAAGTCAATCACATCATTCTCTAATGATATGATCCCGTTAATCAAATGACAACTCATGTCTATGGTTAGGAAACTTAACCGTCTTTGATTCAACGAGCTAGTCAAGTAGAGGCATACTAGTGACACTCTGTTTGTCTATGTATTCACACATGTACTAAGTTTCTGGTTAATACAATTCTAGCATGAATAATAAACATTTATCATGATATAAGGAAATATAAATAACAACTTTATTATTGCCTCTAGGGCATATTTCCTTCACATCCCACACAGTCAGTCCCCGCTAAACGTTTCTGTTCGTATGTACATCCCACACAGTCGCTCCAAGGAAAACGTTTCCATTCACAGGTACATCACACACAATTTTTCCCGTTAAATCGCTTGCGTTATTGAATATATCACACACGTCTGTGGAAGAAACTGTGTGGCAAAGACTGTCCATCACACACAGTTTTCATGTGGTAAACGTTTGCGCAAGGTGGCTTAACGCAAACAGTTTCCAAGAGAAAGTCGTGCGTGATTGTTCATTGATCCAACACGATTTATTCCTAGAAACTGTGTGCGTTGCCTGAGGTCATCGCCCACGGTATTTTTTCAAGAACCGTTTGCAATAGCAAAACCCAATTAGCAGGCTAATTCGCCCCTAGCATGCTAATTATCCGATTATTCTTAATCCATTTATTAATCTAATTGACATTTCATATTAAGCACATAATATATTTCATTTTCATAATTGTAATACATCAGAGTAGAACATCATATAGCTTCAGCACTCAGCTACCCCATTACACAACTACACCAGGACCAAATTTCACATGCAACATCTATAACCTTTCAAAATTAGCATCATAGACGGTATATAGACAGATGTATCTCATCTAGAAAACTACTGAAGCAGAAGGCGAATATTGAGCCTTCATTGATGTTGAAGGTCTTTGTTACTTTAGGCCAGTGCCTGTGGATGATTGACCGTCCATCCTTCGTCCTCTTCAGAAACACTTCAATATTGAACCGGGGGTGTTGTATGAATACCTTCCTCGCCTCCTGACCATGCAATGGTTTGAGAGGTAATCATCAGTGAACTGCTTTGGAAAGGCCTGAAAACAAGGATGTGCATAAATACCTTCTCTATATTGGAAATGGGTCAAAGGAATAAAAAGGCAAGGTATAATAGTTAGTACCATCCTGTAGTGAACTGATGTCTTCTTCATTGTGCAGACAAAGATCTTGTTGTTTTTTGTCGCTAATTTCTTTATCCTAACAATCTTTCTGAGTTTCTTGACTTGACTGATATTCATGGACAACTCATTTCCCCTATGCAAAAAGGGTCGAACAGTGGGTCAAAACCTCTGACAGCAGGACCTACATGTGCAAGACCAAATTGTTAAAAACCTAAATATTAGAATGGTTCCTGCAATTGCACAATAATGTGCTATTAGACAATGGACCATGCACGTGCTAACCTCGATTGTAAACCTCAGTGCTTCCCATTGTTTCCCTGCAACACATATAAGGTAGTTAGTCATCAGGTTAAGTAAGGGTTCGCATGCTATCAGTAAAATATGTTGATGAAAAATAATCACATTGCAGATTCATCAGATTAATTCAAGCCACACAGAAAACCCATTTATCCAAACCAAGCATGATTAAGAACTAGGAAATATAGCACTTGTATATGTTTCTCATGTATTAAGTGCAGCCAAATTCGATTTATTGCTCACATGCACAACAATACAAAATTCTACCCACGACAATTGAACATCGCATTGCAGAATTGAACCAAGTAGTTAACTAAACACCACAAAAAATGAACCAAACATTAACTAAGCACCAGATTGCACAATATAACATACTCCTAATAGAAGATCAGACAGTTAACCAAACAGTTAACTACAGCCAATTGTAGCAATTGTATTTGTTTCTCATGTATTTACTACATCCAAATTCAATTTATTCTCACATGGTATACAATAACAGAATGCACCCACAATTTTTTAAAGATAAATTTGATTTAGTTCTCACATGGAAGACAATACAAAATTGCAGCATGAAGAATTGAACATCACATTTGTAGAATTAAACCAAACAGTTAACTGAAGACGACAACTAATTAACAAAACATTTAATAAGTGAGCACCACACTGCACGACATATAGAACATATACACTAGAGCAACATATTGCATGGTAAAATTAGATAGCACAATTCATTAGAATTTGTGAAGGAAAGGCAGGAGCAGCACACGCAATGGGTAAGCCGAGCATGCTTAACTGGCGTAGCTAACAAATGGCAAGGTGCTCCTTCAAGATCTGGGGGTCGCCACGAATGGCAGCCATCGCGACCTCATCCGTGCGTGCAGCCGCGATTTGCTTCTTCGCTGCCAAATGCTCCTTGAGGTCCTGGCTATACTACGTGCACCATGGCTTAGGCTGGCGCTTATTTGGTGGAGGGGTCGGTGATTTGGGTGGAAGGTGTCGCGCTTGCGCCGACGGTAGGGGCATGTGGGATGTGGAAGGAGGTGGAGGATGGGGGTCAGGTGTGGATTACCTGCCTGGATAGGAGAGGCCGAGGAGCGTGAAGGAGAGTCGCCGGCGAGGAGGCGGTGGCGCTGCAAGCAAGGAGTGAAGGTTTCAACTTGAAAAGGAAGGCGGAAAGAGGGGAAATGTGGCTTTTGGTAAGGGGGAGGGGCGGGGAGGTAGATATTTCCACGGAAGCCGAAAATTTGGAATCGTTTCAGCCAAAAAACCGGCGCGCAAAGTGTCATCACACACGGTCCCTTATTCAGAACTGTGTATGATTTGTGAACATCACAAACGATTCAGATAGCTTAACCCGTGTGTGTTGAGTTTGAACGTCAAAATTTTTGGTTCGAATTTCCATGGTTACAGTGGTCATCCACGTCATTGCATAATTTGGACTGTAACCGACACACCTTCTCTCGTAAGCCATGGGCGTACTATACACCGACGGTGCTCCAAGATATTTTGTGCTGCATCTCACACGGTTGGTGATAATAAACTGTATGCGATCTACTTAATTTATCGTCTTGATCATTTGAATTACGTAATGGGGTCACAACTACAAAGGATGGTGTTTGAATTGTTAGAACTTTTATCTGTAGTGAACATGTAACTATAGGTGTGTCGTCAAAAAAAATTGGAATTATTTAGGCATTTGTACATTTTTATACATTAACTGGGTTTTCCAGGCATTTTATGCGCATAATTCAAATTTGAACTACATGCATATGCTCCAGTGCATATAAACTTGTTGAAAAATCAAATATGTGTCCTTGGTTGCATGCTTAGGTCCCATGCAAGAAATGGGAATGAATTTCAAACATCCTGCCACCGTCACTCAGCCGTAAACATTGAGATACCTGTTTTTTTAATTCTAGTAAATCCAAAACTCGTCTGAAATTCATGAAACTTGGCATGCTATCATGCAGCGGCATCAACATGCCGTGGTAAATTTTTTGTCCCATTTGGGGCAGGTTTGGGTATAAGCTTCTCACAAACTAGAGCTTCTCACAACAAGCATGATGGTTTCAGTAGGGAACGTGCCGCCTTTGGGGACGAAACGATATCCGTTGCCTCTTATTGCTTTAAAAAAAATTCGAGTGTCAACATAGAACAACAAGAGTGTTGTGTTCATTTTTGGAATTTTTTGGGGTTCATTTGGACATTTTTATACATTAACTGGGTTTTCCAGGCATTTTATGTGCATAATTCAAATTTGAACTACATGCACATTCTCCAGTGCATATAAATTTGTTGAAAAATCAAATATGTGTCCTTGGGTGCATGCTTAGGTCCCATGCAAGAAATGGGAATGAATTTCAAACACGAGGGCACCGTTGATTGCCGGGAAAACATTGAGATACTTGTTTTTTAAATTCTAGTAAATCCAAAACTCGTCTGAAATTCATGAAACTTGGCATGCTATCATGTAGCAGCATCAACATGACATGGTATAAAATTTGTCCCATTTGGGGCAGGTTCAGGTATAAGCTTCTCACAAACCAGAGCTTCTGACAACAAGCGTGATGGTTTCGGTAGGGAACATGCCACCTTTGGGGACGAAACCATATCCGTTTCCTCTTATTGCTTTCAGAAAAATTTGAGTGTCAATATAGAACAACAAGAGTGTTGTGTTCAATTTTGGAATTTTTCGGGGTTCGTTTGGACATTTTTAAACATTAACTGGGTTTTCAATGCATTTATGTGCATAATTCAAATTTGAACTACATGCACATGCTCCAGTGCATATAAATTGGTTGAAAAATCAAATCTTTGTCCTTGGGTGCATGCTTAGGTCCCATGCAAGAAATGGGAATGAATTTGAAACACCAGACACTGTTGATTGCCGACAAAACATTGACATGCCTGGTTTTTAAATTCTAGTAAATCCAAAACTCGTCTGAAATTCATGAAACTTGGCATGCTATCATGTAGCGGCATCAACATGCCGTGGTACAAATTTTGTCCCATTTGGGGCAGGTTTGGGTATATGCTTCTCACAAACCGGAGCTTCTCACAACAAGCATGATGGTTTTCGGTAGGGAACGTCCCACCTTTGGGGACGAAACGATATCCATTGCCTCTTATTGCTTTCAATTTTTTTTCTTGTGTCAACATAGAACAACAGGAGTGTTGTGTGAATTTTTGTGATTTTTCGGGGTTCGTTTGGACATTTTTATGCATTAACTGGGTTTTCAATGCATTTATGTGCATAATTCAAATTGGAACTACATGCACATGCTCTAGTGCATATAAATTGGTTGAAAAATCAAATCTGTGTCCTTGGGTGCATGCTTAGGTCCCATGTAAGAAATGGGAATGAATTTCAAACACCAGGGCACCATTGATTGCCGGCAAAACATTGAGATGCTTGGTTTTTAAATTCTAGTACATCCAAAACTCGTCTGAAATTCATGAAACTTGGCATGCTATCATGTAGCGGCATCAACATGCCGTGGTACAAATTTTGTCCCATTTGGGATAGGTTTGGGTATATGCTTCTCACAAACCGGAGCTTCTCACAACAATAATGATGGTTTTCAGTAGGGAACGTCCCACCTTTGGGGACGAAACGATATCCATTGCCTCTTATTGCTTTCAAATTTTTTTCTCATGTCAACATAAAACAACAGGAGTGTTGTGTGAATTTTTGTGATTATTCGGGGTTCGTTTGGACATTTTTATGCATTAACTGGGTTTTCAATGCATTTATGTGCATAATTAAAATTTGAACTACATGCACATGCTCGAGTGCATATAAATTGGTTGAAAAATCAAATCTGTGTCCTTGGGTGCACGCTTAGGTCCCATGCAAGAAATGGGATTGAATTTCAAACACCAGGGCACCGTTGATTGCCGGCAAAACATTGAGATGCCTGGTTTTAAAATTTTAGTAAATCCAAAACTCGTCTGGAATTCATGAAACTTGGCATGCTATCATGTAGCGGCATCAACCTGCCATGGTAAAAAATTTGTCCCATTTGGGGCAGGTTCGGGTATAAGCTTCTCACAAACCAGAGCTTCTGACAACAAGCGTGATGGTTTCGGTAGGGAACGTCCCACCCATGGGGATGAAACGATATCCATTGCCTCTTATTGCTTTCAATTTTTTTCTCATGTCAACATAGAACAACAGGAGTGTTGTGTGAATTTTTGTGATTATTCGGGGTTCGTTTGGACATTTTTATGCATTAACTGAGTTTTCAATGCAATTATGTGCATAATTCAAATTTGAACTGCATGCACATGCACCAGTGCATATAAATTGGTTGAAAAATCAAATCTGTGTCCTTGGGTGCATGCTTAGGTCCCATGCAAGAAATGGGAATGAATTTCAAACACCAGGGCACCGTTGATTGCCGGCAAAACATTGAGATGCCTGGTTTTTAAATTCTAGTAAATCCAAATTCTGAAATTCATGAAACTTGGCATGCTATCATGGAGCGGCATCAACATGCCGTGGTACAAATTTTGTCCCATTTGTGGTAGGTTTGGGTATATGGTTCTCACAAACCGGAGCTTCTCACAACAAGCATGATGGTTTTCGGTAGGGAACGTCCCACCTTTGGGGACGAAACGATATCCATTGCCTCTTATTGCTTTCAATTTTTTTCTCATGTCAACATAGAACAACAAGAGTGTTGTGTGAATTTTTGTGATTTTTCGGGGTTCGTTTGGACATTTTTATGCATTAACTAAGTTTTCAATGCATTTTATGTGCATAATTCAAATTTGCACTACATGCACATGCTCTAGTGCATATAAATTGGTTGAAAAATCAAATCTGTGTCCTTGGGTGCATGCTTAGGTCGCATGCAAGAAATGGGAATGGATTTCAAACACTAGGGCACCGTTGATTGCCGGCTAAACATTGAGATGCCTGGTTTTTAAATTGTAGTAAATCCAAAATTTTGTTAACCATTCATGTGACGCCACGTGTCTTGGTTTTAATGGCTATAGGAGGTGCCATGCGGACACCTGCTTGACCTTGACTGAACGGGAGTGATGTCTAGTACGCAACCTTCTTCTTATAGACGTTGTTGGGCCTCCAGGTGCAGAGGTTTGTATGACAGTAGCAAATTTCCGTCAAGTGGGTTTATCAGTCCGTGGGAGGCGTAGGATGAAGATGGTCTCTCTCAAACAACCCTGCAACCAAATAACAAAGAGTCTCTTGTGTCCCCAACACACCCAGTACAATGGTAAATTGTATAGGTGCACTAGTTCGGCAAAGAGATGATGACACAAGTGCAATATGGATGGTAGATATAGGTTTTTGTAATCTGAAAATATAAAAACAGCAAGGTAGCAAGTGGTAAAAGTGAGCACAAAGGGTATTGCAATGCTAGGAAACAAGGCCTAGGGTTCATACTTTCACTAGTGCAAGGTCTCTCAACAATAATAACATAATTGGATCATATACTATCCCTCAACATGCAACAAAGAGTCACTCCAAAGTCACTAATAGCGGAGAACAAACGAGGAGATTATGGTAGGGTATGAAACCACCTCAAAGTTATTCTTTCCGATCAATCCATTGGGCTATTCCTATAAGTGTCACAAACAGCCCTAGAGTTCGTAGTAAAATAACACTTTAAGACACGCATCAACCAAAACCCTAATGTCACCCAGATACTCCAATGTCACCTCAAGTATCTGTGGGTATGATTATACGATATGCATCAAACAATCTCAGATTCATCTATTCAACCAACATATAGAACCTCAAAGAGTGCCCCAAAGTTTCTAGCGGAGAGTCAAGACGAAAACGTGTGCCAACCCCTATGCATAGGTGCATGGGCGGAACCCGCAAGTTGATCACCAAAACATACATCAAGTGAATCAATAGAATAACCCATTGTCACCACGGTTATCCCACGCAAGACATACATCAAGTGTTCTCAAATCATTAAAGACTCAATCCGATAAGATAACTTCAAAGGGAAAACTCAATCCATTACAAGAGAGTAGAGGGGGAGAAACATCATAAGATTCAACTACAATAGCAAAGCTCGCAATACATCAAGATCGTATCACCTCAAGAACACGAGTGAGAGAGATCAAACACATAGCTACTGGTACATACCCTCAGCCCCGAGGGTGAACTACTCCCTTCTCGTCATGGAGAGCGCCGAGATGATGAAGATGGCCACCGGTGAGGGTTCCCCTCCTCCGACAGGGTGCCGGAACAGAGTCCCGATTGGTTTTTGGTGGCTACATAGGCTTGCGGTGGAGGAACTCCCGATCTATTATGTTCCCCGAAGTTTTTAGGGTATATTGGTATATATGGGAGGAAGAAATATGTCAGGGAAGCCACGAGGGGCCCACGAGGGTGGAGGGCGCGACCAGGGGGGGGGGGGGTGGGCGCGCCCCCTGCCTCGTGCCTCCCTCGTTGCTTTCCTAACGTGCACTCCAAGTCTCCCGTGTTGCTTTCTTTCCAAAAATATCTTTTCCGAAGGTTTCATTCCGTTTGGACTCTGTTTGATATTCCTTTTCTGCGAAACACCGAAACAAGGGAAAAAACAGAAACCGGCACTGGGCTCTGGGTCAATAGGTTAGTCCCAAAAAATTATATAAAAGTGCATAATAAAGCCCATAAACATCCAAAATTGATAATATAATAGCATGGAACAATAAAAAATTATAGATACGCTGGAGACGTATCAGCATCCTCAAGCTTAATTCCTGCTCGTCCTCGAGTAGGTAAATGATAAAAACATAATTTTTGATGTGGAATGCTACCTAGCATATTTATCAATATAATATTCTTTAATGTGGCAAGAATATTCAGATCCATAAGATTCAAGACAAAAGTTTAATATTGACATAAAAATAATAATACTTCAAGCATACTAACTAAGCAATTATGTCCTCTCAAAATAACATGGCCAAAGAAAGTTCATCCCTACAAAATCATATGGTTTAGTCATGCTCCATTTTCGTCACACAAGAATGCTCTCATCATGCACAACCCCGATGACAAGCCAAGCAATTGTTTCATACTTTAGTAATCTCAAACTTTTTCAACCTTCACGCAATACATGAGCGTGAGCCATGGATATAGCACTATGGGTGGGATAGAATATGATGATGGGGGTTATGTGGAGAAGACAAAAAAGGAGAAAGTCTCACATCAACGAGGCTAATCAATGAGATATGGAGATGCCCATCGATTGATGTTAATGCAAGGAGTAGGGATTGCCATGCAACGGATGCACTAGAGCTATAAATATATGAAAGCTCAACAAAAGAAACTAAGTGTGTGTGCATCCAACTTGCTTGCTCACGAAGACCTAGGTCACTTGAGGAGGCCCATTGTTGGAATATACAAGCCAAGTTCTATAATGAAAAATTCCCACTAGTATATGAAAGTGACAAAACAAGAGACTCTCTATCATGAAGATTATGGTGCTACCTTGAAGCACAAGTGTGGTAAAAGGATAGTAACATTGTCCCTTCTCTCTTTTTCTCTCATTTTTTTGGGCCTTATCTTTTTTATGGCCTTTCTCCCTTTTTATTTTATTTTACCTCACTTGGGACAATGCTCTAGAAAATGATGATCATCACACTTCTATTATTTAGAACTCAATGATTACAACTCGATACTAGAACAAAGTATGACTCTATATGAATGCCTCCGGCGGTGTACCGGGATAGGCAATGAACCAAGAGTGACATGCATGAAAGAGTTATGAACGGTGGCTTTGCCACAAATACTATGTCAACTACATGATCATGCAAAGCAATATGACAATGATGAACGTGTCATGATAAACGGAACGGTGGAAAGTTGCATGGCAATATATCTCGGAATGGCTATGGAAATGCCATAATAGGTAGGTATGGTGGTTGTTTTGAGGAAGATATAAGGAGGTTTATGTGTGAAAGAGCGTATCATATCACGGGGTTTAGATGCACCGGCGAAGTTTGCACTAACTCTCAATGTGAGAAAGGGCAATGCACGGTACCGAAGAGGCTAGCAATAATGGAAAGGTGAGAGTGCGTATAATCCATGGACTCAAC
This sequence comes from Aegilops umbellulata, assembly GCA_032464435.1. Lineage (NCBI taxonomy): Eukaryota > Viridiplantae > Streptophyta > Magnoliopsida > Poales > Poaceae > Aegilops > Aegilops umbellulata. Next base: position 227,043,309 of record CP136060.1, read on the forward strand.
ATTAGTCATAAAGAAATCACATACTTATTGCAAAAATCTGCAAGTCATCAAAAACCAAGCACTACGCGCATGCTCCTAGGGGGATAGATTGGTAGGAAAAGACCTTCGCTCGTCCCCGACCGCCACTCATAAGGAGGACACTCAAAGAACACCTCATGTTTCAAATTTGTTACATAACGTTTACCATACGTGCATGCTATGGGACTTGCAAACTTCAACACAAGTATTTCTCAATTTCACAACTACTCAACTAGCACAACTTTAATATCACTATCTCCATATCTCAAAACAATCATCAAGTATCAAACTTCTCTTAGTATTCGATGCACTTTATATGAAAGTTTTTATTATACCCATCTTGGATGCCCATCATATTAGGACTAGTTTCATAACCCAAGCAAATTAGCATGCTGTTTAGGACTCTCAAAATAATATAAGTGAAGCATGAGATTTCATCTATTTCTTCAAAATAAAACTACCACCATGCTCTAAAAGATATAAGTGAAGCACTAGAGCAAACAACAAACTACTCCGAAAGATATAAGTGAAGATCAATGAGTAGTCGAATTATTATGAAACTATGTGAAGACTCTCCCATTTTAAGAATTTCAGATCTTGATACTTTATTCAAACAGCAAGCAAAACAAAATAAAACTACATTTCAAGGATAGCACTCATCATGTGAAGAAGCAAAAACTTAGGCTCAACCGATACTAACCGATAATTGTTGAAGAAGAAAGGTGGGATGCCTATCGGGGCATCCCCAAGCTTAGATGCTTGAGACTTCTTGAAATATTATCTTGGGATGCCTTGGGCATCCCCAAGCTTGAGCATTTGTGTCTCCTTAATTCCTCTCATATCACGGTCTCCCTAAATCTCGAAAGCTTCATCCACACCAAACTTAACAAGAACTCGTGAGATAAGTTAGTATAAACCAATGCAAAAACCTTATCATTTTCTACTGTAACAAATCACTAAAATTATTATTCAACATTGCATACTAAATGCCTCTGCATATTTAATACTCCTATCCTCAAATAGAATCATTAAACAAGCAAACATATGCAAACAATGCAAACATAACAGCAATCTGCCAAAATAGTACAGTCTGTAAAGAATGCAAGATTCATCATACTTCCCTAACTCCAAACATTATGAAAGAAAATTCCCACTGTAGTAAATTTATCATATCTTATTATGCAAAAGGTTTCAACATTTTATCATATTCTGAATTTTCTAGGGAATTTTTGCAACATCGGTAAACTTTCTGTTTTGAAACAGCAACATGTATACTTGCAAAATAAGCATGGTAAAGGCTATCCTTGACATTTTTATTGAAAATAAGGATGAAAAACATTATTCTAAGTAACAGCAATAAAAACAGAATAAAATAAAATGACGCTCCAAGCAAAACACATATCATGTGGTGAATAAAAATATAGCTCCAAATAAATTTACCGATGGATGAGGACGAAAGAGGGGATGCCATCCGGGGCATCCCCAAGCTTAGGCTCTTGGTTGTCCTTGAATATTACCTTGGGGTGCCTTGGGAATCCCCAAGCTTAGGCTCTTGCCATTCCTTATTCCATAGTCCATCGAATCTTTACCCAAAACTTGAAAACTTCACAACACAAAACTTAACAGAAGATCTCGTGAGCTCCGTTAGCGAAAGAAAAAAAAACCACTTCAAGGTACTGTAATGAACTCATTATTTATTTATATTGGTGTTAAACCTACTGTATTCCAACTTCTCTATGGTTTATAAACTATTTTACTAGCCATAGATTCATCAAAATAAGCAAACAACACATAGAAAACAGAATCTGTCAAAAACATAACAGTCTGTAGTAATCTGTATTAAACGTATACTTCCTGAACTCCAAAAATTATAAAATTAATTGTTGGACCTGAGGAATTTGTATAGTAATCATCTGCAAAAAAAATCAACTAGATATCACTCTCCAGTAAAAAGTTTTAGCTAATCTCGTGAGCGCTAAAGTTTCTGTTTTTTTACAGCATGATCATAAAGACTTCACCCAAGTCTTCCCAAAGGTTCTACTTGGCACAAACACTAATTAAAACACAAAACCACATCTAAACAGAATATAGATGGATTATTTATTACTAAACAGAACCAAAAAGCAAGAAACTAAAATAAAATTGGGTTGCCTCCCAACAAGCGCTAACGTTTAACGCCCCTAGCTAGGCATGATGATTTCGATGATGCTCACCTAAAAGATAAGAATTCAAACATAAAGAGAGCATCATGAAGAATATGACTAGCACATTTAAGTCTAACCCACTTCCTATGCATAGGGATTTTGTGAGCAAACAATTTATGGGAACAATAATCAACTAGCATAGGAAGGCAAAACAAGCATAGCTTCAAGATTTTCAACACATAGAGAGGAAACTTGATATTATTGCAATATGTAGAACCATATGATCCTCTCTAATAATAATTTTAAGTAGCATCATGAATGAATTAAACCATATAACCAGCACATAAAGCATTCTTTTCATGATCTACTTGCATAGAAATTTTACTACTCTCCACATAAGCAAACTTATTCTCATCAATAGTAGTGGGAGCAAACTCAACAAAGAACTATCATGTGACTGAAAATTAAGATCAAGATGACAAGTTTCATGGTTATCATTATTCTTTATAGCATACGTATCATCATAGATAGGAGGCATGCTTTCATCATAATAAATATTCTCATCAAAACTTGGGCGACTAAACATATCATCTTCATCAAACATAGCATCCCAAGCTTGTGGCTTTGCATATCATTAGCATCATGGATATTCATAGAATTCATACTAACAACATTGCAATCTTGCTCATCATACAAAGATTTAGTGCCAAACATTCTATAGATATCTTCTTCTAGCACTTGAGCACAATTTTCCTTCCCATCATTTTCACGAAAGATATTAAAAAGATGAAGCATATGAGGCACCCTTAATTCCATTTTTTTGTAGTTTTCTTTTATAATATAAACTAGTGATAAAACAAGAAACTAAAAGATTCGATTGCAAGATCTAAAGATATACCTTCAAGCACTCACCTCCCCGGCAACGGCGCCAGAAAAGGCTTGATGTCTAGTACGCAACCTTCTTCTTGTAGACGTTGTTGGGCCTCCAAGTGTAGAGGTTTGTAGGACAGTAGCAAATTTCCCTCAAGTGGATGACCTAAGGTTTATCAATCCGTGGGAGGCGTAGGATGAAGATGGTCTCTCTCAAACAACCCTGCAACCAAATAACAAAGAGTCTCTTGTGTCCCCAACACACCCTATACAATGGTAAATTGTATAGGTGCACTAGTTCGGCGAAGAGGTGGTGATACAAGTGCAATATGGATGGTAGATATAGGTTTTTGTAATCTGAAAATATAAAAACAACAAGGTAGCCAGTGGTAAAGTGAGCACAAACGGTTTTGCAATGCTAGGAAACAAGGCCTAGGGTTCATACTTTTACTAGTGCAAGTTCTCTCAACATTAATAACATAATTGGATTATATAACTATCCCTCAACATGCAACAAAGAGTCACTCCAAAGTCACTAATAGCGGAGAACAAACGAAGAGATTATGGTAGGGTACGAAACCAGCTCAAAGTTATTCTTTCCGATCAATCCATTGGGCTATTCCTATAAGTGTCACAAACCGCCCTAGAGTTCGTAGTAAAATAACACCTTAAGACACACATCAACCAAAACCCTAATGTCACCTAGATACTCCAATGTCACCTCAAGTATCAGTGGGTATGATTATACGATATGCACCACACAATCTCAGATTCATCTATTCAACCAACACATAGAACCTCAAAGAGTGCCCCAAAGTTTCTACCGGAGAGTCAAGACGAAAACGTGTGCCAACCCCTATGCATAGGTTCATGGGCGGAACCCGCAAGTTGATCACCAAAACATACTTCAAGTGAATTAATAGAATAACCCATTGTCACCACGGTTATCCCACGCAAGACATACATCAAGTGTTCTCAAATCATTAAAGACTCAATCCGATAAGATAACTTCAAAGGGAAAACTCAATCCATTACAAGAGAGTAGAGGGGGAGAAACACCATAAGATCCAACTACAATAGCAAAGCTCACGATACATCAAGATCGTATCACCTCAAGAACACGAGAGAGAGAGAGAGAGATCAAACACATAGCTACTGGTACATACCCTCAGCCCCGAGGTTGAACTACTCCCTCCTCGTCATGGAGAGCGCCAAAATGATGAAGATGGACACCGGTGAGGGTTTCCCCCCGCCGGCAGGGTGCCGGAACAGGGACTCGATTGGTTTTTGGTGGCTACAGAGGCTTGCGGCGGCGGAACTCCCGATCTATTCTGTTCCCCGAAGTTTTAGGGTATATTGGTATATATAGGAGGAAGAAATACGTCAGGGGAGCCACGAGGGGCCCACGAGGGTGGAGGGCGCGCCCAGGGGGTTGGCGCCCCCCTGCCTCGTGCCTCCCTCGTTGCTTTCCTGATGTGCACTCCAAGTCTCCCGTGTTGCTTTCTTTGCAAAAATAACTTTTTCGAAGGTTTCATTCCGTTTGAACTCCGTTTGATATTCCTTTTCTGCGAAACACTGAAACAAGGGAAAAAACAGAAACTGGCACTGGGCTCTGGGTCAATAGGTTAGTCCCAAAAAATAATATAGAAGTGCATAATAAAGCCCATAAACATCCAAAATGGATAATATAATAGCATGGAACAATCAAAAAATATAGATACGTTGGAGACGTATCAGGGAGGCGTGCGAGCGCCATCCGGTGCGCAAGCTGACCAAGAGGCGTGCAAGCTGTCCTCGAGTGTGCAGGCTCACCGGGAAGCGTGCGAGCTGTGCGCTGCGCAGGCTCACTGGAAAGCGAGCCCTTTGACTTCCATGGCCGCCTGTCTTGCTCACATTCTCTCCATTAATGGCGCCCAAGCCGCAGTTTAATTCGCTTTTTAAATACAAAACACTCATCGCAAACGTTTTAGTTAGAACACCCGTATGCAAACTGACAGCATCCCCAGGAAGCCAAGAGAAAATGTGCCGAGCAGGATTTCTGAAGCTCTTGATCGCAAACGATTTAGATAGAACACCCATATGCAAAGTGAGTGAAGCGCAGGATTTGTGCATCCCTTGAACGCAAACGGTTGTTTTGGATGACCCGTGTGCAACAACGTACAAACAATTTGGTAAGATTTGCATCTGTCATATTGGGTATGTTGCCATTTGTCAAACTGGAAAGATTTACATTTGTTGATCTAGTAACGTTGCCATTTTCAATCCTTGTAACACTGCGATTTGTCAAAATATGCAGCTAGAAATCATTAGCACTATGTAATTTTTGCAACTAAAATTCAGTAGCATAGATTTCATTCATAGCTTAAGCAGTCATTCTTAATTTATACAAACAGTTCAACTCGACAGCTGAACCGACCAAACTTCTCCCCAATTGTTGCCAACCACATACTGAAATAGCTAGTTCAACTATATATACTAGCTAATTTTAAGTACGCTGTACAGTTCGATCACACATCTATAGTCAGATGAACTGAACAAAATAGCCCCTAAATACTACTACCATGGAGGGGCTTTGTGCTACTTCTGGCAGCCTCTCCTCTATCGAGCGCGCTCAGTATGAGGCAGAGGAGGAGGAGGAGCCTACCGACGAGCTGGACAAATGCAATACGGTGCCTGCCGCTGCTGCATGTTCAGCGACGCTCGCCAGCTCGAACACCCACTGCCGGTCCAGACGATCCCTCTTGAAGCGGCCGGACTGCTCGTAGATCTCCTGATTCCCCGCCTCTACGTCGGTGTGTGCTGCGGCCACGACTGCGGTTGTGTGCTCGACGAGGCGCTCCTCCTCCTCCCGCAGGAACTCGATGTAGTGCGCAAGGTCGCTGACGCACGTGCGGGCCTCCACCTCTGCCTCCCTCCTTCGGGCGGCGGTGGTGGAGCGGGTGATGACCCCGGTGGTTGACGGTGGGCTGGCGGCCACAACGGTGATGATGGGGTGGCAGCCACAACCACCACCTCCCGCCTTCGGGCCGCGGTGGCGGAGCGGGTGATGCCCATGGTGGCCGGCAGTGGGGTGGTGGCCACGATGGCCACCTCCCGCCTTTAGGCCGTGGCGGTGGAGAGGGAGATGGCCCTGGCTTTCAACGGTGGTGTGGCGGCAACGGCGCCCGGCAACAGCTGCCGACGGGCAGCGGCGGCAGAGCATGTGGTGGGTGTTCTGCGCACACCCAACAGGACGCCACGCGCACTACACTACGCCGGGGACTGCGCCGCCACTGCGGTGTAGCCTCCCAGCTGGAGCTGTCCTCTGATGATGGCGGAGTGGCTGAGCGGCGACGACAGACCGGTGCCATTGGCGATTGTGGGAGAAGAAGACGAGATAAGCTACAGGGAGGGAGGGGAAAATGCGATGCAGGACTCGCCGGCCGTGAGAGTTTTTATAGCAGGCCGGTAAGCATTGGGATTTTGGGGGATTTCACCGAGTCGGACGGGAAGCTTGCGCGGGAACCTGCGAGGTTGCGTGGGAACGGGCTCACCGACGATTCATTGGCGCCACCATTTGGCCAAAAGAACGCCCCCGCGCGCTGCGCAAGCTTGCGCTGTAAGCCGTCTGCGGCAGCGGGGTGACAAGACGTGCGAGAGGAGGAAGAGAGGACACGTGCACATACAGTTAATAAATAGAAACGTTTGCGATTTAATTACCTACTATACCCCTGTCCTGGTTTATAAGTAGGATTTAACTAATAAAATATGAATGCATGTCACCATAGATTATATCGTTGGAGTCGTATTTGAACATAGTTTTCAGCTATATAATTTTTGTAACATGCATTAACACTTTTTTGGTTAAATTTAAGGTTATACACTAGCAAGCGTTTTCCCGCAACACACACGGCTTATTCCATCACAAACAACTCTGTTGGATCAACTGTCTGCCACGTATCGCACACGCAACTCTAATCTGATTCATGCTTGATGTCTCCGACATCGCTCACACAGTTCGTCTTATTTGCCACGTATCACTGTGTCGTACTCTGCTCGCCGTTAGGCGCCACAACACGCTGTGCTCGCCGTTAGGCGCCGCGGCGCACTCTGTCGCGTCCGTTGGCACGCTCTGCTCATGTCGTCGGCGCGCTCGGCTTGTGGACAACTTTTCCTTGAGGCGACCGCGGAGCGCTTTGCTTGCGTCCCTCTGCGCACGCTCTGCTAGCGGTTGAGTGTGCGCATGATCACATCGGCGGCCCCATATGCATGAGGTTGCACCGCGCGCGTTGCCACACGATGTAGTTATGTGCGGCACGATGGAGTTACGCGTTGCAAATTAGAACTGCCATCATGGCCTGCCGATATTCCTGGCCATCCGGCTTCCCCTTTAATTCCCGCGGCGATTATAAACTTAGTCTCTTTAACCTTTCGATTGCGCCCCACAACACAACAAGCACACCCACAACGACACATAGAGAGGGGATGTCCGACGGCGTTCCAATGTAGTTCGGCGAGCATAGAGTGGAGACCCACGCGAGGGAGACGGATCTCTTGGTGGTGTGCACCGTCGACCCGGCCGTGGTGGACGGCTACATCAATAGTGTTGAGTAGTTGCTTGCTGGAGAGAAGTACAAGGTGGTCGGCATCAATCTCCAGTACACCGCCGGTCGTCCCGGCATAGATCAGAAGGTTGCCGTCACCCAGTTGTGCATGCGCCATCATGTCCTCATCTACAACTACTGCATGGCCACAGAGCCTTGCGACCGTTTCAACAGGTTTGTCAACAGCACTGACTACAAGTTCGCCACGGTGGATACCACCAACGATGTAAAAGCGCTCAGTGTTATGGGCTTGGCCTGCAAGAACCTTGTCGAAATCCTTGACCACTACACGGTCTGGGGTAGCACGAAGGACTCCCTGGTCGAACTCGCCTCGGCCATCGTCGACCCCTACTACGAAAAGATGAAGCAGGATGCCCAAAGAACAAGTCCCGTATCCTAGCACGGGGCCTAGATGCGGCAACTGGATGAACCTAACCTTAGATTTGCGGCCAAGAGCGTGTACACATGCTATGAGATGCACAGGCGGATCGTTGACATGAGGAAGTGCGTCGTTACCCAAATCGACGAGCCCGGATCGAGCCACAAGCAGAGCAAGCGTCACAAGAAGTAGATGATGATCAGATGATTGTTTATGCTAGTTAATCATGCATGTAATATATAGTTTACTTTATTGGTGTGTGGAAATGTCATGTGTGTGGTAGCCACCTATGTAATTATGCATGTAATAGTTTACTTTGGTGTGTGCAAATGCCATGGTTGTACTAGCCACCTATGTAAGTGGATGTTTAATTGGTTATGCAAGCATGTCCTTATAAGTTTCTATCTCTCTCTCTCTCTATATATATATATGTATATATATATATATGTTGTTGTTGTTCTGTATGCAATCCCATCGCACAACACACACGTCTTATTAGCAGCAACCGTATGTGTTATTATCGGTCTTTACACACATTTCTGATTACACACCTGTTTGCCGCGTATCACACACATCTTTTTAAGTTGAACCGTTTCTGTTATCATGTCTCAACGCAAACAGTTCATCCGAGTGAACCGCATGCCATATATCGCACACACCTTGATCTGGCTGACCGTTTCTTTTGTGTTGCCTAACCACAAATAGTTCATCCGAGTGAACCGTCTGCTGTGTATCGCACACGCCTTCATCTGGCTGCCCGTTTATTTTGTTCCTCCTCATCACAAATAGTTAATTGAACTGAACCGTATGCCCTTCATCGCACACGCAACTAAAACATGAACCGTGTTTGATGCATCCGTCATCGCAAATGTTTTATACATTTCTGACGGTTTTCATACAGCACCGTTTGCAATTATTACATCACACATAGTTTCTCGAAGGGTCTTTGATCATAGTGTCGCGTTAGCAGCATCCTGCAGTAGTGATGTGCATTACCGAGATGGCCCAGAGATACCTCTTCGACAATCGGAGTGACCAATCCTAGTCTCGATCTATGCCAACTCAACAAACACCATCGGAGACACCTGTAGAGCATCTTTATAATCACCCAGTTATGTTGTGATGTTTGATAGCACACTAATGTTCCTCCAGCATTCGGGAGTTGCATAATCTCATAGTCACAGGAACATGTATAAGTCATGAAGAAAGCAATAGCAATAAACTAAACGGTCATAGTGCTAAGCTAACGGATGGGTCTTGTCCATCACATCATTCTCTAATGATGTGATCCCGTTCATCAAATGACAACACATGCCTATGGCTAGGAAACTTAACCATCTTTGATTAATGAGCTAGTCTAGTAGAGGCATACTAGGGACAATCTGTTTGTCTATGTATTCACACATGTACTAAGTTTTCGGTTAATACAATTCAAGCATGAATAATAAACATTTATAATGATATAAGGAAAAATAAATAACAACTTTATTATTGCCTCTAGGGCATATTTCCTTCAGTCTCCCACTTGCACTAGAGTCAATAATCTAGATTACATAGTAATGATTCTAACACCCATGGAGTCTTGGTGTTGATCATGTTTTGCTCGTGAGAGAGGCTTAGTCAACTGGTCTGCAACATTCAGATCCTATGTATCTTGCAAATTTCTATATCTCCCTCCTTGACTTGATCGCGGTTGGAATTGAAGCATCTCTTGATGTGCTTGGTTCTCTTGTGAAATCTGGATTCCTTTGCCAAGCCAATTGCACCAGTATTGTCACAAAAGATTTTCATTGAACCCGATGCACTAGGTATGACACCTAGATCGGATATGAACTCCTTCATCCAGACTCCTTCATTTGCTGCTTCCGAAGCAGCTATGTACTCCGCTTCACACGTAGATCCCGCCACGACGCTCTGCTTGGAACTGCACCAACTGACAGCTCCACCATTCAATATAAACACGTATCCGGTTAGTGACTTAGAGTCATCCGGATCAGTGTCAAAGCTTGCATCGACATAACCATTTATGACGAGCTCTTTGTCACCTCCATAAACGAGAAATATATCCTTAGTCCTTTTCAGGTATTTCAGGATGTTCTTGACCGTTGCTCAGTGATCCATTCCTAGGTTACTTTGGTACCTCCCTGCTAAACTGATAGTAAGGCACACATCAGGTCTGGTACACATCATTGCATATATGATAGAACCTATGGCTGAAGGATAGGGAATGACCTTCATTTCCCTCTATCTTGTGCAGTGGTCGGGCATTGAGTCTGACTCAACTTCACACCTTGCAACACAGGCAAGAACCCTTTCTTTGCTTGATCCATTTTGAACTTCTTCAAAACTTTATCAAGGCATGTGCTTTGTGAAAGTCCAATTAAGCGTCTCGATCTATCTCTATATAGATGCCCAATATATAAGCAGCTCCACCAAGGTCTTTCATTGAAAAATTCTTATTCAAGTATCCTTTTATGCCATTCAGAAATTCAATATCATTTCCGATCAACAATATGTCATCCACATATAATATCAAAAATGCTACAGAGCTCCCACTCACTTTCTTGTAAATACATGCTTATCCAAAAGTCTGTATAAAACCATATGCTTTGATCACACTATCAAAGCATAAATTCGAACTCCTAGAGGCTTGCACCAGTCCATAAATGGATCGCTGGAGCATGCACAATTTGTTAGCACCTTTTGGATCGACAAAAACTTCTGGTTGCATCATATACAACTCTTCTTTAAGATATCCATTAAGGAATGCGATTTTGACATCCATTTGCCAAATTTCATAATCATAAAATGCGGCAATTGCTAACATTATTCGGACGGACTTAAGCATCACTACAGGTGATACAGTCTCATCGTAGTCAACTCCTTGAACTTGTCGAAAACCTTTTGCAACAAGTTGAGCTTTGTAGACAGTAACATTACCTCAGCGTTAGTCTTCTGCTTAAAGATCCATTTATTCTCTATGGCTTGCCGATCATCGGGCAAGTCAACCAAAGTCCATACTTTGTTCTCATACTTGGATCCCATCTCAGATTTCATGGCCTCAAGCCATTTCGCGGAATCTGGGCCCATCATCGCTTCCTCATAGTTCGTAGGTTCGTCATGGTCAAGTAACATGACTTCCAGAACAGGATTACCATACCACTCTGGTGCGGATCTTACTCTGGTTGACCTACGAGGTTCGGTAGTAACTTGATCAGAAGTTTCATGATCATGATCATTAGCTTTCTCTCTAATTGGTGTAGGAATCACTAGAACTGATTTCTGTGATGAACTACTTTCAAATAATGGAGCAGGTACAATTACCTCATCAAGTTCTACTTTCCTCCCACTCACTTCTTTCGAGAGAAACTCATTTTCTAGAAAGGATCCACTCTTAGCAACGAATATCTTGCCTTCGGATCTGTGATAGAAGGTGTACCCAACAGTTTCCTTTGGGTATCCTATGAAGACACATTTCTCCGATTTGGGTTCGAGCTTATCAGGTTGAAGCTTTTTCACATAGCATCGCAGCCCCAAACTTTAAGAAATGACAACTTGGGTTTCTTGCCAAACCATAGTTCATATGGCGTTGTCGATACGTCTCCAACGTATCTATAATTTATGAAGTATTCATGCTATTATATTATCAACCTTGGATGTTTTATATGCATTTATATGCTATTTTATATAATTTTTGGGACTAACCTATTAACCTAGTGCCCAGTGCCAGTTTCTGTTTTTTCCTTGTTTTTGAGTTTTACAGAAAAGGAATATGAAACGGAGTCCAATTGACGTGCCAATTTTTGACGATTTTTTATGGACCAAAAGAAGACCCCGGAGTAAAAGAGTTGGGCCAGGAGAGCCCCAGGGCGTCCACGAGGGTGGGGGGACGCGCCCACCCCCAAGGCGCATGGGCCTGCCTCGTGGACGCCTCGGGCACCTCCTTGATGTGAGACCGACGCCAAAAATTCCTATAAAAACATAAACCTCGGAAAATTAACCTAGATTGGGAGTTCCGCCGCCGCAAGCCTTTGTAGCCACGAGAAATCAATCTAGGCCCTCTCTGGCACCATGCCGGAGGGGACCATCATCACCGGAGGCCATGGAGGAGGATCCCGGAGGGGCCATCATCGCCATGAAGGCCAAGGACCAGAGGGAGAACTTCTCCCCATCTAGGGGGGAGGCCATGGAGGAGGTAGCACAAGGGGGAGAACCTCTCCTCCTCTCTTTCGGTGGCGCCGGAGTGCCATCTGGAGGGGGATCATCGCCGCGGTGATCGTCTTCATCAACATCACCACCATCATCACCATCCTCATCTCTTTTACGCGGTCCACTCTCCCGCACCCCGCTGTAATGCCTACTTGAACATGGTGCTTTATGCCACATATTATGATCCAATGATGTGTTGCCATCCTATGATGTTTTGAGTAGATATCCTTTGTCTTTGGGTTGATTGATGATCTAGATTGGTACGAGTTGTATGTTTTATTTTGGTGCTGTCCTATGGTGCCCTCCGTGTTGCGCAAGCATGAGGGATTCCCGCTGTAGGGTGTTGTAATACATTCATGATTCGCTTATAGTGGATTGGTGAGTGACTGAAACACAAACCCGAGTAAGTGCGGTTGTTGCGTATGGGAATAAAGAGGACTTGATGCTTTAATGCTATGGTTGGGTTTTACCTTAATGATCTTTAGTAGTTGCGGATGCTTGCTAGAGTTCCAATTATAAGTGCATATGATCCAAGTAGAGAAATTATGTTAGCTTATGCCTCTCCCTCATATGAAATTGTAATGACGACTATCGGTCTTGTTAACAATTGCCTAAGACAATTCCGCACACCGATCCACCATTATTCCACACTCGCTATTTATAATATTTAGTAATATATTCTAACTTTATGATAACAGCACCTAATTTTATATTTTAGCTCTCCGATATCAAACAAAGTTATCTTCTTCATACCCACAACATAGTTTTATTTCTCGTTGCTAGTTGGAAGCAGACGTTCGGTGTATGTAGAGTCGTATCAGTGGCAGATAGGGCTTGAGAGAATATTGATCTTACCTTTAGCTCCTTGTGGGTTTGACACTCCATACTTATCACTTCCACCTTTGGAAATTGCTACGATGATTCCCTGCACTTGGGGATTATCAAGCTCTTTTCTGGCGCCGTTGCCGGGAAGCAATAGCGCGGGGTCGGTATTCTTGTGTATGCTAGTTTGCTTTCTTCACTAAGTAGATTTTGTTTTTCCTTTTGGTTTCAGTTTTTTTGTGGGTGAAAGTGCTAGTTATTGACTAGAGGGGGGGGGGGGGGTGAATAGGCGATTTTTATGGAAGTCTCCAAAACATGGAAGTTTCGAAGACAAACAATAGAAATAACCCTATTTGTATGCAGCGGAAGATAAACTACACTAAGCAAGCCATAGTCAAGTATGCAATCAAGTAATAGTACGAAGACAAATAGCAGCTAGGTAGTAAGGATCAGGATGGAAGATGGTATGAAGCCAAACAACAATAGAAGTCAAACAGTGAAGACAAATAGGTAAAGCAAACATGCAATGACTTCACGAAGACAAACTCTAAGTAAAGAGAGGGAGAGGATAGAACCAGCCACTTGTTGAGGACACAGGATTTGTTGGACCAGTTCCAGTTGCTGTGACAACTGTACGTCTGGTTAGGGAGGCTGAGATTCAACTCAGAAGACCGCGTCTTCACCTTATTCCCCTTGAGCTAAGGACACACAGTCCTCGCTCAATTACTCTGGCAAGTCTTCAAGGTAGACTTCCAAACCTTCACAGACTTTGTTCACCGGCGATCCACAATGACTCTTGGATGCTCAGAACGCGACGCCTAACCGGCTGGAGGATTCACAGTCCTCAAGTGTAATAAGTCTTCAGGTCACGCAGACAGAAAGACTTCAGTGATGCCTAACACTCTTTGGCTCTGGGTGTTTGGGCTTTGTCCTCACAAGGGTTTCTCTCTCTCAAAGGCTTCGAGGTGGGTTGCTCTCAATACGACAAAAGCCGTGCACTAACTCTGAGCAGCCACCAATTTATGGTGTAGGGGGTGGGCTATTTATAGCCACTAGGCAACCCGACCTGATATGTCCGAAATGACCCTGGGTCACTAAGGAACTGACACGTGTTCCAACGGTCAGATTTCAAACACACGCGGCAACTTTACTTGGGCTACAAGCAAAGCTGACTCATCCAGCTCTGGATAAGATTTTCTCTCATTGTCTTCGCTCGAATACATAGGATTTTGGTTGAGCATCACTTCAGTCACTCTGACTTTGTTCACTTGGACCCCACTTAACAGTACGGTGGTTCCTATGACTCAACAAAGAAGAAAAGGAAACAACGAAACGACTAAGTCTTCGCGCTTCATAGTCTTCACTCAATGTCTTCTCATTTCATAGTCTTCAATATTAAAATCCTCACATACCACCATTGTCGTCAATGTCTTCATACGTTTTTAGGGGTCATCACCGGTAGGTAAACCGAATCAATGAGGGACTACTACCTGTGTTATCCTGCAATTCTCACAAACACATTAGTCCCTCAACCAGGTTTGTCGTCAATACTCCAAAACCAACTAGGGGTGGCACTAGATGCACTTACAATCTCCCCCTTTTTGGTGATTGATGACAAACTGGTTGAAGTTTTCAACGGGGATAAAAGTATGTGAAATGTAAAGGATTTAGGTATTGTTTTCATAAGTGGCAAAGGCTCCCCCTGAAGATGTGCATATAAGTAATTTGGTTTTGGAATGCAAATGCACATGGCAGGTTGTACTTGTGGAGATCCTCTTCAACATATGAAGACAATTCATCATGCATGATTTGATATAACGAAGATAATGACATGCATAATGAAAAATGGATGTCTGCAAGATGACCTAAGTGCGGAAGTTATCATTGCACATGCGGAATTTATCATCGCATCACAGAATAGCAAATAAGTGGCAGACGACCATCGAGTTTAAGTGTTACAACTCAAAGAACCAAATGTATCAAAAAGCAAGAGTTGTAAACACTAGGCAAAATATAAAACAACCGCCCATATGGACCCGCTTGAAGACTATCAAACTCATATGTTTCTCCCCCTTTTGTCAGTAAGGACCAAAAAGGTTTGAAGACATAGAGCATCTACTCATTCTCATGAGGAGTAGGTGAAGCAGCAGGGTCGTCGGTGTTGGTTGGCGGTGCAGACGAACTTGGTGCAGTGTCGATACGCGCTGAAGGTGGTGAAGAAGTAGCATCTTCATCATCGATCACTCTGGCATTCACCGTTGCAGCGGAGGAAGAATAGTCAGAGTCTTCAAGGGATGGAGTTCGACGTAGAACATCATTCCATGGAGGAGTGGAGTCAAACTTGAATTTTTCAGTGAAGCCATCGTCTTGAAGATCTGCTTCAGCACTGAGCAGTGTGAAACTCTTCCATGAACGCCGACAGGTCTCATGAGTGACAAAAGCATTCTTGGTGGTAAGACTGCGATGCGATTGACGTCCACCAATAGACTTTGCATCTGTCGCTTGAGCCAGAAGTGATGCTTGTCTTGTTTCTGATGCAGAGCCACAAGAAGTTCTCGGTCATTCTGTCGGGGGAAATCTGCCTCCACGAACACCTATGGGGACCGAGCCCCTTTCTGGTTCGGCGGGGGGCAGAGGTCGCGCGAAGAGCGGATCGAGGCGATGCACACAAGGGGTTTACCCAGCTTCGGGCCACACGGATGCGTAAAACCCTACTGCTGCTTTGTGGTTTGTATTGTGTTCTTGTTCGGGAGCGCTGAGTGCTACAGTACACTCAGGCAACTGATCAGACCGAGCGTGAGTGGCCTCCTTTCTCCTCCTCCCCTCACGTTGCGCATGGGGCCTCCTTTTATATGCGCAAGGGGTTACCCACAGGTGGCAACGTAGGCGGGGGTAAAACTGGAAAACGCTGTGTTGGGTATAGTTGTTTGCACAGTGCTATCATACCTAACTCTGACGGCAGGGGACAAGGGCATTAAATGCCCGTCTGGGTCGCCCAAACAGTGCAGAAAAGGGACCGTCAGGGGCGCCACCATTTGCCACGACGGCTACCCTGTCAGCGTTGCTTCGCCACCGCATGCCCCTGGCTGCGCAGCCTCTCGCCACGTACGCCTGGAATGGCCCCAGAGCGACGCGTGGGTGGATGAGCTAGAACGCAGGCGCGGGGTGGTGACTTGCCGCGGCAAGCGCCTTGCCGCGGTTGATGCCTTGTCGCGCCCGGGAGCTTGTTGCTCACCGGTCCTTGCCGGGACGCGTGGCGCGTCGCAGCAAGTCTCTTGTCGTGCCCTGGTCGGCCTTCCCGGCAAGCTCCTCTTGCCGGGGCCTTGTGCTTCGAGCAGCCGTCCCGGCAAGCTCCTCTTGCCGGGGCCTTGCTCTCTTCGGGTGGCCTTCCCGGCAAGCTCCTCCTGCTGGGGCCTTGGCTCAAATACTTTGTTCTTGGATGGCCCAAAAAGGGACCATGGAGAGTTTTGGCGATCGCTTGGCAAGCCTTGCCGCGGGGTGCTACGACTGCGCGTGCACAAGTTCGGGGTACTAAGGTACCCCTACTTTAGTACACCGACAGGAGCCCCCAGGCCTGGGCCATACACGGTGCCGAGCGCTGTTGGGCCAGGCCCAAAACAGTGCACGGGCACGCGCGGCCTGGGTCACGCTGCATCTTCTTCTGTATCCACCACGCCCGCCCCGAACGGCACGCGTCGAACACGACATCGTGGGGAGAGGCGTGCGTGACGTGGGCGGCGTGCGCGGGGCTGAGCCCCGTGGGCATGCGTCATGTCGCAGGCGATTTGTTTATTCGGAAAGGAGAAACGCCCCCTTCCCCCTTATAAGCAGGGGAAACAGGGGCAGTCCGCCCACCCGCCAGCTGCGATTCCTCGAAAATCTCCGCCACTTCCCAAGAGAAGCAGCGTTCCGCCCCTTCCGTCGCCACCAGTGCTACCGACGCCGTCGACCTCCCTCCCTGCTTCCGCCATGGCCCCGAAGGGCGACAAGGGGAAAGGGAAGGCCGGGATCAAGAGGATCGAGGGCGACCGTGTGGATTAGGCCGCCCGCCCTTTTCTTTTCTTGTCGCCGCTGGCCGAGTTATGAAAATAATTCATTAGGGCTGCAACAAGCTATCTTGTAATATAACTTTATCTTAGGTAGTGAATGCACTGTTACTTCCTCTATTTGATTCCCTCCTTTGTATGTTATTGCCCTACACTTTTAGGGTACTTGCCGGCGTAGGCACACTTGCTGAGTGCGGGACATCAGCAGCCCGCTGGCGGTGCCGTTGCCGGCAAGAAACCTTGTCGTGACTAGCCGCGGTTCACTTAAGTTGTTGAGCAGGCTCGAAGCGAAATAAGGGCGCAACTGCAGTTGCAGCACACTCAAGTAGCTGAGCGAGCTCGAAACAAAGTAAGGGCGCGAGTCTGGTCGCAGCATACTTAAATCGTTGAGCGGACTCGAAACGAAGTAAGGGCGCGACTAGCCACGAGCCGGTTCCTCCGCGCACAGGTTTTCCATACAAAGTATGGTCGTTCGAGGAAGATAACCTTAGAATTTAAAAACTTGATTGCTCAAACTTTGGCAACTTAGCTTTTCCGTGGCTCGATGCCCGGCAAGGTCGCTTTCCGGCAAGGCGAAACATGAGGCTCGTCATTGCTTACCGGGGGTCAGTGCTGCACAGAGTGTCAGATAATGCATGCAAATAATAAAGAGCATGAGATCGACAAGATGCGCGGAACACATGAACTCAATCTGTGCACAGGGTCTGCGCCTGGCTCTGTACAAAGGATCACATGCAACATCGGCAAGACTTTGTACAAGAGGGTGGTTGCCGGACGGGGTCCGACAACCGCGCCTTACGGGCGAAACTTACGAAGATGCCCAACGTTCCAGGAGTTGCTCACCGGAGCGGTATCTTCGGTCTCAAGGCGGACAACGCCAGGGCTAGCGACTTGTTTCACCCGGTAAGGGCCTTCCCACTTCCTCGAAACTTTTGGCACTAACTTTGTGGCTATAAAAGCAGCGCAAAGCTTGCTGGTAGCGAGCAGCCCGCACAGCGGCCTGAAGACGGTCCTCCTCGAGGAGCAGCGCGTCATCTCGTCGCAGCTGCTCTTGCTCGAGCTCAGCGTGAGCGAGCACTCGAGGTGGCCCGTATGCGAGGTCCGTGGGGCTAACTGTCCCCGCTCCATGGAATAGAGCGAAAGGTTGCCTGGTCATACCAGGGCTTACCTGCGCCGAGAGGTGTCGGCGTATGTTCGGACGCCGCGGCACCATGAGCTGGTTCGGCGACGCCCGTTTCGTCGCCGGTGCCGTCCCCACCACCCGTTTGCTCCAGGGGCGGTGGGTTCGACGCGGACGGACCAGCCACCTCTGGAGCCTTCTTCTTCGGTGGCATGTCGATGAAGATGATAGAGATCTAGCCTGTGCTGACGCCGGATCAGGTTCACACAACCTCGACACCCCCTACCTGGCGCGCCAAAGATGTCGGGGGAAATCTGCCTCCATGAACACCTATGGGGACCGAGCCCCTTTCTGGTTCGGCGGGGGGCGGAGGTCGCGCGAAGAGCGGATCGAGGCGATGCACACAAGGGGTTTACCCATCTTCGGGCCGCACGGATGCGTAAAACCCTACTGCTGCTTTGTGGTTTGTATTGTGTTCTTGTTCGGGAGCGCTGAGTGCTACAGTACACTCAGGCAACTAATCAGACCGAGCATGAGTGGCCTCCTTTCTCCTCCTCCCCTCACGTTGCGCATGGGGCCTCCTTTTATATGCGCAAGGGGTTACCCACAGGTGGCAACGTAGGCGGGGGTAAAACTGGAAAACGCTGTGTTGGGTACAGCTGTTTGCACAGTGCTATCATACCTAACTCTGACGGCAGGGGACAAGGGCATTAAATGCCCGTCTGGGTCGCCCAAACAGTGCAGAAAAGGGACCGTCAGGGGCGCCACCGTTTGCCATGACGGCTACCCTGTCAGCGTTGCTTCGCCACCGCATGCCCCTGGCTGCGCAGCCTCTCGCCACGTACGCCTGGAATGGCCCCAGAGCGACGCGTGGGTGGATGAGCTGGAACGCAGGCGCGGGGTGGTGACTTGCCGCGGCAAGCGCCTTGCCGCGGTTGATGCCTTGTCGCGCCCGGGAGCTTGTTGCTCACCGGTCCTTGCCGGGACGCGTGGCGCGTCGCAGCAAGTCTCTTGTCGTGCCCTGGTCGGCCTTCCCGGCAAGCTCCTCATGCCGGGGCCTTGTGCTTCGAGCGGCCGTCCCGGCAAGCTCCTCTTGCCGAGGCCTTGCTCTCTTCGGGTGGCCTTCCCGGCAAGCTCCTCCTGCCAGGGCCTTGGCTCAAATACTTTGTTCTTGGATGGCCCAAAAAGGGAC
Organism: Aegilops umbellulata; assembly: GCA_032464435.1. Lineage (NCBI taxonomy): Eukaryota > Viridiplantae > Streptophyta > Magnoliopsida > Poales > Poaceae > Aegilops > Aegilops umbellulata. Next base: position 227,062,692 of record CP136060.1, read on the forward strand.
CATGGAGAGTTTTGGTGATCGCCTGGCAAGCCTTGCCGCGGGGTGCTACGACTGCCCGTGCACAAGTTCGGGGTACTAAGGTACCCCTACTTTAGTACACCGACACATTCAGAACACGAGAGCGCTTGCGAGGCCTTTGGGAAATGGTGCTTTCAGTAGCTTCAGTCTGCGCACGGTGAGGCAAGCGAGTATGTCCAGCCAATGGATAGACACGAGCGACAGCTTGAACTCCTTCAATGTTTTGCGAGAAGCTTTGGTGGTCAGCATTCTGAAGACTAAGAGTCTCCTTGGCAGGCTCTGGATATATGGCTTCAACAGGCAGATCAACATCTGGCAAAAAGATGATATGATTGCGTGCAGAGGGCTGATAGTTGAAGGCAGAGTGAAGCTTGATTAGACGCATGATCTAGGGAGCATAGAACTTCAGACCAAAAATGTCAGATCCTGATGCAGCAAGTTGGCGAATAAAGAAGTCTTGTGCATTGAAGCTCTTGCCGTGAAGAATATGGAAGACCAAAGTCTTCATTGCACCTTCAAGCTTTGCATGTGGAGAATGTCCTTTGATGGGCCAAAGAGTGCGCCGAATGATGTGATAGATGGTGCGTGGCAGATACTCAAGGTCTTCAACAAAGAACTCCTTAGGATATTCAGCATCGGGAGGCAAAGGCTTCATCATGCTAAGCATCTGACTCATGTTGGGCTTGTGAAAGATGCTTTCCATAGCAGCACTGTGGAGCTGACAACTAGGTTCATAAAGATCACCTGCAGTGGGCAGGCCTGTGAGCTCAATGACATCAAAGGCTTTTGCTTCATGATGAACATTGCCTGTCATCCACTCAAGGATCCAAGTCTTCGGATCCCTGTTGTAGCCACGAATATGGAGAGTGGCATAGAATTGGTGCAGCAATTCTTCGTTCCAGTGCTCCTTGTCAGTGACGAACTGCAGCAAACCAGATTATCTGAAGTGATCCAACGCTTCTTCCAAATAGGGCAGACCAGTTATGGCTTCAGTGTCAAGACGCATATGCGGAAAAATGCGACCTTGATTGTATAAGATGCATGAGTAATAACTGCGCTGCTGATAGCTCCAGAACCGATCAGAAGATATTCTCCCCTTGGAGTAGGGGTTCTTGGCGCTATCAAAGAAGGTGTTGTGTGCCTTGAAGCCATTGATATTGAATGATCCGGGTGCAGATGCAGTACCTGGAAACCTAGGCAGCCTTGGCATTGGCTTCTGAACCTGAGGCATGTTCTCAACGTGGTAGTCAAACTGAGGACCAACAGCAGGCGGAGGAACCAGAAGAGGCCATTTGACAGTGATAAGCTGGCCATAGTTGAATGCTTGCTCGATAGTGTGTGGCATTGGTGGCGGAACAGGAGCAGTGGCATCAACAGAGGCGTCAGGCTGCACATCTGTTGCAGGTGCATCATTGGCTTCTGGCACAGTGTTTGGTGCAGGCTCCACATTGTCTTCAGCCATGACCACGTCATTGGCTTCAGTGGTGTTAGTGGTGGCAGCCATAGGATTCTCAACCTCCACTCGAGGAGCTGGAGGGTCGGGCACACACACGTTCACTTCAGGAACAGCTTCTTCAGTGATGGGGGGAGTAGGGACACGTTCTTCTTCTTGTTTGTCTTCGGCTGATGCAGCCGGATTGTCTTCAGCAGTTTTAGCTTCAGACTCGGAGACATTCACAGTAGGAGTGGCTTCTGGAAACACTTGACGTGCAATAGATTGGTGGTGCACTTCTCCTTCTGGAACGCTCGAAAGAGGGACTTGGGGCCTTGGTCCTTTGCGAAGCCTGCGTAACGCTGGCGACGCCTGTGGAGATGGAGTTGGCTGGGCCTCAAAGTCATCTTCTTCTTCTTGCACATGTGGTGTGACTTGTTGTTGGGGAGTACTCGGGGTGTCTTGTTGTTGTTGGTGATCAGCCCATGATGCATCCTGAGCAATTGGCGTCAGAGGACGACCGATGCTGATGAGTTCGCTGTTCGTGAGAACAGGCGATGATACCAAGTTGTGCTCGATCTGAGGAAGAACTACATCATCTTCAACATTGTCATTGTGACCAATGTCTTCAGTAGCGGTGGGGTCAACTGCTGGAATGTCTTCAGCTTCAGGAGCCTCTGTGGAAGCAGGCTCATGAACTATCATCCTTCGTTCTTGATGCGAAGATTCAGGACGAGCAACCGAGATGGGCTCGACGACAAGGGGCTCTGTGGGAGCAGCCCGATCTTTCTTGGTTTTGCGCTTCTTCTTGGAGGGAGCGACATCAGAGGCTTCATGATTTTTCCTTTTTCTGGCTTCAGCCTCGGTAGTCCTTGTCTTCTTCAGTTCTGAAGCGGTTGACCTGACCTTTGGCTTCGAGCCAGACATGCTGCTTGGGAAGACAATGCGAGGTTCTTCCCGTTTTTAAGGTGCAAATTTATCAGTCGAAGGCTTCTTCTTCTTGGCAGCCATTCTGGGGTCGATGCCAGGACGACCAAGAGCCTTGCGCTTCTCAGCTTCATTGTAGGCTTGCACGCACTTGTCAGCAAGACTCTTCATGCGCTCACGAGAACCTTTAGCTTCTTCTCGTTTCTTGAGAAAGGCTTCCTTGAGCTCGTGCAGCATAACCTTGAAGTTTTTGACATCTTGCACGCTGAGCTTTGCCATGTGCTTCTTGAACTGAGCTTTCTCATAGTCAATTTTGTGCTTCAGTTCAACTATGCGCTGAGCTAGAGCGAGCTCAGAAGCAATGGCGCCATTGAAAGAGACGCTGAGGCCAATGGGAAGTTGCAGATCTTCATCTGAGATTTGGGGTGTCAAACCACTCATCAATGAAGTTGTGGATGATTGCCACATCAAAGTGAGGCAAATCATTGAAGATTTCGGCTTCTTCCTTGCTCTTAATCAGTTCCTCAAGAGCGTCATCTGCAAGATCTTCATCACTTGACAGATCAATGTGTTCGTCTCGCAGAATGGCAGCAGGGGTCAATGCCTGATTAGTATTCTTGACGTTTTTCTTTTTCATCTCCATCTTCTTGGAGATACGTGATAGATCTTCAGACTGCACACTGTCTTCAGGAGGTGCAGTAGCCAGTGGCTTCGCACGTGAAGCTTTTGGAGGAGCAGCTGTTCGTGAAGCTTTAGCCTTCTTTTGCTTCTGTGGCTTTGGAGTAGGAGCATGGGCTTCATCAGTGTCGGCATCATCATCAGAATGATCGACTTTGGCACCTTGAACAGAAATGTGAGTGATGAGGCCATCAAGGTTGTAGAATGGTCCGATGATATTGGGTTCAGCATCGCGTGTGCCGTCAGCCCGGGGAGCAGAAGGACCTGGGTTGAAGTCTAGCCCCAATGACTTCTTGTTTTCCTTAGCCGAAGCCTTTGCATGCTGGAAGTTGCCCTTGAAGAGATTATCGTCACGACACCAGAGCAGTGATGTTGGGTCGGCATTTTCAGGTTGTGGTCCACGGACCATACAGGGATAGAAACCCTGAGCAATAGCTTCAGCTCTTGTCTTGGGAGGAAGGCTTCGGAAGAGAATGTCACCCCAAGGACTCTTGATGGAATTCTTCTCAGCATACTCCTGGGTCACAAACTTGTATTTAAACCATTATTCGGCCCAATATCTTCGAATCCATTGGATTCGTGTCTTGCGCTGATTGTAATCCTCTTCTGGATCTGTCTTATACAGCTCTGAGAGGTTATCAGGTAGATCTCTTGATGTTCCCCCACGACGCTGTCTGCCACCCTTCCTTGCTGATTTCTGTATCGCCATGAACTTCAAACTAAATGGCTTCAAAACGTTCAAAGGCTTCAGAGGCTTCCTCTTGTTGGACAAACAGGAACTGGCTTCGGGAGAGTTAATGTGATGCTGTAAGAATTCTGCAAACGAATGCAGACTATGAGAACCAAGGGATTCTCCCACGGACATGTACCTGTGACAGCATTAGAGATGCGAGGGAAGGGGAAGAGGTCATATGCATTCTCAGAAGATTTTGAAGATAAATCAGTTTAGAAGACATTGACCTCATAGCGCGAAGACATTCACTTATATGTTGAGAGTTGGTTCCAGATTTGTACGAATCCACGAACAAGTACAAGTGAGGAATCTAACTAGAAGTGAAGCTTAAGTGAATGTACTAGGCAGTATATGAGATGCAGACAGAATAGATCTCACATGGTGTAGGCAGAAACCTATTTTGGTACACAGGATGAATCTTTGAGGATCAAAAAGATGGTAAAAAGAGAGTTTTATTTACCACTCGAAGAACTGCTAGATGGGAAGAGTAGGAGACCGAGCAGTTCAATCCACTGTGCCCTAACTTGGCGACGGAGGACACCTACGGCAGCGGCGGAGAGGACGATGTCCGCGGCCGGCGTGAAGACGGCGTCGGTGAAGTCGCGGCAGCTAAGCGCTTCGTCGCCGGCGTCGTCGGAAGCTAGCGGTGGCGCTAGGGTTTTGACAAGGTGGAGAGGTGGAAGAAGGTTTTCTTGACCGCAGGGGGCATGTATTTATAAGGTAGTATTCGGCACAACGCAATTACGCAGGAGCCCTTGGCGGTTCACATCTAAGAGACACGTGGCAAGCATGCAACATACTTGGAGTTGTCCCACGTTCCCACGCCTGCCAGGTTTGTCGGATGGTCATTCCGGCTTCTCCGAATTTCACACAATAAGGATAGAGCATTTAAAACAGACTTAATGTTTGTCTCTGTATCTTCTGCTGACAAGGACGCAGAGAAGATATTCGACAGTTTCAATAGAATGCATATGATTTGGACAGATAGAGTTTGAGATAGAAAGCATAGAGAGATTAGGGTCTGACCACATTCACTTAGTTCAAAAGATTCAACAAGGAATACATAGCTATAAGTGAATGCTGTAGAGGACAGAACACTAGTATACATATATATCAGAAAGCAATCAAATCAACATAGTGAAGATAATCATGAAGACAAGTTGAAATTGAAGACAAACCAAATGGGTAGACATGTCAAATGTAACGCCATGAGTGAAACACTTCAAACAGAAAAATTTGGTGGTGGCGTTACCCACCATATAGGAAGTATTAGACCCAGACACGGCGCACAATTATTGTGGCGCTCCGAAGTCAAATTCCACGTTAATGTATTCACACTCAGAATGTAAGTCTTCATTGATTGAAGATATACTTTACTTCGTGTGTTGCACATCTAAGTCATCAACATGCATAAGTGTTAGGATGTGTGCCTGATCACATGACATTTGAGGATTCCAAGATATTTAGAGCACACCGTAACTTGCAAAACCTTTTCTCATCCAAGGGCTTTGTGAAGATATCTGCCAGTTGCTCTTCAGTGTTGACGTGAATGATATCAATATCTTCCTTCATGACATGATCTCTGAGAAAGTGATGACGAATTTCAATGTGCTTTGTCTTCGAGTGCTGAACTGGGTTGTTGGCAATCTTGATGGCGCTTTCGTTGTCATAGAAGAGAGGTACTTGTTTTAGATTGATGCCATAGTCCTTGAGAGTTTGCTTCATCCATAGAAGCTGAGCGCAGCAAGATCCAGCAGGAATGTATTCAGATTCAGCAGTGGAGAGAGATACGCAGTTCTGCTTCTTTGAAGACCAACAGACAAGTGATCGTCCGAGAAAGTGATATGTGCACGACGTAGACTTGCGATCCACCTTGTCACCCGCATAATCAACATCCGAGAATCCAACCAGATCAAATTCTGAGCCCTTTGGATACCATAATCCTAATGTTGGGGTGTAAGCCAAATATCGAAGAATTCGCTTCACAGCTAAGTGATGCGATTCCTTTGGTGCCGCTTGGAATCGAGCACACATGCAAACACTAAGCATAATATCTGGCCTAGATGCACATAGGTAAAGTAAAGAACCAATCATGGAGCGGTATACCTTTTGATCGAACTCTTTACCATTGTCGTCGGGACCCAGATGGTGTTTGGCTGGCATTGGCGTCGTGTACCCTTTGCAATCTTGCATTATGAACTTCTTCAGGCAATCTTTGAGGTATTTTTCTTGAGATATGAAGATGCCATTCCTTTGCTGATGAATTTGAAGACCAAAGAAGAACTTCAGCTCACCCATCATGGACATCTGATATTGCTCTTGCATCATGTGTCCAAACTCATCACTGTATTTCTGATTGGTGCATCCGAAGATAATATCGTCCACATAGATTTGACACACAAACAGTTCACCATCATATGTCTTCGTGAAGAGTGTGGGATCGAGGGATCCAGGTTTGAAGCCTTTGCTCTTCAGGAAGTCTTTGATCGTATCATACCAGGCTCGAGGAGCTTGTTTGAGGCCATACATTGCTTTGTTTAGCTTGTACACCATATCAGGATGTTTTGGATCTTCAAAGCCAGGAGGTTGAGAAACGTATACTTCTTCTTCAATCTTGCCGTTGAGAAATGCACTCTTCACATCCATTTGATATAGCAGGATGTTGTGATGATTTGCATAAGCTAGCAGTATCCGAATAGCTTCAAGTCTAGCCACAGGAGCAAATGTTTTATCGAAGTCAATCCCTTCAACTTGAGTATATCCTTGAGCAACGAGACGTGCTTTGTTTATGACGACTTGACCATGCTCATCTTGCTTGTTTTGATATATCCATTTTGTGCCTATTATGTTATGCTTGCGAGGGTCAGGACGCTTGACAAGTTCCCAAACATTGTTCAGTTTGAACTGTTGAAGCTCTTCTTGCATAGCTTGAATCCATTCCGGTTCCATAAAGGCTTCAGCAACTTTCTTGGGTTCTGATATTGACACAAATGAAAAGTGCCGACAGAAATTTGCTAACTGTGTTGCTCTTGAGCGAGTAAGTGGACCAGGTGCATTGATGCTATCAATTATCTTCTCAATCTGTACTTCGTTTGCAACACGAGGATGAACTGGACGAATATTTTGCTCTTGCTGATCATTATCAGCATTGGAAGGATTGTCTTCAGGCTGAGCATTGTCTTCAGGTTGGTTAGGTGCAGAAATGATAAGTTCATCTTCAGGCTGTGCTTCAGAAGGCATGATTTCACCAGTTCCCATTAGCTTGATAGATTCACTGGGTGGGGCTTCGTCTAGTGTACTTGGCAGGAGCTCTCTTTGTGAACCATTGGTTTCATCGAACCGTACGTCCACAATTTCGACGATTTTGTAGAGGTAGTGGTTGAAGACTCTGTAAGAGTGGGAGTCCTTTCCGTAACCGAGCATGAAGCCTTCGTGAGCTTTGGGTGCAAATTTTGATTTGTGATGTGGATCCTTGATCCAGCACCTAGCTCCAAATACTCTGAAGTAACTGACATTTGGCTTCTTGCCAGTGAGTAGCTCATAGGATGTTTTATTCAGAAGCTTATGGATGTAAACACGGTTGATGACATGACATGTTGTATCAATAGCTTCAGGCCAGAACTTTCTTGATGTCTTGTACTCATCGAGCATCATTTGAGCCATCTCTATGAGGGTTCTGTTCTTGCGCTCCATGATGCCATTCTGCTGAGGGGTGTACGGAGCTGAGAACTCATGAGTGATTTCCATTGTATCCAGAGAAAGATCAAGTCTGGTGTTCTTAAACTCAGTGGCGTTGCCACTTCTGATATGCTTGATCTTGACGCCATAATTGTTCATGGCACGGTTGGCGAAGCATCTGAAGACATCTTGCACTTCAGTCTTGTAGAGAATTATGTGCACCCACGTATATCTTGAATAATCATCAACAATGATGAAGCCATAGAGACAAGCAGTTGTTGTGAGGGTAGAGTAGTGAGTAGGGCCAAATAAGTCCATGTGTAGCAGCTCGAAGGGTTGTGATGTCGTCATGATTGTCTTCGAGGGATGCTTGGCCCTTGTAATCTTTCCAGCTTCGCAGGCACCGCACAAATGATCCTTCTTGAACTTGACGCCCTCGATGCCTACGACATGCTTCTTCTTGGCGAGAGTGTGTAAGTTCCTCATGCCAGGATGCCCCGGCCTCCGATGCCATAGCCAGCACTCTGAAGCTTTTGCAAGAAGACATACGGCAAGCTGTGGACCTGCTGAGAAATCTACCATGTACAGATCATATTTCTGGTACCAATCAAAGACTAGAGATTTGTCAGATTCCATAAGTACAAGTCAACGATATTTTCCAAATATCACAATCATGTTCAAGTCGCAAAGCATTAAGACAGACATTAAGTTGAAAGCAAGGGATTTAACAAGCATCACTTTATCCATGTGCTGATCCTTTGAGATTGGAACTCTACCTAGACCCAATACCTTGCTTTTACCAGTGTCAGCAAATGTGATGTGACTCTTATCAGATGGACGTAAAGTTGAGTCCATGAGAAGACTTCGATCACCAGTCATGTGATTAGTGCATCCGCTGTCCATAATCCATTCTGAAGCACGAGGTGTCATACCCTACAGTACAGTTAGGGGGATAGGCTTCACCAAGAGCATTGTGAAGCATAAACATTTGACGGGCAAGAGGATTATTGAAGCTCAGATCAAGATTAGGACTGATAGGATGAATGGCAAACGATTCAGGAACAAAATACATAGTAAGACCATTTGGGCATTTGATCTTGCGCCCTACAAGATGTTTTAGGTCCCCAGCAATAGCATCAGACGCCTTTGATTTCAGGCTGGAGACCTTTCCCTGCAAGAGAGAGTTAATTCTTCTTAACCACCCACATCTTCAGGGGTGGCTAAGAAGCAATGAGTCTAAGTGCAGCATCTGAGAACTTTGGCTTTGGAGCCCTAGAAAATAGCCTTGCAGGAGATGAATGATACTCATATGAATAAGCAGAAAAGTTCTTAGTTCTATGAACATAGCTGTTTGAAGACACACGCTCATATTCATAAGTCTGAGTATGGTTTCCCTGCAAAACATTGGCGTTAGGGTGACTCAGGTGAGTCCTTTGTCTGTATGAAGCCTTTGGACCATATGAATCCTTAGGTCTGGGGTTTGTCTTCTTCCCAGGTGGTGTCATGATGACATTCACTAGAAGATTCTCAAGACAGCTTTTGGGAACCCAGATCTTCTTCATAGGTGGCCCATTCCTGCAATTAGTACCAATATATCTGGCAAACACTTCACCATTCTGATTCTTGAATAGTTTATAGTTTGCATCAAAGGATTCATCAATGACAACAGGGTTAGCATAGGTAAAGCCAGATAAGGTGGATGGATCCACTGAAGGTCCCATTGCAGCAACCCATGTGGTTTTGGGGTACTGCTCAGGCTTCCAGTAGGAACCATCAACATTCATTTTCCTCTCGAACCCAACACCCTCTTTCCTAGGGTTTCGGTTTAGGATCTTCTTTTTGAGGACATCGCACAGTGTCTGATGCCCTTTCAGACTTGTGTACATCCCTGTTTCAAGCAATGTCTTCAAGCTAGCATTTTCATCGGCAATAGTAGTGGTATCCTCAACAGAGGGGTTAGTTACCACATCAGTAGTTGAAGACAATGCAACGGTAGCAGCAGTAGAACATTTAGCAATAGAGGTAGCGTTGTCACGCTCAAGGCATTTTAGACATGGTGGTTCAAATCCATCCTGAGCGGAACTGATCTGTTGAGCGCGAAGTGACTCATTCTCTTTTTGAAGATCTTCATGAGCCGCTCTCAATTTCTCAAGCTCTTGCTTCCTTTGAAGATAATCATAGGAGAGCTTTCATGAGTGGTTGAGAGCGTTTCATGACGAATTTCAAGTCCTTGGTACTTAGCATGAAGATTTTTTATGTCTTCAACTAAGGACTGTGAACGGGTCATTTCCGCGTCCAACAGGTCATCACTTTTGTCTAACAGTTTTTGAGTATGTTCCATAGCCTTTTGTTGTCCAGTTGCAATTTTAGCAAGTGTTTTGTAGCTGGGAATGGATTCACAATCAAAGTCATCTTCACTAGATGTTTGAAAGTAAGCATCACGTGACTTTACCTTGGCACCATGTGCCATGAAGCAGTAGGTGGGAGCAGGGTCATCCTTGTCATCAGCTTCAGCGTTGGTGTGGAAGTCATTGTGTTCAGTGTTGAAGATGGACTTGGCAACGTAGGCTGTGGCTAGAGCCAGACTTGCGACGCCAGGGCCGGACTCTTACTCAGACTCCACCTCCGCCTCCTCAGAAGCAGACTCCTCCTCTGAATCCATCTCCTTGCCAACAAAAGCACGAGCCTTGCCAGATGAGCTCTTCTTATGAGATGAAGACTTGGATGAGGACCTGGAAGAAGACTTTGAAGATTTCTTCTTCTTCTTGTCATTAGAATCATATTCCTTGCTCTTCTTCTTCTTCTTCTTCTTCTTCTTCTTCTTCTTCTTCTTCTTCTTCTTCTTCTTCTTCTTCTTCTTCTTCTTCTTCTTCTTCTTCTTCTTCTTCTTCTTCTTCTTCTTCTTCTTCTTCTTCTTCTTCTTCTCGTTGTCCCACAGTGGACACTCAGAGATATAGTGTCCAGGTTTCTTGCACTTGTGACATGTTCTCTTCTTGTAGTCATGAGTGGAAGCTTCATCATTTCTTGATCTGGATCGTGAAGACTTTCTGAAGCCCTTCTTCTTAGTGAACTTCTGGAACTTCTTCACAAGCATAGCAAGTTCCTTTCCAATGTCTTCAGGATCATCAGAACTGCAGTCAGATTCTTCTTTAGATGAGGAAACAACTTTTGACTTCAAAGCGCGAGTTCGGCCGTAGTTGGGACCATAGATGTCTCTTTTCTCAGATAGCTGGAACTCATGTGTGTTGAGCCTCTCAAGTATATCAGACGGATCGAGTGTCTTGAAGTCAGGGCGTTCTTGTATCATGAGTGCAAGGGTGTCAAAGGTGCTGTCAAGTGATCTCAGTAGTGTCTTGACGATTTCATGCTTGGTAATCTCAGTGGCGTCGAGAGCATGAAGCTCATTCGTGATGTCAGTGAGGCAATCAAACATGAGCTGGACATTTTCATTGTCGTATCTCTTGAAGCAGTTGAAGAGGTTGCGAAGAACACTGATCCTTTGATCTCTCTGGGTTGAGACGCCTTCGTTGACCTTGGACAGCCAGTCCCAGACTAGCTTCGATGTTTCCAGAGCACTCACGCGGCCATACTGTCCTTTGGGCAGATGACCATAGATGATGTTCTTGGCAGTAGAGTCCAGTTGAATGAACTTCTTGACATCTGCAGGGGTGACACCTTCACCAGTCTTGGGGACGCCGTTCTTGACGACATACCAGAGGTCGACATCAATGGCTTCAAGATGCATGCGCATCTTATTCTTCCAGTAAGGATATTCAGTTCCATCGAACATGGGGCAAGCAGCGGAGACTTTGATTATCCCTGTAGCCAACATAGCTAAAACTCTAGGTGGTTAAACCGAATCACACAGAACAAGGGAGTACCTTGCTCTGATACCAATTGAAAGTGCTAGTTATCGACTAGAGGGGGGTGAATAGGCGATTTTTATGAAAGTCTTCAAAACATGGAAGTTTCGAAGACAAACAATAGAAATAACCCTATTAGTATGCAGCGGAAGATAAACTACACTAAGCAAGCCATAGTCAAGTATGCAATCAAGTAATAGTACGAAGACTAATAGCAGCTAGGTAGTAAGGATTAGGATGGAAGATGGTATGAAGCCAAACAACAATAGAAGTCAAACAGTGAAGAAAAATAGGTAAAAGAAACAGGAAATGACTTCACGAAGTTAAACTCTAAGTAAAGAAAGGGAGAGGATAGAACCAGTCACTTGTTGAGGACACAGGATTTGTTGGACCAGTTCCAGTTGCTTTGACAACTGTACGTCTGGTTAGGGAGGCTGAGATTCAACTCAGAAGACCGTGTCTTCACCTTATTCCCCTTGAGCTAAGGACACATAGTCCTCTCTCAATTACTCTGGCAAGTCTTCAAGGTAGACTTCCAAACCTTCACAGACTTCGTTCACCGGCGATCCACAATGACTCTTGGATGCTCAGAACACGACGCCTAACCGGCTGGAGGATTCACAGTCCTCAAGTGTAATAAGTCTTCAGGTGACGCATACAGAAAGACTTCAGTGACGCCTAACACTCTTTGGCTGTGGGTGTTTGGGCTTTGTCCTCGCAAGGATTTCTCTCTCTCAAAGGCTTCGAGGTGGGTTGCTCCCAATATGACAAAACCGTGCACTAACTCTGAGCAGCCACCAATTTATAGTGTAGGGGTGGGATATTTATAGCCACTAGGCAACCCGACCTGATATGTCCGAAATGACCCTGGGTCACTAAGGAACTGACACGTGTTCCAACGGTCAGATTTCAAACACACGCGTCAACTTTACTTGGGCTACAAGCAAAGCTAACTCATCCAGCTCTGGATAAGATTTGCTCTCATTGTCTTCGCTCGAAGACATAGGATTTTTGTTGAGCATCACTTCAGTCACTCTGACTTTGTTCACTTGGACCCCACTTAACAGTACGGTGGTTCCTATGACTCAACAAAGAAGAAAAGGAAACAACGAAACGACTAAGTCTTCGCGCTTCATAGTCTTCACTCAATGTCTTCTCATGTTATAGTCTTCAATATGAATATCCTCACATACCACCATTGTCGTCAATGTCTTCATACATTTTTAGGGGTCATCACCAGTAGGTAAACCGAATCAATGAGGGACTACTACCTGTGTTATCCTGCAATTCTCACAAACACATTAGTCCCTCAACCAGGTTTGTCATCAATACTCCAAAACCAACTAGGGGTGGCACTAGATGCACTTACAGTGGGTCAAACATACAAAAAAAATTAAGAATGAAAATACAAAAAAAAAATTACTTGCCTCTCATGCCTAAAATGTTTTTCAAAAAGAGAAGTGATTGGGAAGTTATGCATTGAAGAAGTGAGGGTCGACCTTGAGCACTTGTGTTCATGCTCACGGAAACAATGTATAATTTTTCATGGAAGTTTCTCTGTAAATAATTGTCCCCTTGTGTATATCCATTGTATTATAAAAATAATGTGCCAAGCTTTGGTTTTAGTTTAATTAGATTGCTTGTTTACTATGTGCAGAACAAAAACAGAAACTTCGGCTGTAGCGCGTGATTTTAAATTCTTTACTAGAAGGTCAAATGGGTCTGAAACTTGTTGCACATTACTTCTGTACAAATTGTTCAAATTGTCAAATTTATTTCATAATTTTTGGAGTTACAGAAGTTTATTAAACTTCCAGATTACTACAGACTGTCCTGTTTAAGACAGATTCTGTTTTTGATGCATTGCTTGCTTGTTTTGATGAAACTATCAATTTATATCAGTGGATTAAGCCATGGAAAAGTTATATTACAGTAGAATAATGCAAAAACAAAATATGAATTTGTTTGCAACAGTACTTAAGGTAGTGATTTGCCTTATTACACTAACGGATCTCACAAAGTTTCTGTTAAAGTTTTGTGTGGATGAAGTGTTCGAAGATCGAGGAGCTATCAATATGAGAAGAATAAAGAGAGGCAAGAGTTCAAGATTGGGGATGCCCAAGGCACCCCAAGTAAATATTTCAAAGTATACTCAAGCATCTAAGCTTGGGGATGCCCCGGTTGGCATCCCATCTTTCTTCTTCAACAAATATCGGTATACCTCGTTTTTGTTTTTGTTCACATGATTTGCGTCCTTTGTTTTTTTGTTTTTCCTTTAAGAACCATGCTAGTATGAGATGTAACTTCATCAATTTATAGAATACTTTATGTGCTTCACTTATATCTTTTAAGTATGATCTTATAGAATTGCTCTTTGTGCTTCACTTAAATCTTTTGAGTATGGTTTTATAGAATGCTTCGTGTGCTTCACTTATACATTTTGAGATTGGATATTGGTTAGCCTATATTAATTGTAGGATGCTCCATGAACTTCACTTATATCTTTTGGAGTATGAATAATACTATCATCTAAAGCGGGTTTGGAAGAGTGTCAACTTCAGGAACTAGTGATTCCGCTATTCCGAATGAGAAGAATTTTGCTTATGTGGAGAGTAGAAAAAATTTCTATGCTTGTAGATCATGAAAGAATGCTTTATGTGATGGTTATATTGTTGAATTCATTCATTATGCTACTGAATATTATTATGAGGGAGGAATTTATGCTTGTAGAAGTTGCAATAATATCAAGTTTCCTCTCTATGTGCTTAAAGTTTGAAGTTATACTTGTTTTGCCTTCCTATGCTAGTTGATTCTTGTTCCTATAAAATTATGTGTTCACAAAATCCCTAGGCATAGGAAGTTGGTTAGATTCAAATGTGCTAGTCATATTCTTCATGATGCTCTCTTTATGTTTCAATTCTTATCTTTTATGTGAGCATCATTGAAATCATCATGCCTAGCTAAAAGGCATTAAAGAAAAGCGCTTGTTGGGAGACAACCCAATATTTACCCTTACTATTTTTGTGTGTTTACATGATTAAGATACTGTAGTAATCATGTTTTATAGCTTTTGTTTCAATAAAGTGAAAAGTAAAACCTTTGGGAAGACTTGGGTGAAAGTTAATGTGATCTTGCTTTAAAAAACAGAAACTTTGCGCTCACGAGATTAGCTACCATTTTTACAGAAGAGTGATTTTGAGTTGATTCTTTTTGTAGAAGATTAATAGACAAATTCCTCACGTCCACAAATTTATTTCATAATTTTTTGAGTAGCAGAAGTATGGTTAGTGTTCAGATCATTACAGACTCTTCTGTTTCTGACAGATTCTGTTTTCATTGCATAGTTTGCTTGTTTTCTAGTTTCTATGACTTATATTCCTCAATATAAATTGTAGAAATGATATTCTACAGTAGGCATTGTGTGAGAACAATTATGATATTTGTATTTTACAGTACCAAGGTGAATGGTTTACTCTTTATCATACTAACCTATCTCACGAAGTTTCGTTAAGTTTTGTGTGATTGAAGTTTTCAAGCTTTGGGTGAGATATCGATATGAGGAGAATAAGGAGTGGAAAGACCCTAAGCTTGGGGATGCCCAAGGCACCCCAAGGTAATATTCAAGGAAGACTCAAGCGCCTAAGCTTGGGGATGCCCCGGAAGGCATCCCCTCTTTCGTCTTCAAAACTATCGGTATACCTTACTCGGAGCTATATTTTTATTCATCACATGATATGTGTTTTTCTTGGAGCGTGTTTTCAATTTTACTTGACGTTTGAATAAAATCAATGGATCTGAATTCTTGAATGAAAAAGAATCCTCTCATGGCTAGTTAATTATTTTACTACTCAGTGTTCTTCACTTGTATCTTTTTGCAGTAGTTTGTCAATAACTCACGTGCTTCACGTATATCCTATGAGTAAAAGGTTGAATGAATTGAATATCATAAATCTGAATTCATATATGTTTCATATGCTTATACCATGGGGAGTAATGACTTCACATAAAATAAGTATAGGTAGTAAACTTATTGAAAGTTAGCAAACATAGAATTGGTCACTTGAACAATTCATGAAAGAATATTGAAGGAAGAGAGATTTCACATATAAATATACTATCTTGGACATCTTTTGTAATTGAGAGCACTCATTAAAATATGACATGCTAAAAGGTTGATGTCGGACAAGGAAGACAACGTAATGGGTTATGTTTTCTTATATCCGAAATAAAGTATATTGTCTTGGATCATCCAACATGTTGAGCTTGCTTTTCCCCCTCATGCTAGCCAAATTCTTTGCACCAAGTAGAAATACTACTTGTGCTTCCAAACATTCCTTAAACCAGTTTTGCCATGAGAGTCCACCATACCTACCTATGGATTGAGTAAGATCCTTCAAGTAAGTTGTCATCGGTGCATGCAATAAAAATTGCCATCTAAATATGTATGATCTATTAATGTGGAGAAACTAAGCTTTATACGATCTTGTGATGTGGAAAAAATAAAAGCGACGGACTGCATAATAAAGGTCCATATCACAAGTGGCAATATAAAGTGACGTTCTTTTGCATTAAGATTTTGTGCATCCAACCATAAAAGCGCATGACAACCTCTGCTTCCCTCTGCGAAGGGCGTATCTTTTACTTTTATCTTCTACCTTTATGCAAGAGTCTTGGTGATCTTCACCTTTCCTTTTTACATTTTATCCTTTGGCATGCACATTGTGTTGGAAAGATCTTGGTATATATATCCAATTGGATGTAAGTTATCATGAACTATTATTGTTGACATTACCCTTGAGGTAAAAGTTTGGGAGGCGAATCTATGAGCACCTATCTTTCTCTATGTCGGGTTAAAACTTTGAACCCATAAATATCACGTGAGTGTTAGCAATTATGAAAGATTAAATGATAGTTGAGTATGTGGAGTTTGCTAAATCAAAGCTCTGACATAGACCCTTCCTTAAATAAGATGAATTGCAATTATTTGATGACTGAGAATATAGTTTGCTAGTTTCAAGAAAGTTTATAATCAATACTTTAACATGTGAATAGCTTGTTACTTGATCATGAAAAGTTTTATGAAGATGAGCTACTGTTATGATACATAATGATGCTAGAAAAAATGATTGGAACTATCATTGATGAAACTTATGCACTTGCCAGCATTCACACTTCATAAATTATTTCTTTTATCATTTACTTACTCGAGGACGAGCAGGAATTAAGTTTGGGGATGCTGATACGTCTCCAACGTATCTATAATTTATGAAGTATTCATGCTATTATATTATCAACCTTGGATGTTGTATGCATTTATATGCTATTTTATATGATTTTTGGGACTAACCTATTAACCTAGTGCCCAGTGCCAGTTTATGTCTTTTCCTTGTTTTTGAGTTTTACAGAAAAGGAATATCAAACGGAGTTCAATTGAAGTGCCAATTTTTTATGATTTTTTATGGGCCAAAAGAAGACCCCAGAGTAAAAGAGTTCGGCCAGGAGAGCCCTGGGGCGTCCACGAGGGTGGGGGGGCATTCCCACCCCCCAGGCGCGTGGGCCTGCCTTGTGGACGCCTCGGGCACCTCCTTGACATGAGACCGACGTAAAAAATTCCTATAAATACAGAAACCTCGAAAAATTATCCTAGATCGGGAGTTCCGCCGCTGCAAGCCTCTGTAGCCACGAGAAATCAATCTAGGCCCTCTCTGGCACCCTGCCGGAGGGGACCATCATCACCGAAGGCCATGGAGGAGGATCCCGGAGGGGCCATCATCGCCATGAAGGCCAAGGACCAGAGGGAGAACTTCTCCCCATCTAGGGGGGAGGCCATGGAGGAGGAAGCACAAGGGGGAGAACCTCTCCTCCTCTCTTTCGGTGGCGCCGGAGTGCCATCTGGAGGGGAATCATCGCCGCGGTGATCGTCTTCATCAACATCACCACCATCATCACCATCCTCATCTCTTTTACGCGGTCCACTCTCCCGCACCCCGCTGTAATCCCTACTTGAACATGGTGCTTTATGCCACATATTATGATCCAATGATGTGTTGCCATCCTATGATGTTTTGAGTAGATGTCCTTTGTCTTTGGACTGATTGATGATCTAGATTGGTACGAGTTGTATGTTTTATTTTGGTGCTGTCCTATGGCGCCCTCCGTGTCGCGCAAGCGTGAGGGGTTCCCTCTGTAGGGTGTTCCAATACGTTCATGATTTGCTTATAGTGGGTTGGTGAGTGACTGAAACACAAACCCGAGTAAGGGGGTTTTTGCCTATGGGAATAAAGAGGACTTGATGCTTTAATGCTATGGTTGGGTTTTACCTTAATGATCTTTAGTAGTTGCAGATGCTTGCTAGAGTTCCAATCATAAGTGCATATGATCCAAGTAGAGAAAGTATGTTAGCTTATGCCTCTCACTCATATGAAATTGCAATGACGACTATCGGTCTTGTTAACAATTGCCTAAGACAATTCCGCACACCGGTCCACCATTATTCCACACTCGCTATTTATAATATTTAGTAATATATTCTAACTTTATGATAACAACAACTAATTTTATATTTTAGCTCTCCGATATCATACAAAGTTATCTTCTTCATACCCACAACATAGTTTTGTTTCTCGTTGCTAGTTGGAAGCAAACGTTCGGTGTACGTAGAGTCGTATCAGTGGCAGATAGGGCTTGAGAGAATATTGATCTTACCTTTAGCTCCTTGTGGGTTCGACACTCCATACTTATCACTTCCACCTTTGGAAATTGCTACGATGATTCCCTGCACTTGGGGATTATCAGTTGTCTCAACGGATTTAGATGGTGCACTATTTAACGTGAATGCAGCCGTCTCTAAAGCATAACCCCAAAACGATAGCGGTAAATCGGTAAGAGACATCATAGATCGCACCATATCTAATAAAGTACGATTATGACATTCGTACACACCATTACGCTGTGGTGTTCCGGGTGGCGTGAGTTGCAAAACTATTCCGCATTGTTTCAAATGAAGACCAAACTCAGAACTCAAATATTCTCCTCCACGATCAGATCATAGAAACTTTATTTTCTTGTTACGATGATTTTCCACTTCACTCTGAAATTCTTTGAACTTTTCAAATGTTTCAGACTTATGTTTCATCAAGTAGATATCCATATCTGCTCAAATCATCTGTGAAGGTTAGAAAATAACGATACCCGCCGCGAGCATCAACACTCATCAGACCACATCTATCAGTATGTATTATTTCCAACAAGTCTGTTGCTCGCTCCATTGTTCGGAGAATGGAGTCTTAGTCATCTTGCCCATGAGGCATGGTTCGCAAGCATCAAGTGATTCCAAAAGCCCATCAGTATGTAGTTTCTTCATGCGCTTTACACCAATATGACCTAAACGACAGTGCCACAAATAAGTTGCACTATCATTATTAAACTTATATCTTTTGGCTTCAATACTATGAATATGTGTATCCCTACTGTCGAGATTCAAAAAATAGACCACTCATCAAGGGTGCATGACCATAAAATATATTACTCATATAAATAGAACAACCATTATTCTCTAATTTAAATGAATAACCGTCCCGCATCAAACAAGATCCAGATATAATGTTCATGCTTAACGCTGGCACCAAATAACAATTATTGAGGTCTAAAATTAATCCCGAAGGTAGATGTAGAGGTAGCGTGCCGACGGCGATCACATCGACTTTGTAACCATTTCCCACGCGCATCGTCACGTCATCCTTAGCCAATCTTCGCTTAATCCGTAGCCCCTATTTCGAGTTGCAAATATGAGCAACAAAACCAGTATCAAATACCCAGGCGCTACTACGAGAATTAGTAAGGTGCACATCAATAACATGTATACCAAATATACCTTTCACTTTGCCAGCCTTCTTATCCGCCAAATATTTGGGGAAGTTCCGCTTCCAGTGGCCAGTCCCTTTGTAGTAGAAGAACTCAATCTCAAGCTTAGTTCCAGACTTGGGCTTCTTCACTTGAGCAGCAACTTGCTTGCCGTTCTTCTTGAAGTTCCCCTTCTTCCCTTTGCCCTTCTTCTTGAAACTAGTGGTCTTGTTGACCATCAACACTTGATGATCCTTCTTGATTTCTACCTCCGCAACCTTTAGCATTACGAAGAGCTCGTGAATTGTCTTATCCATCCGTTGCACATTATAGTTCATCACGATGATTTTGTAGCTTGGTGGCAGTGATTGAAGAACTCTGTCAATGACACTATCAAATAGAAGATTAACTCCCAGCTGAGTCAAGTGATTGTGGTACCCATACATTCTGAGTATATGCTCACTGACAGAACTATTCTTCTCCATTTTGCAGCTGTAGAACTTACTGGAGACTTCATATCTCTCAATCTGGGCATTTTCTTGAAATATTAACTTCAACTCCTGGAACATCTCATATGCTCCATGACGTTCAAAACGTCGTTGAAGTCCTGGTTCTAAGCCGTAAAGCATGGCACACTGAACTATCGAGTAGTCATCAGCTTTGCTCTGCCAGACGTTCATAACATCTGGTGTTGCTCCTGCAGCGGGTTTAGCACCTAGCGGTGCTTACAGGACGTAATTCTTCTATGCAGTAATGAGGAAAACCCTCAAGTTACGGACCCAGTCCGCCTAGTTTCTACCATCATCTTTCAACTTAGCTTTCTCTAGGAACGCATTAAAATTCAATGGAACAGTAGAGCAGGCCATTTATCTACAACAACATAGACATGCAAAATACTATCAGGTACTAAGTTTATGATAAATTAAAGTTCAATTAATCATATTACTTAAGAACTCCCACTTAGATAGACATCCCTCTAATCATCTAAGTGATCACGTGGTCCATATCAACTAAACCATGTCCGATCATCACATGAGATGGAGTAGTTTTCAATGGTGAACATCACTATGTTGATCATATCTACTATATGATTCATGCTCGACCTTTCAGTCTCAGTGTTCTGAGGCCATATCTGCATATGCTAGGCTCGTCAAGTTTAACCCGAGTATTCTGCGTGTGCAAAACTGGCTTGCACCCGTTGTATGTGAACGTAGAGCTTATCACACCCGATCATCATGTGGTGTCTCGGCACGACGAATTGTAGCAACGGTGCATACTCAGGGAGAACACTTATACCTTGAAATTTAGTGAGAGATCATCTTATAATGCTACCACCGTACTAAGCAAAATAAGATGCATAAAGGATAAACATCACATGCAATCAATATAAGTGATATGATATGGCCATCATCATCTTGTGCCTTCGATCTCCATCTCCAAAGCACTGTCATCATGACCATCGTCACCGGCTTGACACCTTGATCTCCATCGAAGCATCGTTGTCGTCTTGCCAACTATTGCTTCTACGACTATCGCTACCGCTTACTGATAAAGTAAAGCAATTACATGGCGAATGTATTTCATACAATAAAGCGACAACCATATGGCTCCTACCAGTTGCCGATAACTGTTACAAAACATGATCATCTCATACAACAATTTATATATCATCACGTCTTGACCATATCACATCACAGCAAGCCCTGCAAAAACAAGTTAGACGTCTTCTACTTTGTTGTTGCAAGTTTTACGTGGCTGCTACGGGCTTAGCAAGAACCATTCTTACCTACGCATCAAATACCACAACGATTTTTCGTCAAGTGTGTTGTTTTAACCTTCAACAAAGACCGGGCGTAGTCACACTCGATTCAACTAAAGTTGGAGAAATAGACACCCACTACCCACCTATGTGCAAAACACGGTGGTAGAACCAGTCTCATGAACGCGGTCATGTAATGTCAGTCTGGGCCGCTTCATCCAAAAATACCGCCGAATCAAAGTATGACATGCTGGTAAGCAGTATGACTATTATCGCCCACAACTCTTTGTGTTCTACTCGTGCATATAACATCTACGCATAGACGTGACTCGGATGCCACTTTAGGGGAACATAGTATTTAAAAAAATCCTACGATCACACAAGATCTATCTAGGAGAAGCATAGCAATGAGCGGGGAGAGTGTGTCCACGTACCCTCGTAGGCCGAAAGCGGAAGCGTTTAGTAACGCGGTTGATGTAGCGGAACATCTTCGCGATCCAACTGATCAAGTGCCGAACGCATGGCACCTCCGCGATCTGCACACGTTCAGCTCGGTGATGTCCTTCGAACTGTAGATCCAGCTAAGGCCGAGGAAGAGTTTCGTCAGCACGATGGCGTGGTGACGGTGATGATGAAGTTACCGACGCAAGGCTTTGCCTAAGCACTACGACGATATGACCGAGGTGGAAAACTATGGAGGAGGGCACCGCACATGGCTAAGAAATCAACTTGTGTGTCTATGGGGTTCCCCCTCCCCCGTATATAAAGGAGTGGAGGAGGGGGCCGGCCGGCCTCAAGGGGCGCGCCCAAGGGGAGGGAATCCTACTCCTACTAGGAGTAGGTTCCCCCCTTTCCCAGTCCAACAAGGAGGGGAAGGAAGGAGGGCGGCGTCGCCCCCACCCCTTGTCCAGTTCAGACTGGGGGGGGGGGGTGCACACCACCTCCTGGTCGGCCCTCTCTCCTCTAAGGCCCATGGTGGCCCATTAACTTCCGGGGGGGGGGTCCGGTAACCCTCCGGCACTCCGGTTTTATTTGAAACTCTCCGGAACACTTCCAGTGTCCGAACAACATGGTCCAATATATCAATCTTTATGTCTCGACCATTTCGAGACTCCTCGTCATGTCCGTGATCTCATCCGGGACTCCGAACAACCTTAGGTACATCAAATCACATAAACTCATAATACCAATCGTCATCGAACGTTAAGCGTGCGGACCCTACGGGTTCGAGAACTATGTAGACATGACCGAGACACTTCTCTGGTCAATAACCAATAGCAGAACCTGGATGCTCATATTGATTCCTACATATTCTACGAAGATCTTTATCGGTCAAACCGCACAATAACATACGTTGTTCCCTTTGCCATTGGTATGTTACTTGCCCAAGATTCGATCGTTGGTATCATCATACCTAGTTAAATCTCGTTACCGGCAAGTCTCTTTACTCGTTCTGTAGTGCATCATCCTGCAACTAACTCATTAATCACATTGCTTGCAAGGCTTATAGTGATGTGCATTACCGAGAGGGCCCAGAGATACCTCTCCGACAATTGGAGTGACAAATCCTAACCTCGATCTATGCCAACTCAACAAACACCATCGGAGACACATGTAGAGCATCTTTATAATCACCCAGTTGTGTTGTGACGTTTGATAGCACACTAAGTGTTCCTCCAGTATTCGGGATTTGCATAATCTCATAGTCATAAGAACATGTATAATTCATGAAGAAAGCAATAGCAATAATCTAAACAATCATAGTGCTAAGCTAATGGATGGGTCTTGTCCATCACATCATTCTCTAATGATGTGATCCCGTTCATCAAATTACAACACATGTCTATGGCTAGGAAACTTAACCATCTTTGATTAACGAGCTAGTCTAGTAGAGGCATACTAGGGACACTCTGTTTGTCTATGTATTCACACATGTACTAAGTTTCGGGTTAATACAATTCTAGCATGAATAATAAACATTTACATGATATAAGGAAATATAAACAACAACTTTATTATTGCCCCTAGGGCATATTTCCTTCAGTTTCGGTCTACTTGTCTCGTACGTGATGTCTATATACAAGATCATTGCCTTGGATATCGTCATGATTATTTGTTTTTCTATCAATTACCCAACAATAATTTGTTTACCCACCATATGCTATTTTCAAGAGATAAGCCTCCAGTGAAAACTTTGACCCCCGGGTCTACTTTTATCATATAAATCCTAAAAATACCTTTCTGCAATTTTACTTTATTTGTTTTATTTTGTATTTTTGTTCTATCTATCTATCAACCACTAGAAAATTTAATATTGCAAGTAACTGTCGAGTGATTGGCAACCCCTTGTTCGCGTTGGGTGCAAGGATTTGTTATTTTGTGTGCAGGTGCTGCTAACGAGGTGTTGTGTAGTTCTCCTACTGGATTGATAACCTTGGTTCTTAACTGAGGGAAATACTTATCTCTACTGTACTGCATCATCCTTTCCTCTTCAAGGAAATCCCAACGCAACTCACAAGCAGCATGTCCAAATTGCTCATAGAATATTATCAATTCGATTACTGTATGGTCCTAGGGAAGCCAATGGCTTGGCACACTTTTAGTCAGACATGCGCCAATGGCTTTGGGAAACATCTGGGATGTGACTATGTCAGTACCTGGATCATAGCTGACACGCACAGTCGACGATAATATACCGAGAATACATCATGTGTCATGTATTACATGGAAAATACAGTGCTTTATAATACACACCTGATTAGCTCATATGCTACCTTACAATATAATCGTGCAACAGAGATATCATTCTAGTCTTGTGGCGTCATGCACACACAGGATGAAGTTGGCTATAGCATATCGTAACCCTAATTTGTACCTTCCACTCAATACAGTAAACGTGCAACATGATATGTTACAACCACAAGGGTCAATACATAGAATCTATTGGCAAGCTTCACTAGGATTGGCTTGTTTGATAAAGTAAACATGCAAAGTGGTGCAGCTGGGTTTTCTTTGTGCGAAATATTTTCCCTATCTTTTATAGTAGTCTAATAGTAACATGACATCCGCGGTAAATCTTTGCCGTAGTCTATTAGCACTCCTGGTAAATCCCCGTTTGTAGCCAGAAGCATTTGAGCATATGGGTTACCTACTAAATTCCTGGTTTCCCCATGTCTTTCTTCAAGAGTTCTGGTAAATCCCTGGTCCTCGGAGATCAGTTCCACACTCCCCCTTGGTTCAACCCATTCATTTTATTTAAGAAGAGGTGATGAGATCAAACTAACAATTCTCAGATCAGTTGCTCAAAAGTTTTCCATAACCGGCAACACGACTAATCATGATCAGTTTTATACATTCTTGAGAGGTTTGTGTACTTTACCTATGATTCCCAATCACACCCTTATGCCACTAAACTTCATTTGTGAAGTAGCCAGGTAGATCAAGACAAAACCTTTGGGAAACGGTAGTCCCCTCAGACACAGCTTACCTAGTCCAACCTACATGCAAGAGGTACATCTGCTGGTCGGCCCAGGAGGGTTCCCGTTACTTACTAGTCCAGAGAGAGCCCATATTGTCTCAGGGTTACACATGGAAGCTACTCAACTTTGAACTTGTACAACCCCTTTGAGCCTGGGCGGCCGCCACAGAACCGATAAACATCCAAGAAAAATCAAAGCACGACCCAGATGATTCATTAATTAAGCAGTAGTTAAGTAGTCACCCATGTGGTTCTATCGTGGAATAATATAGGTGTTTCCCAATCCACGATATAGAAGCTAAGCAACTGATCGTTGGTTACAAATTTAGGGTGTAAAGGTCCTATATCATTCTACTGGGTTCTGTCAAGCATAAAGTAAAATCCTACAGGGGATTCCTAGTTGAAACAACTACCATGCATGAAAACATAGGTTATGATCAAATGTTCCACTTGCCTGTTTTGACGATTCTTCAATCTCAAAATCTTGATCACGTTACTCTTCGCTCTCCGTACGACCTGTCGTAAGTAAACATCAATCATAAACAACCATACAATACAATCAAACATACAATAGGTGTGTGCATGGTGTTTGTGTCATTGTGCTGTGAGATCATGTGTCAAGGTTAACTCATAAGAGTTTGGAAACAACATAGCAATTGTTAATTGGAATACATGTGACATAAGAGTTCACATGCAAGTTTCAACATAAAAAGGGTTCATCACATAAGGAGTATGTGATGTCAAGTTGTGGTTGTTAGATTCTGGAAAAGAATCTTAACAACAGAGTCATGGTTTATGAATTTGGATAGCCAAGTTCACATTCAAGTTCGAATGACACTTCAAACTTGTTGACCTTTCATGAGCGTGAATACACCAAGGTATGAAAATGATAATTTGGTCTTCCTTCTTGTTCAATTTGGATTTGGATTAGGATTCATCTTATTTGGATTCAAATAGAATTTAGTTCACAATTTAATTGGGTTCTATTAAGTTAATTGAATTATGATTTGCTTCATAATTGAATAAGTTGGTTAAACAATTCAACATGATTGTTGCTTCCCTAAAGTCAAGTACAAATCCAATATGATTACTAATGCCCATGATTTAATTCAGGTTCAACCTAAGGTCAATTATAGTCCCACATAATTACTATAGTTTATTTACTTGATTTTAGTTTGCTCCAAAGTCAAATATAACTTCAATTGATTACTAATGTCCATTACTCAATTCAGTTCTACTAAAGTCAAGTACAAAACCAAAGTGGTTGCTAAGGTATAATTATTTGATCTTTAGTAATACTAAGGTCATTTACATATCCAATATAATTACCTTAGCTTATTCATTTGGTTTTAGTCTAACTAGAGTTAATGTGAACCAAATGATTGCTACGTGAAAATAGTTTTCCAAACTACATTTGAATTAATCTGATCTCATCTTTCCCTAATGTCATTCATCAACTCCAACTAGGTTTAATTCATCTCACCACATCATATTGCATTGGTTTTTTTTAAATCAAACCTAGGGTTTCAATGTTATATTCAAATTATGTTTAATTGAATTCACATATCATTTGAATTACCTAAAGTCAAGTAATAATCCAAGAATAATTACTTATAAGCTCATGTTATAGTTTCTGAACTCATCCGTATAATAATTGTTTTATTGAACAATTTTTATTTCAAGATTAAATCTATTTAGGTTTTATTTCCATTTGAATTTTGACTATATTGTATTCTGTTCAAAATGTATTATTAAATTATTCAAATTTGAACCTATGTGTTCTTGGATGAAAATACATTTCACTAAGTTCAATTTTCAAAAAGAAACAATAAATTTGGGTTTATAAATTGCAAGTTATGCCCTATTCAAATTCAAATTCATTATGTCTAAATTTGAATTTTAAATTATTCGAAAGTCAACTACTGGACAGGGTGAAAATACATTTCATAAGGATCATTTTGCAAAAATATTCACTCCATTTGGACATGTAGATAATTAGTTACGAGCCTTCTAAGTTCTATGGCTTTTATGCAAAATCTCCATTTAATTGAATTAACTGAAATTCAAATGGATAAACTTGTGGATAAGGTTGTACATGTGGCACTCTCTGGTTGGCCCATACCAGTTTGTTTTAAGTGGGTGACTGTGAGGCGTGCAATCGAGATCCAATGTTAGAGATTTGTAGGATCTAGAAGTGGGTGTGTCTAGAGGGGGGGGGGGTGATTAGACACTTAGTACTAAAGTTGCAGTTTTTAAGCCTTTTTGGTTTGAGTGAAGTTTTAGGCACAATTTCAACATACACAATACATATCAAGCAAGCATGCAAAGAGTATATAGGCAGCGGAAAGTAAAGCATGCAACTTGCAAGAATGTAAAGGGAAGGGTTTGGAGAATTGAAACGCAATTGGAGACACAGATGTTTTTCCCGTGGTTCGGATAGGTGGTGCTATCCTACATCCACGTTGATGGAGACTTCAACCCACGAAGGGTAACTGTTGCGCGAGTCCACGGAGGGCTCCACCCACGAAGGGTCCACGAAGAAGCAACCTTGTCTATCCCACCATGGCCGTCGCCCACTAAGGACTTGCCTCACTAGCGGTAGATCTTCACGAAGTAGGCGATCTCCTTGCCCTTACAAACTCCTTGGTTCAACTCCACAATCTTGTCGGAGGCTCCCAAGTGACACCTAGCCAATCTAGGAGACACCACTCTCCAAGAAGTAACAAATGGTGTGTTGATGATGAACTCCTTGCTCTTGTGCTTCAAATGATAGTCTCCCCAACACTCAACTCTCTCTCAAAGGATTTGGATTTGGTGGAAAGAAGATTTGAGTGGAAAGCAACTTGGGGAAGGCTAGAGATCAAGATTCATATGGTAGGAATGTAATATCTTGGCCTCAACACAAGGGTAGGTGGTTCTCTCTCAGAACATGTAGGTTGGAAGTGTAGATGTGTTCTGATGGCTCTCTCCACGCATTAAGAGGAGGTGGAGGGGTATATATAGATCCACTTAAAATCCAACCGTTACACACAATTTACCAATCTCGGTGGGACCGAATCAACAAACTCGGTCGGACCGAAAAGGTAAACCTAGTGACCGTTAGAGATTTTCGGTGGGACTGACATGCATCTCGGTAGGACCGATATGGTTAGGGTTTGGGCATAACGTAATCTCGGTGAGAAGATTACACAAACTCGGTGAAACCGATTTGGTAATTAGCTAACCAGAGAGTTGGTCAGGCAAACTCGGTGGGACCGATTACTAAACTCGGTTAGACCGATTTTGGTAATGAGTTACCCAGAGAGTTTGCATTCTAATCTCGGTAGTACCGATTGCCTAAACTCGGTGAGACCGATTTGGACAATGGACATACATAGTGAGATTTCAATCCCATCTCGGTGAGACGGAGATCCCTATCGGTAGAACCGATTTGCTAGGGTTTGGCAGTGGCTTATGACATATGAAACTCGGTGGCGCCGGATAGAAAGAATCGGTATGACCGAGTTTGGCTTTGGGTTTAGGTCATATGTGGAAGTGGGAAAGTAGCTGAGGGTTTTGGAGCATATCATTAAGCACATAAAGCAAAGGGCTCATTAAGCAACACCTCATCCCTCCTTGATAGTATTGGCTTTTCCTATGGACTCAATGTGATCTTGGATCACTAAAATGTAAAATGAAGAGTCTTGAGCTTGAAGCTTTAGCCAATCCTTTGTCCTTAGCATCTTGAAGGAGTTCCCACAACCTTTAGTCCATGCCACTCCATTGTTGAACTTATCTGAAATATACTAGATAAAAATGTTAGTCCAACAAGAGATATGTTGACATTAATTACCAAAACCACCTGAGGAGCACTTGTGCTTTCAATCCCCCCCTTTTTGGTAATTGATGGCAACATACATCAAAGCTTTAGATTAAGATAAAAAGAATAGCAAGTAAAGCTTTGGAAGAACACGTAACAAACATAGGCTCCCCCTACATGTATGCAATCATGTGAATATAACATGTGGAAGCATGTGAGAGCATAGTCATGATAGAGTAGGCAATGTGTTACATGTATCTTGGTCATATGCATCAGAGAAAAAGATTATTAAGAGAAATACCTTCATGCTTATGAGTCCTTCTTGCAAACAGTATGTACAAAAGCAAGAATTCCTCATACTCATGATTCTGATGCATATACTTACCTTGTAGTCTTGAGTTGGCTTAGGATGGAATGAACCTGCATAAACAAGGTTAGATAACACAGGTACATCCACTAGCCAGAGCAAACCAGCGAAAACCACAAGAATACCAAGACTGGGATGACATGAAGAGAGTGAGTACAAGGTACCACATTAGATTAGACATGTCCCCAAGAGTAAAGATATGCAATGAATTTGAATGATTTCTTTCCCTTAGATGTCTTGCTCCCCCTGACTTTGACATGGGATATATGGAGAAGATAGGGAACATAAAATTTAGAGCTGAAATATATGAATGAATAGAACATAATGCAAATGAGCACATATGACATATGAACATGTCTTTCCCCTAAAAAGACATGTGGCATCTCTCCTCTTGAATATCAAGCATCTGGGATCCTTGAGTGTTCTCTCCCCCTGGAGAGCTCTTTCTCCCCCTAATACTTTCTCCTTTGAAGATGATAAGCTTTGATGTGATCTCTCTCTCCCCCTTTGACATCCATTTCCAAGAAGGTTTTTCTGGAATCTGTCATATAGGTTTGGTCCTTGAGATTCAGCAGAAAGCAATGAATAAAACTGTGATGCTTGTAGAGGATAAGATTCATCGAGTGGAGCTGGATTAGAAGAAATATAGAATAAGTGGCAAACTGTTTTTCCTGTTGCGAATTCGGTGGCACCGAGTGGTAGGTTTCGGTGGTACCGAAAGGATCCGGTTGGACCGAAAACTACAATCCGGTGAAACCAAGTTCATTATAGAGAAAACATTTGTCACCTCAGCTCACTAGTCAAATAGGATCTCACAAGGATTTGCAATGACTTAACTGAAAGATTTGCAAATAATTTGATGCAGAAATATGCAGAACAAGAATCAAAGAAAATGGAAGTTCTAGATGAAGTTTTGTTGTTGTTGAGAAAGAGGGAAACAAATATGCAAGGGACAAATGCAATAACACAGAAAAGAACATAAGAGAACTTCATCTAGGATTGGGCGGTGACGAAGTCAGCTATGTTAGAGTATATTGACTTAGGAGTCAAGTGAGAACACTTGATCATGGGTCATACTCATCGTTTAAGCTCAAAATAGGTTTACCATTTTTTGTTTAAGTATTTTGATGTATTCACATCTTGTTGAGTTGCTTTGACTCATGACTTGGAGTAAAGCTTCTCTAAGATGGAATATCATACCTTGGGTGGTGGTGCGGGTCTTGCTCATGTAGTTGAACTTGTGTGGGTGCTCGAAGTTGATGTAGCTCATCATGAGTTGGGAGCACCCCTTGGAATTTGAGTTCATCTACCTACATGGGTTAGTTCTTGCAAGGAAAAGTACTTTTATATCCAAAAATGACAATTCATGAAGCTCAACATAGAATTTGTCAAAGGATATGTTTGAATGGTTTCGTGCTTCCTTGTCTTCAACCACCGTTGTGTAGAGACTTGGTGATGTAGAGATTGCTCAAGATGTGAGTGAGTTGCAATCTCATAGAATTAGATTCAACCAAGTACCTACATGGGTTAGATAACATGCAAGATGCAAATATATCCAAGACATAAGATATTCATCGTAAGAGATATATCAAGGATTAGACATAAGCTCATGTCTTGCATATATCCAATGGAGTTTCTACTCCAAGTTCGAAGCATCAATGATGTTCAATTCTCCTCTCAACCTGCAAAACACTTTCTCGTCAAGTGGTTTAGTGAATATATCCGCTAATTGTTTATCGGTGCGAACATGTTTAAGATCAATGTCACCCTTTGCAACATGGTCTCGAATGAGATGATGACGAACTTCAATATGCTTAGTTCGAGAATGTTGCACAGGATTATGACCAATTTTGATAGCACTTTCATTGTCACAAAGCAATGGAACATGTTTCACATAGACCCCATAATCTTTAAGAGTTTGGGTCATCCAATGTAATTGAGCACAACATGAACCAACGGCAATGTATTCCGCTTCGGCGGTAGATAAGGATACCGAGTTTTGTTTCTTGGATGACCAAGACACAAGAGATCTACCAAGAAATTGACACGTACCCGAAGTGGACTTTCTATCAACCTTGTCTCCGGCATAATCCAAGTCGGAATAGCCAACAAGATCAAAAGAGGACCTCTTAGGATACCAAATGCCACAATTTGGTGTATGGATTAAGTATCTCACTATCCTTTTCACGGCCTTAAGATGACATTCTTTAGGAGCAGCTTGATATCATGCACACATGCACACACTTATCATGATATCGGGACGTGAGGCACATAGGTATAACAATGAACCAATCATAGAGCAATAAACCTTTTGATCAACCGGTTCACCATCTTTGGTCAAATCATTATGTCCACTAGTAGGCATGGGTGTAGACATACCTTTGCATTCTTGCATATTGAACTTCTTGAATAAGTCTTTGGTGTACTTCGTTTGAGAGATAAATGTGCCTTCCTTGGTTTGCTTGATTTGCAATCCGAGAAAGAATTTGAGTTCAGTCATCATAGACATCTCAAACTTCTTTGACATTAGCTGTCCAAACTTCTCACTAAAAAGAGGGTTTGTAGAACCAAATATGATATCATCAACATAAATTTGGCATACAAATAGTTCTCCATCAACCCTTTTAGTAAAAAGTGTGGAATCAATTTTTCCAATTTCAAAACCACTTGCAATAAGGAACTTGGTCAAGCATTTATACCATGCTCTAGGAGCTTGTTTAAGACCATAAAGGGCTTTGTGAAGTTTGTAAACATGATTAGGTTTCTTAGGATTGACAAAGCCGGGAGGTTGTTTGACATAAACTTCCTCCTCTATTTCACCATTTAGAAAAGCACTTTTAATGTCCATTTGGTACAAGGTGATATTATGGTGATTAGCATAGGCAAGTAAGATGCGAATGGACTCAAGTCTAGCAACGGGAGCATATGTCTCACCATAGTCCATACCTTCGACTTGTGTGTACCCTTGGGCAACGAGACGTGATTTGTTGCGAACCACTTGTCCATCTTCATCTTGCTTGTTGCGAAACACCCATTTGGTACCAATGATGTTGTGGTTGTTGTCGGGCTTCTCAACCAATGTCCAAACTTGGTTTCTCTCAAAGTTGTGTAGCTCTTCATGCATAGCATTTATCCAATCCGGATCTTCCAATGCTTCTTCGACCTTCATAGGTTCAATGCTAGAGATGAATGAATAGTTTTCACAAAAGTTAGCTAAACGAGTTTTAGAGCGAGTGATTCTCCCGGTTTGGATATCATTGTAGATTTGCTCCACGGGATGATCTTTGGCAATTCTTGCTCCAACTCGTGAAAGCTTTTGCTTGGGTCTTCGTTGAACTTCTTCTTCATCTTGTTCTTCTTCATGGCCTTCTTCATTGTTGGCGTTGTCGTTCTCTTGTCGTGGTGGAGTAGGAGGTTGTTGATGTTCGTCTTGATGCATTTCCTCGTTTCCTTCATCTTGGTGTGTCCGTCCCACTTGTGGATGCCTCCGGGTCGATTCTTGGTTCACCTTGTCGTGAAGTAGAAGCTTCCACTTGGACGGATGAGGTACTTTCCTTCACCTCCGTTGGACGAACTTTGCTAATAGACAAGTCTTGGATTGCTTCCGAAGGGTCTTTATCTCCTACATCAATTGGCAATTGCTCTACTTGCGAGCCATTAGATTCATCAAACTTCACATCTACCATTTCTTCAACCTTTCGGGTGAAATTGTTGTAGACACGGTAAGTGTGAGAGTTTGAGCCATAACCGAGTAGGAAACCTTCATGAGATTTAGGAGCAAACTTTGAACGACGATGCTTATCTAGAATGTAGCACTTTGAGCCAAATACTCGAAAGTATCCAACTTGGGGTTTGTTATCGGTGGGGAGCTCGTATGCCGTCTTGCCGAGTAGCTTGTGAAAATACAAGCGATTTGTTGCATGACAAGCCGTCTCAACCGCTTCTGCCCAGAAGTGCTTCGGCGTCTTGTACTCATCAAGCATCGTTCTCGCCATTTTGATGAGCGTCCAGTTTTTCCTCTCAACAACTCCATTTTGTTGAGGTGTGTACGTAGCCGAGAACTCATGTGAAATCCCTTCTTCGTCAAGAAAGGTATCCACATTTGCGTTCTTGAACTCCGTTCCGTTGTCACTCCGAACCTTCTTGATCTTCATGTCGAACTGATTTTGGGCCTTCCTAGCGAAGTTTTTGAAGATCTTTTGGACCTGCGATTTATCATCAAGAAAGAACACCCACGTAAATCTTGAAAAATCATCAACTATAACTATACCAAAAGAATTTCCACCAAGACTCTTGTAGGCATTGGGACCAAAAAGATCCATATGAAGTGGCTCGAGTGGCCTCCTTGTGGTCATGATGTTCTTTACGGGATGCGTTCCTCCAACCTGTTTACCTGCTTGACAAGCACTGCAAATTCTATCCTTATCAAATATGACATCGTTAACTCCAAGGATATGATTTCCTTTAATAAGCTTGTCAAGGTTTCTCATGCCAACATGACCTAGTCATCTATGCCACAACCAACCTTTTGAGGATTTAGCAATGAAGCAAGTTTTAGGTTGTGCCTTTTTAGAGAAATCGACAATATAAAGGTCACCTCTACGTATACCGATAAAGACCATTTTATGATTATCTCGACGAAACACTTGGCAATCTACCTCAGTAAATAGGACATTCAAACCGAAATCAGCAAGTCTAGATACCGAAAGTAAGTTGTAGCCAAGAGATTCAACAAGCATGACATTTTGAATGGAGCTATCGTGTGAGATGGCCACCTTACCAAGGCCAACCACCTTACCCTTTGAATTATCACCAAAGGTGACATACTTTCGAGGGCCGTCATTTTCAGCAAGCTCACGAAACATCTCTTCGTCTCCGGTCATATGATCGGTACATCCACTGTCGAGAACCCATTCCTTTCCTCCTGACACATATCCTCGAAGGTTTGCCATAAGACCAAAGTGTCTCATTGCATCATCAAGATCAAAGTCACTATCATCATTCTCATCGTAGTATCCATGTTCAACATGATCTTGTGATTCATCATTTCCTAGAGAAAGTGATTCATTAGATAAAATGTCATCAAAGTGGTCACTTTTATGAATTCTTATAGCTTCGGATATAATATCACTAATGATTCTAACCTTTCCTTTAGCATGCATGAGATTAGTAAGCTCAAGTAGACAATCACCAAAACTAGGATCACTAGAGTTCATTTTACTCATGGCAATAGATTTATGGAGAATTTCATCCAAGTTTTTCAAGGAATAATCGGGGAATCGTTCCTCAATAAATTTCCATATATTATAGGCGCACTTAAGAGTAGGTAAACTAGCAATCAAGTATTTGGGCAATCCTCTAATGATGAGCTCAACGGTTCTAAGATTGCGAACCATGTTAATATCTTCATCTAGAGTGGGATGCATAGGATCCACATGAGGAGCACAAGGACCAGCAATATACTTGTTCAAATGATATTGATTGAAAATCACAAGCATCTCATTTTTCCATTCATGAAAATACTCTCCATCAAGAATAGGCACTCTATGTCTAAGACTCCCTAAAGTAGACACATCCATCTTCCTCCAACGGTGATTAAACCAAGGCAATGGAGACCAAAGCTCTGATACCACTTGTAGGATCTAGAAGTGGGTGTGTCTAGAGGGGGGTGATTAGACACTTAGTACTAAAGTTACAATTTTTAAGCCTTTTTGGTTTGAGTGAAGTTTTAGGCACAATTTCAACATACACAATACATATCAAGCAAGCATGCAAAGAGTATATAGGCAGCGGAAAGTAAAGCATGCAACTTGCAAGAATGTAAAGGGAAGGGTTTGGGGAATTCAAACGCAATTGGAGACACGGATGTTTTTCCCGTGGTTCGGATAGGTGGTGCTATCCTACATCCACGTTGATGGAGACTTCAACCCACGAAGGGTAACGGTTGCGCGAGTCCACGGAGGGCTCCACCCACGAAGGGTCCACGAAGAAGCAACCTTGTCTATCCCACCATGGCCATCGCCCACGAAGGACTTGCCTCACTAGCGGTAGATCTTCACGAAGTAGGCGATCTCCTTGCCCTTACAAACTCCTTGGTTCAACTCCACAATCTTGTCGGAGGCTCCCAAGTGACACCTAGCCAATCTAGGAGACACCACTCTCCAAGAAGTAACAAATGGTGTGTTGATGATGAACTCCTTGATCTTGTGCTTCAAATGATAGTCTCCCCAACACTCAACTCTCTCTCACAGGATTTGGATTTGGTGGAAAGAAGATTTGAGTGGAAAGCAACTTGGGGAAGGCTAGAGATCAAGATTCATATGGTAGGAATGGAATATCTTGGCCTCAACACAAGGGTAGGTGGTTCTCTCTCAGAACATGTAGGTTGGAAGTGTAGATGTGTTCTGATGGCTCTCTCCACGAATGAAGAGGAGGTGGAGGGGTATATATAGCCTCCACTTAAAATCCAACCGTTACACACAATTTACCAATCTCGGTGGGACCGAATCAACAAACTCGGTCGGACCGAAAAGGTAAACCTAGTGACCGTTAGAGATTTTTGGTGGGACTGACATGCATCTCGGTAGGACCGATATGGTTAGGGTTTGGGCATAACGTAATCTCGGTGAGACCGATTACACAAACTCGGTGAAACCGATTTGGTAATTAGCTAACCAGAGAGTTGGTCAGGCAAACTCGGTGGGACCGATTACTAAACTCGGTTAGACCGATTTTGGTAATGAGTTACCCAGAGAGTTTGCATTGTAATCTCGGTAGTACCGATTGCCTAAACTCGGTGAGACCAATTTGGACAATGGACATACATAGTGAGATTTCAATCCCATCTCGGTGAGACCGAGATCCCTATCGGTAGAACCGATTTGCTAGGGTTTGGCAGTGGCTTATGACATATGAAACTCGGTGGCGCCGGATAGAAAGAATCGGTATGACCGAGTTTGGCTTTGGGTTTAGGTCATATGTGGAAGTGGGAAAGTAGCTGAGGGTTTTGGAGCATATCATTAAGCACATAAAGCAAAGGGCTCATTAAGCAACACCTCATCCCTCCTTGATAGTATTGGCTTTTCCTATGGACTCAATGTGATCTTGGATCACTAAAATGTAAAATGAAGAGTCTTGAGCTTGAAGCTTTAGCCAATCCTTTGTCCTTAGCATCTTGAAGGAGTTCCCACAACCTTTAGTCCATGCCACTCCATTGTTGAACTTATCTGAAATATACTAGATAAAAACGTTAGTCCAACAAGAGATATGTTGACATTAATTACCAAAACCACCTGAGGAGCACTTGTGCTTTCAAGATTAAACAGAGGGGCTAGGGTTTGAGGCTCATCGAAGAAAGTCGCTCGCGACGACGCGTACGCGGTGGCGGACGACAACACATGGCTCGAGTGTGGTCGAGGATGATGATGTAGGGGTTTTTTTGGTTGCGCGTAGAGCAGGGATGAATGTGGGGCAGCAAGCTAGGGCTGGTAGTGGTTGTTGCCGGCCTCGGGGACGACGGGAACAAGCGGGAAGCACTCGCCGGAGTCAGACGGATGACAGAGAGCTTCAGTCATGGTCGCGGACGATGTTTTGGTGCGGCTTTGGACAAATAGAGGGGTCAGGGTGGTGCACGCAAGGTGGCGATGCCAATGGACATGGTGGGGTGCTCGGGTGTGAGCTTACCTCACCAGAGTTGATGGCGCGACGGCGGTTGGGTTTAGCTTCCAGTGGTCGTGGGGTTCCAGGGGTACTCGGGTTTGCGGAGGATGTCCATGGGGTTCGCGGTGGCGCGGGGAGTCGAGTGGTGGTTGTGGTTGGCCGGGGTAGTGGCTATGCTCGCTGGAATCGTCGCCAAGGCCGCTAGGTCAGTGGTTGAGCTCGAGGGACTACAACGGGGAAGCCTGCTAGTGTTGGGATTAATTTAGTGGGCCAAAAGAGAGAGAATGGTGAGGGCTATTTATAGGATAGGGCGGCGTAGCCATTCTCGCATGGTGGCCACGCGTGGTGGTGAACGTGTGTGTGCGTGCATGCGGGTCATGCGCGTGGACGTGGGCGGTTGCGGGAGAGAGGTGGGGGACGAAGTTGATGATGACCTGCAAGTGCACATGGCTGTCGTAACTCTTTCATTGTAGTAAGTAGATTGTGGAACCCACGGGGAGCTTATAGGAAGGCACTACAAACCCTGCAACTACGTTCAGAATCTAGCATGCAACCCATGTTTGAAAAGGCGGCGAAGGCCATGGAGCACCTAATTCCTCATGAGATCGTCGAGTGGGAGGTGGAGATGCAGGAGGCGGCAGAGATCGAGGGCCGCCAGGAGGAAGAGTTGCGCATGGCTGAGGTGGAGGTAGAGAAGAGTGTTTCCATCGAGAAATCGGCTGTAGAGTACCAGCGTGAGCTCTGGCGCAGCCACTGCTACGAGTACTACAACCTTGAGGGCGGCACCGAGGACAAGGATGATGACGACGAGGTGGTCGACTTGAGCCTGGGGGATGCGGAGTTCACCAATGGCAGCCCAGGACAAGTCATCGACATCTCATCTTACATCGGCGAGGCATAGGGCGGCGTGCCAGCAGCTTTGTTAAAATTATGCGTACTTAGCCTTTGTTTACAACGCTGATATTTTGTTAGAGGAATGTTTAGGTCAACTGACTCTATTTAATTACTAAAATTGCTCAATTTAGTGAGTGTGGTCTGTGTGCTGTAGGCTCTTTTGTGTACCAAAATTAGCAATCAATATTAAATTATGCAATGGCGTGGATGAGCACAGTACCCAGGGAAATTTCAACCAAAATTTGAATGATCAAACTCATCACATGCGCGTAAAGCAGAATAATCATTTGCGATGCACACATTCATTCAAAGTGAACGGTGTCCGGCTGTACCGCGGGCAAAGTTTCCCTCCACCTTTCAAATTTTTTGGCCTACAGCCGAAATGTCTAACTCTTCCCCCTCCCCACCCCCTTTTCTCCCCGACCACAAGTCACATTTCCCCTGTTTCATCCTTCCCTCCTTCCTTTCCAAGCTATAGCCGCTTCCTTGCTTGCTTCCTCGCTCTCATCGTCTTGCATCCGACCGCCGCAGTCGCCATAGTCTTCTTCAATGACCTCTCCAGCGGTTCCTCCTCCGACGATGACTCTTTCACCACCCGGGTATGCGTCTCTCCTCTCTCTCAGGTTATGTTTTGAAATTAAGGAGTTTAACCCGGTGGCCGATTTGAGTCATTTCTTCCTCTTGTTGCTCCCTAGGACCATCACTTGCAACGAATGGAGCGGGG
Source organism: Aegilops umbellulata (assembly GCA_032464435.1). NCBI lineage: Eukaryota > Viridiplantae > Streptophyta > Magnoliopsida > Poales > Poaceae > Aegilops > Aegilops umbellulata. The sequence continues at coordinate 227,100,543 of CP136060.1, forward strand.
TGGCTAAAGATCCGCCTGCTTGTTGTCACCATCAATCTCCATGCATGAAGCTAATCGTGTTGAGTCTGTGGACAATGGGAGGAAGTTTCTGGCATGTGCAGAGAAGGTTAGCCCCACTTTCGATTCAGACACTCTCACTGTGCTATGTTATGCTGAATGTGATTAAGACAATGTAGCAGTTTCTACCTAGTATCTAAAAATGTTGCCATCTCATCAGCGGTGCCAATAGAAAATTATTTGGCACCGCTTCAACAGTTTGTGCAGCCTACTTTTCCCCACACATCTGAGCAACCAAGCAGTAAAATACTAAAACTTTATGGCATGAAGGAACTGAGCATCGAAGCAACTAGGTGCTCTGGAGTCCGGTTCCCTGAATTTTTCCTCTGGTATTGGCTCGGCAGTGCAGGGCACCGGTGCCAAATGTAGCAATAGTAGTCTTGACACCGGTTTTGGCATACATAGTGGATGACCTTAGTGCTATTAGTTTCGTGTTAATAAATTTGTGCATGTACACACCTGTTAGTGTAAATTTGATGTCATCCAAACACTGTCGCTATGCTATTGCAGTTATATTTAGCTTCCTCATAAAATGTTCAATTTGTTATTTATAGTAGATGACTAAGAACTTGTAGCATTTTGCAGTTAATTATAGCTTGTGATGTTTTCTGAATTTGGTTGTTGTCTCAGTAGCAATTAATTCATTTGCACATTGATCTTTTTGAGAAGATATGTCATAATTAACGTGTTTCTTTGGTTTTTCGAAATATGTATGCGTGATTTTCTATGTTGCTAGAAAACATTTTCCCTACAATTGTCACTGATTTAATTTTAAATATTATAGGATGAACTGAAGTGTTCTTACCTGGAGTGGGTTGATCAAGAGTGGCCACAATCTTTGAAGATGTGCCTAGCAAAGCTTTGGAGCATGTATAAGGAAGAGAACAGAGATAGGCTTAGAGAAAGTGTTGTCGACGCTGAAGAATATTTCTAGATGCGTGTAACGCCACCGATTCAATGGTACACTAATCATACACGCAAACGTGTACGATCAAGATCAGGGACTCACAGGAAGATATCACAACACAAGTCTAAACATAAATAAGTCATACAAGCTTTAATATTACAAGCCAGTGGCCTCGAGGGCTTGAATACAAATGCTTGATCATAGACGAGTCAGCAGAAGCAACAATATCTGAGTACAAACATAAGATAAACAAGGTGCCATAAGATGGCTAGCACAAACTGGGATACAGATCGAAAGAGGCGCATGCCTCCTGCCTGGGATCCTCCTAACTACTCCTAGTTGTTGGCGGCCTGCATATAGTAGTAGCCACCCTCAGTGTAGTAGGGGTCATCGTCGATGGTGGCGTCTGGCTCCTGGGCTCCAACATCTGGTTGCGACATCCAAGAAGAAGGGAAAAGGGGGAAAAGAGGGAGCAAAGCAACCATGAGTACTCATCCAAAGTACTCGCAAGCAAGGATCTACACTACATATGCATTGGTATCAATGAAATGGGTAGTATCTGTGGACTACACTTTTGGCAGCCTCCATCTTGAAGCATGTAGAAGAGAGTAGCTGGTAAGTTCACCAAGTATCATCGCATAGCATAATCCTACCCGGCGATCCTCCCCTCGTCGCCCTATGGGAAATCGATCACCGGGTTGTCTCTGGAACTTGTAAGAGGTGTGTTTATTAAGTATCCAGTTCTAGTTGTCATAAGGTCAGAATACAACTCCGGGTCGTCCTTTTACCGAGGGACACAACTATTCGAATAGATAAACTTCCCTGCAGGGGTGCACCACATTACCCAACACGCTCAATCCCTCTAGCCGGACACACTTTCCTGGGTCATGCCCGGCCTCGGAAGATCAACACGTCACAGCCCTACCTAGACACAACAGAGAGGTCAGCACGCCGGTCTAAATCCTAAGTGCTTAGGGGTCTGGGCCCATCGCCCGTTGCACACCTGCACGTTGCGAACGCGACCAGTGAGCAGACATAGCAACCTCCATTACAAAGGAAGTTGTGTTACGCGGTCCAACCCGGCGTGCACCGCTCAGTCGATGACGTCAAGAAGGCTTCGGATGATACCACGACGTCGAGTGCCCATAACTGTTCCTGCGTAGTTGGTTAGTGCATATAGGCCAGTATCCAGACTCAGATCAAATATCCAGATCTCGTTAAGCATGTTATTAGAAGTATCCGCGGACGCCGACTAGGGACCAGGCCCACCTGTCTCCTAGGTGGTTGCAACCTACCCTGTCACTCCGCCACAAAGTAACAATCAGGGGTCTGCCGGGAACCCAGGCCCACCACTACCTGGGTGGAACCACCTTCCCCTTTAGCCCCATCTCCGAACAGTAACATAGGTAATGTAAAAGTATATAGTATATGTACCCGTGATCACCTCCTGAAGTGATCACGACCCAGTAGTATAGCATGGCAGACGAACAATAGTGTAAGGCCACTGATGATAAACTAGCTACCTATACTAAGCATTTAGGATTGCAGGTAAATGTATCAACAGTAGTAACAAGGACAGGCTATGCAGCAATATAGGATCAAACCGACAAAATGGTAACACTACTCTAATGCAAGCAGTAGAGGGAAAGAGTAGGCGATATCGGGATGAACAAGGGGGTTGGCTTGCCTGGAAGCTCTGCTGAGGAGGCGTCGTCAACACCGTAGTTGATCGGGGCAGTAGCAGCTTCAGTCTGGTAGTCTACCTGAGAGAAGAGGGGGAAGAAACAATGCAAACAGATGCATGATGATGCATGACAAAGCAAATAGCGGTGCTAGGAGTGCCCTAACGCGGTAGTAGGCGATACTGGTGAAGGGGGGAAACATCCGGGAAAATATTCCCGGTGTTTTGCGTTTTCTGACAGACGGACCGGAGGGGGCGGTTGAAGGTTCTCTATGCCAGGGACATGTGGCAGATGAACGGACTGCGTATTCGGGTTCATCTCGTTGTTCTGAGAAACTTACATGTACAAAGTATTTTCATCCGAGTTACGGTTTATTTTATATGAATTATTGAAGTTTACTGCATTTTCTAAAATTATTGGTTTTATTATAAATTCGAAATTAAATAGCAATAGCTAAGTGTACCCACATCTGTACCCACTAGTGGGCATAGAGAGGTTGTCAGGTGGGTCTGGCGGACCCACTCAACTGCTGACTCAGCTGACTGTTGACTTGGTCAAAAGATGAACAGTGAATGTGGGACCCGCATGTCATTCTTTATTTTAGTTATTTGTGTTTATTTTAAACCAAGGTTAATTAGTGCAAGTGCGGCCTTTGTCAGTGCCTGGATTAGGTCGGGGTTTAATTAGCGCTAAGTCAACAGGGGAGGGGGTTGGGCTCGCGCGGGCACAAGGCGCCGGCGGCAAAAGCGCTCGACTCGGCCGACGGAGAGCTGCGGCGGGCCGCCAGGCGCGGCATAGGCAAGCGGTAGCCCTGCGGGCGCATAGGCCGACGCGCGAGGACAGGCGCATTGGCGGCCAGAGAGGGGTTGCAGCGAGCGCGACGCAGGCGAGGCGCAGGGCGCGGCGGGGCTAGCGAGCAGCGGTGTAGCACGGCAGGAGCTGGCGAGCGGCGAGTGGGGCGAGCGGGCGCGGGGCGCGCAGGTGGCAGCGGCGCCCAGTGGGCGGAGGGTGAGCGGTGATTGGCCGAGGCTGCAGTGGCAACGGGCGTGCGACTACAACGACAAGCAACAGGCAGCGCCGAGGTGTCCGGGCGAGGGCGCGGCCAGGGGATTGAGCGCGCGCGTGTGCGGCAATAGTGGCAGGGCCACGCGCAGGCGTGCGAGCCTGAGGCAGGGCACGACAGAGACATGGAGAGCGCGACCAGGGGGTACAACGAGCGGAGCTCGGGGGCGGAGCTCCTAGCATGGCGAACTGATGGCTACTTTAAGCTACATCGGTATTTCCACAAAGAGGATGGGATGATGCAGCACAACAGCGGTAGGTATTTCCCTCAATGATGAAACCAAGGTTATAGAAACAGTAGGAGAACCAAGCAACACAACGTAAACATCCCATGCACACAAATAACAACTACTCGCAACCCGACGTGTTAAAGGGGTTGTCAATCCCTTTCGGGTAACGACGCCTCAAGATAGGCAAACAGACGTGAAATAAATTATAGTAGATTGATAGATCGAACGCCAAATAAAATTAATAAGAATAAAACACAACAAGGTATTTTTGTATTTTTGATTTAATAGATCTGAAAATAAATGCAAAGGAAAAGTAGATCGCAAAGGCAAATAATATGAGAAAGAGACCCGGGGGCCGTAGGTTTCACTAGTGGCTTCTCTTGAGAAAAATAGCAAAGGGTGGGTAAACAAATTACTGTTGGGAAATTGATAGAACTTCAAATAATCATGGCGATATCCAGGCAATGATCATTATATAGGCATCATGTCCAAGATTAGTAGACTGACTCATGCTTGCATCTACTACTATTGCTCCACATATCGACCGTTATCCAACATGCATCTAGTGTATTAAGTTCATGGAGAAACGGAGTAATGCAATAAGAACGATGGCATGATGTAGACAATATCTATCTATGTAGAGATATATCCCATCATTTTATCCTTAGTAGCAACGATACATACATGTCGGTTCCCCTTCTGTCACTGGGATCAAGCACCGTAAGATCGAACCCACTACAAAGCACCTCTTCCCATTGCAAGATAAATAGATCAAGTTGGCCAAACAAAACAGAAATATCGGAGAAAAAATACGAGGCTATAAGCAATCATGCATATAAGAGATCAAAGAAACTCAAATAACATTCATGGATATAAAAAGATAGATCTGATCATAAACTCAATGTTCATCCAATCCCAACAAACACATCACAAAAAGAGTTACATCATATGGATCTCCAAGAGACCATTATATTGAGAATTCAGCGAGAGAGAGGAAGCCATCTAGTTATTAACTACGGACCCAGAAGGTCTACAAAGAACTACTCATGCATCATCGGAGAGGCACAAATGGAAGTGTTGAACCCCTCCGTGATGGTGTCTAGATTGGATCTGGTGGTTCTGGACTCTGTGGCGGCTGGAATTGATTTTCATCGACTCCCCGAGGGTTTCCGGAATATTGGGGTATTTATAGAGCAAAGAGGCGGCCCCGGGGGCACCCGAAGTGGGCACAACCCACCAGGGCGCGCTTGGACCTCCTGGCGTGCCCTGGTGGGTTGTGCTCTCCTCGGAGCACCCCCCAGGCGCTGCCTTGGCCCATTAGGTGTCTTCTGGTCCAAAAAAATTCTGCATGAAGTTTTGTTGCATTTGGACTCCGTTTGGTATTGATTTCCTGCGATGTAAAAAACATGCAGAAAACAGCAACTGGCACTTGGCACTATGTCAATAGGTTAGTACAAAAAAATGATATAAAATGACTATAAAATGATTATAAAACATCCAAGATTGATAATATAACATCATGGAACAATAAAAAATTATAGATACGTTGGAGACGTATCAGCATCCCCAAGCTTAACTCCTACCCGTCCTCGAGTAGGTAAGTGATAAAAACAGAATTTTTGATGTGGAATGCTGCCTAACATGTCATATCATATTATTTTCTTTATAGCATGGACATTTGGACTTTTATGTGATTCAAAGTAATAGTCTAGTTTTGACATGATAATTTAAATACTCAAGCATATCAACAAGCAACCATGTCTTTCAAAATATCAATGCTAAAATAAGCTATCCCTAGCCCATCATGCTCAATCATTGATCCATTCATGAAACACACTCACATATTAACTACACCCAATACTCAAGTACGATCATATTGCCTCCTAGTTGGTGCTTTTATGGAGACTCAAATTCAAAATAAAAATTGCATAAAGTAAAAGAAAGGCCCTTTGTAGAGGGAAGTTGGGATTTGTAGAGGTGTCAGAGCTCAAAGCGAAAATTGAGAGATAAAAACATTTTGGGAGGTGTGTCTTTCCCACCAACGAAAAAGACTTAGAGTTCCCAACACTTTCCATGGTAGATATATCATAGGCGGTTCTCAAACAGAAAATAAAGTTTATTCCTTTTTCCACCATACTTTTACTTTCTATGGCTAGGCGTATCCACGTTTGCCTTCCATACCAACACTTTTCAAGAATTTATTATTTGGCAACATAAAGTAAATTCATTTTTCATTTTGGGACTGGGCATCCCTAATACCTTTGCCTTACTCTCATGCAATGACAAGTGAATAAACACTCATCGTGAGAATAACACATCTAGCATGGAAAATATTAGCCACCCCTCACCGCTCCGCGAGCAGTACGAACACAAAAAAGAGAAGTTTATTTTGAAAATTAGAGATGGCACATACAAATTTGCTTAGAACAGCAAAAGAATACCGCATATAGGTAGATATAGTGGACTCATGTGGGAAAACTAGTTTAAAGGTTTTTGGATGCACAAGTAGAGATCATACTTAGTGCAAAATGAAGGCTAGCAAAAGATTGAGAAGCGACCAACCAAGAAACAAATAATCTCGTAATTAAAACTGAATAATGCACCACAAGTAGGATATAGTTTCATTGCATAATTATTGACTTTCGTGCTTGCATAGGGAATCACAAACCTTAACACCAATATCTTACTAAAGCATAATTACTCATCAACATAACTCACATATCACATCATCATATCTCAAAACTATTACTAAGAATAAAGTTTATTTTGTCCAATGATCCTCATGAAAGTTTTTGTTATATCCCTCTTGGATATCTATCAATTTGGAACTAATTTTCATATGTTGCTTTTCATAAGCTCAAACAAATATAAGTGAAGATCATGAGCATAAAATTTCTTTCTCTCAAATTAATTTAAGTGAAGCAAGAGAGAATTTCTTGAAAATTTTACTAACACTCTAATAAATCTAAGTGAACCAAGAGAGCATTTCTTCAAAAATACTAAAGCACACCGTGCTAAAAAAGATATAAGTGAAGCACTAGAGCACGTCCATAGCTCATAAAAGATTTAAGTGAAGCATAGAGAGCAATTCTAACAAGTCATGACATAATTTTGGCTCTCTCAAATAGGTGTGTGCAGCAAGGAATCAAGACCTGAAACACAAAATAAAACAAGCAAAGACTCATATCATACAAGACGCTCCAAGCGAAACACATAGTATGTGATGAATAAAAATATAGCTTCGAGTAAAATACCGATGGTCGTTAGAAGAAAGAGGGGATGCCACTCGGGGCATCCCCAAGCTTAGTTGCTTGCTCTCTTTTGGATAATAGCTTGGGATGCCGGGGAATCCCCAAGCTTAGGCTCTTCTTACTCCTTATTCCTTCATCCATCGTAAGATAACCCAAAACTTGAAACTTCAATCACACAAAACTCAACAAAACCTTCGTGAGATCCATTAGTATAAGAAAATAAATCACTACTATAAGTACTGTTGCAACCTAATCATATTTTGTTATTGCATTATGTCTATTGTATTTCAACTTTTATATTGCAAAAACGAATCAAAGAAAACCATAGAGCCATCAAAACAAGCACACAACTCAAAGAAAACAGAATCTATCAAATATAGAACAGTCTGTGGTAATCTAAATTATTCGAATACTTCTGAAACTCCAAAAATTCTGAAAAGATATGATGAGCTAAGAAATTTGTATATTAATCCTCTGAAAAAATAATTGGTATTTTATCACTCTCTGGTAAAAAATAAGAATTGTTTCGTGAGCGAAAAAGTTTCTGTTTTTTCAGCAAGATCAAACAACTATCACCCAAGAAGATCCTATAGGTTCTACTTGGCACAAACACTAATTAAGACACAAAAAACACAATCATAAAAGTAGCATAACTGTGCAAACACTCAAGAACAGAAAGCAAAAATAAATATTATTCATTGGGTTGCCTCCCAACAAGCGCTGTAGTTTTATGCCCTTAGCTAGGCATGAAGCAAGGATCTAAGTTTTGTCATCTTCGTTTCGAGATCCATAAGATGCCCTCATGATTGATTCATAGGGTGGCCTAATTATTGTTCTAGGGAAGTGTTCATACCTTTCCTCAAAGGAAATTGGAACTTAATATTGCATTCTTTCATGTCAATCAGGGCACCAATAGTGCGTAAAAACGGTCTACCAAGAATAATTGGACAAGACGGATTGCAATCAATATCAAGAACAATAAAATCTATGGGCACATAATTCTTATTTGCAAGAATAAGAACATCATTAATTCTTCCCATAGGCTTTTTAATAGTAGAATCCGCCAAATGCAAATTTAAAGAGCATTCTTCAAGATCGGTAAGACCAAGCACATCACATAAAGATTTCGGAATTGTAGAAACACTAGCACCCAAGTCACACAAAGAAAAACACTCATAATTTTTAATCCTGACTTTGATAGTTGGTTCCCATTCATCATGCAATTTTCTAGGAATTGATACTTCTAGTTCCATTTTTTCTTCTAAAGCTTTCATCATAGCATCAACAATATGATTAGTAAAAGCTTTATTTTGTTCATAAGCTTGGGGTGAATTTATTATGGATTGCAACAAAGAAATACAATCAATAAAAGAGCAACTATCATAATTAAAGTCTTTGTAATCCAAAAGAATGGACACATCACTAGTTAAGGTCTTGACCTCTTCAAACCCACTTTTAGCAATTTTCTCTACAAGATTTTCAGCCTCTGAATTATCGGGACACCTTCTAGCTAAAGTTGAATCTTCTCCAATCCCTTTTTTAATCAATCTTAACTTTACTAAACAAGGAATAAATAGAAGAAACACCAATCATTTAAGATCTTCATCACTTTTGCGAAAGTAATCACTAGAAAATGCATTTTTAAAAATTGTCTTTTAGCTCTAAGCATAGCAGTTCTTTTCTTACTTTCATCCATAGAAACATAAAGAGATTTAATTGATTCATAAACCTTAGGCACAAAAATTTTCATCTTGAGACTTTCCACATTATGAGAAATTCTATCAACACTTCTAGACAAATCATCAATCTTATTCAACTTTTCTTCTATGGAAGTGTTGAAAACATTTTGCGTGTTGATAAATTCTTTAATATTATTCTCAAGATCAGAGGTGTTCCTATTATTATTATAAGATTGATTTCCATAGCAATTACCATAATTATTAGAGGAATTACTAGGAAAAGGCCTAGGATTAAAATTATCTCTATAAGCATTGTTGTTGAAATTATTTCGAGAGATAAAATTCACATCTTCGGCATCACTATTTTGCTCAATCAAAGTAGACAAAGGCATATCATTGAAATCAATAGGAGCACTTTTACCAGCAACCAATTTCATAAGAGCATCAACTTTTTCACTTAAAGAAGAAATTTCCTCAACCGAATTAACCTTTTTACTAGTAGGAGCTCTTTCGGTATGCCATTGCGAGTAATTTGCCATAATATTATCAAGCAATTTAGTGGCTTCACCAAAAGTAATTTCCAGAAAAGTACCACCCGCGGTAGAATCTAAAAGATTACGAGAAACAAAATTCAATCGTGCATAATTTTTTTGTATGATCATCCAAAGATTTAACCATGAGTTGGGTAATTCATTAGCATCATTTTCATCCTTTCCCAAGAGTGTGCAACATGCTCATGTTCAGGTTGCTTGAAATTCATGATCTGGGTTCTAAGGGAAATGATTTTTGTGTGCGGAAAATACTTAGTGATAAAAGCATCTTTGCACTGTATTCCAAGAACTGATACTATTACGAGGCAAAGAAGAGAACCAAATTTTTGCAAAATCACGCAAAGAAAACAAAAATAATTTCATCTTCACCACATCATTGTCCACATCTTTTTTATTTTGCATATCGCATAATTCCACGAAGGTATTAAGATGGGACGCGACATCCTCATTAGGAGTACCGGAAAATTGATCTTTCATAACAAGATTCAGCAAAGCAGTATTAATATCACAAGACTCCACACTAGTGGCGGGAGGAGCAATCGGAGTTCCAATAAAATCATTGTTTTTAGTATTTCAGAAATCACATAACTTGGTGTTCTCTTGAGTCATGATGACTGCACAACAAGATTGCACTCAAAAACACATCCGGGAAGAAAACGGCGAACGAAAAAGAGGGGCGAATAAAACGGCAATTTTTTGTGAAGTGGGGGAGAGGAAAACAAGAGGCAAATCGAAAGTAATGCAAATTTGTGAGGAGATGAGATTTGTGATTAGGAACCTGGTATATGTTGAAGATCCTCCATGGCAACGGCGCCGGAAATTCCTTTTGATGGCGGCTTGAAGGTACGTCGGTATTTCCCCAAAGAGGAAGGGATGATGCAGCACAGTAGCGGTAGGTATTTCCCTCAGTGATGATACCAAGGTTATCGAACCAGTAGGAGAACCAGGAAACACAATGTAAACAACCCCTGCACACAAATAACAACTATTCGCAACCCGACATGTTAAAGGGGTTGTCAATCCCTTTCGGGTAACGACGCCTCAAGATAGTCAAACAGATGTGATATAAATTGTAGTAGATTGATAGATCGAATGCCAAATAAAATAAATAAGAATAAAACACAGCAAGGTATTTTTGTATTTTTGGTTTAATAGATCTAGATATAAATGCAAAGGAAAAGTAGACCGCAAAGGCAAATAATATGAGAAAGAGACCTGAGGGCCATAGGTTTCACTAGTGGCTTCTCTCGAGAAAAATAGCAAACGGTGGGTAAAAAAATTACTGTTGGGCAATTGATAGAACTTCAAATAATCATGACGATATCCAGGCAATGATCATTATATAGGCATCATGTCCAAGATTAGTAGACCGACTCCTGCCTGCATCTACTACTATTACTCCACACATCGACCGCTATCCAGCATGCATCTAGTGTATTAAGTTCATGGAGAAACGGAGTAATGCAATAAGAATGATGGCATGATGTAGACAAGATCTATATATGTAGAGATAGACCCAATCGTTTTATCCTTAGTAGCAACGATACATACGTGTCGGTTCCCCTTCTATCACTGGGATCAAGCACCGTAAAATCGAACCCACTACAAAGCACCTCTTCCCATTGCAAGATAAATAGATCAAGTTGGCCAAACAAAACCCAAATTTCGGAGAAGAAATACGAGGCTATAAGAAATCATGTATATAAGAGATCAAAGAAACTCAAATAACTTTCATGGATATAAAAAGATAGATCTGATCATAAACTCAAAGTTCATCCGATCCCAACAAACACACCGCAAAAAGAGTTACATCATATGGATCTCCAAGAGACCATTGTATTGAGAATTCAGCGAGAGAGAGGAAGACATCTAGCTACTAAGTACGGATCCAAAGGTCTACAAAGAACTACTCACGCATCATCGGAGAGGCACCAATGGAAGTGGTGTACCCCTCCGTGATGGTGTCTAGATTGGATCTGGTTGTTCTGGACTCTGCGGCGGCTGGAATTGATTTTCGTCGACTCCCCTAGGGTTTCTGGAATATTGGGGTATTTATAGAGCAAAGAGGCGGTCCGGGGGGCACCCGAAGTGGGCACAAACCACCAGGGCGCGCCTGGGCCTCCTGGCGCGCCCTGGTGGGTTGTGCTCTCCTCAAAGCACCCCCCAGGCGCTGCCTTGGCCCATTAGGTGTCTTCTGGTCCAAAAAAATTCTCCGTGAAGTTTCGTTGCATTTGGACTCCGTTTGGTATTGATTTCCTATGATGTAAAAAACATGTAGAAAACAACAACTGGCACTTGGCACTATGTCAATAGGTTTGTCGGTGTACTAAAGTAGGGGTACCTTAGTACCCCGAACTTGTGCACGGGCAGTAGTAGCGTCCCGCGGCAAGGCTTGCCAGGGGAGCGACAAGAGTCTCCACGGCCCTTTCTGGGCCGGACGGAGGCCAAGTGATCGAGCCTAGAAGACCAGGCCCCGGCAAGAGGAGCTTGCCGGGCCAAGGAGGCGAGGTCCGGCAAGAGGAGCTTGCCGGGCCAAGGCGACAAGGCCCCGGAAAAAGGAGCTTGCCGGGACGACTAAGCCGAAGCACCAAGGCCCCGGCGGGAGGAGCTCGCCGGGACGGCCAAGCCAAGGCACCCCAAGAAAAGCCCGCCGCGGCGCGCCGCGCGCCCCGGCGAGGCCTGACGAGCGGCAAGCTTTCAGGTGCGGCAAGACAACCACCGCGGCAAGCCACTTGCCGCGGCAAACCACCACCTCAGGCCTGCGCTACAGCTCACCTGACCACGCATCACTCTGGAGCTTCCCCAGAGGCACGTGGCGGGGCGCCGCGCAACCTGAGGCGCGCGGTGGCATGCGACGTTGGCAGAGTCGCCCCCGTGGCAAGCGGAGGCGCCCCCAACGGTCCGCCTCGGTACTGTTCGGGCGATCCAGACGGGCATTTAATGCCTTTGTCCCCCGCCGTCAGAGTTAGGTGCGATAGCACTGTGCGGCCACTATTCGCACAGTTCCTTGCCATTTTTACCCTCACCTGCGTCGCTACCTGTGGGAAACCCCTTAGCATATAAAAGGAGGCCCATGCGCACGTAGGGAGGGGACGAGGGAAGAAGGAGGACACCAAAAGGAGGACACCAAGTAGACCCTCGTCTACGTCCAGCTCCAACTTACTGTAGCTTCTTGCGCTCCAGGGCAAGAACTCGAATCAACCAGACAAGCAGCAGTAGGGTTTTACGCATCCGTGCGGCCCGAAGCTGGGTAAAATCGTTGTGTGTGTGTCGCCTCGATCTGCTCTTTGCGCAACCTCCGCCCCCTGCCGAACCGAAAAGGGGCTCCGTCCCCATAGGTGCTCGTGGAGGCCGATTTCCCCCGACAAGGTTAGTACCAAAAAATGATATAAAATGACTATAAAACGATTATAAAACATCCAAGATTGATAATATAATAGCATGGAACAATAAAAATTATAGATACATTGGAGATGTATCACGGCCTCGGCAAGTATGGGAGACTACGGCGACGGAAACGAGGGGGAAAGGGGAATCGAAGGAGGGCCTCACAGTGGTGCTCATGGGTGCTTCGGGGAAGCCGGGGGAGCTTGGGAGGCGGTGAATCGACGCGAGGACCGTGGCAGTGCAGACGGGAAGAAGAAGATGATGGCGAGGCTTGGAGCCGTCCTAGCTCGGGACCGTGCTCGTGGACGATGCAGTGGAGGTGAAAGGAGCTCCTGGACAAGCTCCAAGCATGCTGGGGCGACGGTGGTCGCGTGGAGTCGGAGGTTTCGTGCGCCGACGAAATCAAGAGAGAGAGAGCGGGCGAGAGGAAGAGTGGGGTGGTCTAGGGTTCCGGGGAGGGAGAGAGGGGTAGGGGCTGCCCTTATGCGCGACGAGGAACCGCGGGATGGTCGCCACGCACCCACAACCACGTCCATGGTGGTTCGGATGAGTGCCTCCACCCCGTGTGAACAGGGAGGAGGAGGATGGCTCCTGGTGGGCTGGGTCTGCACTTTGGCCACTAGGGCCCAGTGCAGCAGTAGGAGTTCCTCTACCTATTTTCCTTTTGTAAAACTTTTCTGTTTTCTTCCTTTTCTTTTTATATACACTCTTTGTATTTAACTAAGCCATCAAATGATTTTTGCAAAATATGGAACTTGGTACAAAATAGGTGTTGCATTTTTAGGCACCGCCATAAGATGTTTTAGAGGTATTTGAATTCATTTGAAATTTTGTTTAAATAGAAATGATAAAATTTGGGGCTGTTTGCCACAATTTTGGATGGTTTAGGGCATTTAAACACTTTTTAAAAATGTTGGTTCACCACCAATATTAACAAATGAATATTTTCCACATGATGAACAATTTAGTTTTAATGTTTGAAAACTTTTATCATTTGACTTTATTTCAAACTTGAATTTGAATCGGTTTCGAACTAACGCGAGATTAACAACAGTAACCGAGGTGACATGGCATCATTAGCATGGAATTATTGTAGCTTAATTATCCGGGCATCACAATTCCCCTCCACTACAAGAAATCTTGTCCCGAGATTTAAAAGGTAGAGTAAGAGGGGAAATTCTAATTACGTAGTTCTAACGGATCTTCTCGCTCTTGGTTGCTCTTCTTGCAGAGGTCGATCCACTATGTTGATGTCTTCATTTCTCTACTTCAAGTCATCATGATGAAGTCGGCATCCTTTCTTTAGGAACTCCATCGTACTTACAAAAGAATAAAGGGTGGGCATTCCGGGAGAACGGACCTCTGCAAGGTTCGTTATTAAATGGGTCAAGGAACTTACAAATGGTTCTAGTACTAAAAGCTTGTGTGATGTGAACCAATGCCATACAGTTTTCTTCATCAAATCGTGTGTGATATAGTTGAATAAAGCAAATGGTTAACGGAGGCAGAGCATGTGTGATCGTTACACCTATCACACATGAGGTTGTACATAAAACTGTGTGGGATGTACATACGAACGGAAATGTTTGTCTGGGATTCACTTTGTGGGATGTGCAGACGAACGGAAATGTTTGTCTGAGATTCACTATGTGGGATGTGCAGACGAACGAAAGCGTTTGTCCGGGATTCACTGGGTGGGATATTGATACGTCCATTTTGCATCATGTTTACCTACTATTATTTATAATGTTTTTATGTGTAATAATGCTTTTTGCAGTAATTCTAATGCCTTCTCTCTCATAATATGCAAGGTACACACAAAGAGGGAGAATTCTAGCAACTGGAAATCTGGACCTGAAAAAGCTACGTCAAGCTACCTTTTCTGCACAACTCCAAATAAGCTGAAACTTCACGAGGAATTTTTTATGGCATAAATAATAAATACTGGAGCAAATAACCACCGGAGGGGGCCACCTGGTGAGCACAAGACACTAGGGCGCGCCTGGCCTCCCAGGCGCGCCCTGGTGGGTTGTGCTCAGCCCAGCCCACCTCCGGTGCCCACCTTCTGGTATATAAGTCATTTTGACCTAGAAAACAGAAGGAGATGATATTCAGGACGGAGCGCCGCCGTCTCGAGGCGGAACTTGGGCAGGAGCACTTTTGCCCTCCGGTGGAGCGATTCCATCGAGGGAACTTCCCTCCTGGAGTGGGAAATCATCCACATCATCATCACCAACAACTCTCCCATCTTGGGGAGAGTAATCGTCATTGACATCTTCAACAAGACCATCTCTCTCAAACCCAAGTTCATCTCTTGTGTTCAATCTGTGTACCGGAACTATAGATTGGTGCTTATGGGTGACTAGTAGTGTTGATTACATCTTGTAGTTGATTACTATATGGTTTATTTGGTGGAAGATTATATGTTAAGATCCAATATGCTATTTAATACTCCTCTGATCTTGAGCATGATTATCATTTGTGAGTACTTACTTTTTTTCTTGAGGTCATAGGAGAAATCTTGTTGCAAGTAATCATGTGAACTTGATATGTGTTCGATATTTTGATAGTATGTATGTTGTGATTCTCTTAGTGGTGTCACGTGAACGTTGACTATAGGACACTTCACCATATTTCGACCTAAGGGAATGCATTGTGGCGTAGTTATTAGATTATGGGTTGTGAGAGTGATAGAAGCTTAAACCCTAGTTTATGCGCTATTCTGTAAGGGACCGATTGGATCCAAAAGTTTAATGCTATGGTTAGAATTTATTCTTAATACTTTGCTCGTAGTTGCGGATGCTTGCGATGGGGTTAGTCATAAGTAGGAGGTTTGTTCAAGTAAGAACAAGACCTAAGCACCGGTCCACCCACATATCAAATTATCAAAGTAGCGAATACGAATCGAATCAACATGATGAACATGACTAGATGAAATTCCCGTGTACCCACAAGAATGCTTTGCTTACTATAAGAGACCGTTTTAACCTGTCCTTTGCCTCAAAAGGATTGGGCTACCTTACTGCATTTTTTTTACTATTATCGTTACTTGCTCGTTACAAATTATCTTGCTATCAAACTACTCTGTTACTTAGAATGTCAGCACTTGCAGACATTACCGTGCTGAAAACCACTTGTCATTTCCTTATGCTCCCCGTTGGGTTCAACACTCTTACTTATTAAAAATGTAACATCCCAAATTTTCAATTTGGAATGTTATACATTAGATCATCATTGCATATCATATTTTATTTGCTTTTGGCCTGATCCAGAAATTCTACGCAACTCAAGGACCCACGGAGAGTGTTGGGGATTTCGTTATTTTCATATTTGGGTTTTCTCAAATTTCGAAAATAGGATCATTTGATTTTATTTATTTTATCTTCAATTATTACAATTATAAAAATAAGTGAGAGGGAATAAAATGACTTTCCCAAAATAAAGGAATATTGAGGATTTAATAAAAAAATCAAATAAGATTTTATTTCGGAGTTTTTGGCTATTTTATTTGAATTTAGGAAAAATGCGCGTTTTAAAAAAATGCATTTTGGCCCCAAATAAATGTTCACCTTGTCCGCCTTGATTTTAGAAATCGGGGAAAATTTATTTCGGAATTTTTGGAGTTCGTTTAATATTTCTTTTATTTGTTTTTCTGCGCAAAACTATTTAAAAAAACGAACCGACCTAGCCGGGCCGTACCCGACCTGAACTCAAGCCCGCCCGGCCTTTATAAGCCGGGGGAGCCCAGCCCGGGCCGCCCTAACCCTAGCCACCACCGCACCGAGCCGTCGCCGCCGCAGCCGCCCGCGCCGCTCCCTGCCGCCGCCTCGCCGAGCCGCCACCGCCCGCCACCTCGCCGCCGACCGCCGCCGCCCCGCCGGAGTTGCCGCACCGCAGGTAGCCGCCGCTGCCGCCGGTCTTCACCGGTCAACCGCCTGGTTTTTTTATAAAACCGCGGTCGTTTTTTTATTTAGATTGGTTTATTTTTTTCCGGTTTAGTTTATTTAGCGGACGTTCGTCCGTACGTTCGTTTTAACGAACAGTTTTCGTCGTTTAGTCGCAGACAGCGAACGTTTGTTCGTTAGCCTGTTCGTCGTTTTTTTTCTTGGATTTTCCGCGATTATTTCTGATCGCGATTTCTGATCTGACTTTTGTTTTAGTATAACTTTTCGCTCGTTTATCGGAATCAAGCGATTCAAGCGCCTAGAGTTTCGTATCAAAACCCTCTTTCTGTTTAACAAACTCAAACAAGTTTTTTACTTCTGTAAAATTTGACTTAGGTCCAGATTAGTAAATGAAGCTTATTTCTTACGTCGTTTGACTTTCGTTGTTTCGTTTGATTTGATTCTTTTTGCAAACCGGAGTTCTTAAGTTGAACTTTTTGGTTAGATCTCTTATTTGAGTTTTCTCTGTGCATTAGATGAGTACTGATTGTATGCTTGTTTGTTTGTTTGCGATAGAGTACCCGGAGTGCGCCGCCTGTTACTTCGAGTCTCTAGGTTTCACGGATCATCAGCAAGGCAAGTAACACTTTGATCATATCCCTTTCATACCCAGTTTTTATGCATTAGATCAATCCTCAAACATTGCATGATTAGGATCTAATTAAATTGTGGGTTTTGGGAAGTAGATGAGGTAGTGCCTATTACCTGTTTTATTGTCAAACCCTTGGGAGTTACTTCTACGTTTGCTTATTGCCATGCTATGCTAGTAGATGTGGATTGGGTGAGTGTATCCATGACAGATGTGAGAATGTTAATTAATGGTTTATTTAAGGTGGCAACTTTAATACACATCTGGGTGGATTGAGGCACCTGGGTATTCCAGTGATTGTCTGTTTTTTTATGGACCGCCACCCAGGCTCAAAGGGATCATGAGATTATTCATACTAGAAACTTCCGTGTGCAGCCACAAGCTATTACGGGCTCTAGCATAGTTGATTAAGTTGTGTGAACTCTTACAGTGGTAGACTAGCAGATGTAGGGGATGTAGGTGTACCGGTCTACCCATCGTAAGGTGCTAACACTTTTCAAAGACTATGTCTCGGTCATCCGTTTCTCAAACACCATGTAGTGCGATAAATCCAATGGAGGAGATCGAGTCTTGTGGGGAAAAGTGCGCAAACCTCTGCAGAGTGTATAAACTAATCATGGTTAGCCGTGTCCCCGTTTATGGACATCTTGAGTATCTAGTACTTGGATTATCATGTGAATCTCATCATGTGACTTTAATTAATTTTGTTGGGTTTTAATGATGATGCTTAATTGGGATTGAGAGGGTGTCAACGCTCTCAATGTTTAACAACCACCATGATAGTTAAATAAAATTTATTTCTTTGCAGTAAGGAAAAATTGGCTTTACGCAAAACTGTAACCATAGAGCTTTCCACCAGCCATATATGCATGTAGTATAGCCTATTTCTATTCATTACTCTCTATGTGTTACATTGCCAGCATATTCCATGTGCTGACCTGTTTTCGGGCTGCAACGTTCATGTTGCAGACTTTTTAGACGACAATTAAGGAGCCTTTAGGTCGCGGTTCTATACTCAGTGATGCCGTTGGAGTTGATAGACTCACTTATCTTCCAAGTCTTCCGATGTTATCGTTATTAGATGGCCTTAAGCCATATTATTTGTAATAAGTTCTCTTTTGAGATATTCGATGTAATAAGTGTGTGATTGCTACTCTGTTATAAATCCTTCAAGTACTGTGCATGTCAGCATTACTGATCTAGGGATGACACTGATGCACAGAGATCAGACTGTTTGAGATCTGGTCGCTACAAGATGGTATCAGAGCACACACTGACTGTAGGACACGACCACTAAGATAAAGCCCTAGACCACTACTCTCTTCTCATTTCTGACCTCTCATCTTTTCTACTCTTTTAGGATGGCGGATGCAAGGAACAAGTTCACGCAACCGGATGAAGATACACCTTTGGACGCCACCTGAAGGAAGTCACTAAGTACCTGAACATCGGAGTACCAAGGTTCACTGGGACCTACAACGCCACTTTACCCGGGGAGGAGCCCTGGGTGATTCAAGTACAAGTTCCAGGAAGGACATTCACGCTAGTCACCGAGCCCATAGAGTTTTCCTTTGATACACCCACCTAGAGTCTAGGAAAGAGCATGGCAGCACACATCACCATGGGACGTATTGGAGAAGTTTACCGCAATGATCTCAAGGATACTATCTACCAGATTTGTGGGCGCCGAGATGAGCAATGGGAGATGATCAGCACCAGGAAGGATAGAACAATCGCAACTTTTATCCAGGAGTTAAACCAGCACATTCGTCGTCAGGAGAACCAGATGTGCGCAGGCATGTTAGATCTCAAGAAGGCGATGACAAGAATCACGGAGCTGGAGGAAGAACTCAAGGCTACACGCGAAGATTATATGGAGGAAATCGATGTATTAGTGGAGAATAATGACGACCTGACCAGGAAGCTAGGAGTTCTCATGGGAGATCCCGCGCCAGGAGGAAAAGATGACGATTCCACTTGCCCGGGGAACTATATCATCATCGATGACACCGACTCGGACCCAGACGACAGCGATGATGACTATGTTGATGAAGCTGGAGCAGATATCATGGAGTCTTCATCGGAGCAGTTTTTCTAGTAGACCACCATAACAGTAGTAGTATTCCACCATGTATATAGCATAGTCCAAGCACTTTTACAATGATAGTTCTAGACCGATTGTATGCCCTTGTTTGAATTGAATGAAGTGATTTTGTGTGCATTTGCCTCATGTGCATATGGGTAGTGTTTTCTCTCTAGACCTCAATCTTTTCTTAATTCTCATCTTTTCTAAACCCTCACATGCCTCCGAGACATGACAATGGATTTGCTTTTCCACCGGAGCTCACTCAGTTGATCCAGCAGCAGAATGCATTGATGCAGTTGCTAGTCCAGAATCAGAATCAGGGGAACAACAACAACAACAACAACAACAACAACAACAACAACAACAACAACAACAACAACAACAACAACAACAACAACAACAACAATCCACCACCACCACATGTGGATCACTTAACCCGTTTCCTTAGACTGAATCCACCGGTGTTCTCTAGTAGAACTGAGTCGATAGTGGCAGATGATTGGCAACGCAAGACAGGGAGGGAATTCACCACAGCAGGATGCACAGATGCGAAAAAGGTGCGTTTTTCCGCACATTAGCTTGAAGGACCCGCAACATCATGGTGGAAGAATTTCACATCCACTTACCCTATCAACACTGTCACATGGGATCAGTTTCAGCAGGCTTTCCGTACTGCCCATGTTTCAGCAGGCTTTCCGTACTGCCCATGTTTCAGCAGGAGCTATGGCCATGAGGACGGGCTGTTGGCCAATATGTGGATGACTTTAGTAAGTTAGCACGTTATGCCCCGGATGACGTTGCTACGGATGCAGCTAAGCAGGAGAAGTTTCTGGAAGGACTGAATGATGAGTTGAGCATGCCGTTGATGGTAGCAACTTTCAACAACTACCAGGAGTTGGTAGATCGTGCTCTTATGATTGAAGGGAAGCGGCAGCAGATTGAGAACCGCAAGAGGAAGTATGGACAAGAGGAATACAATTCAGGAGCTCAGCAGAAGCCACGTTTTACCCCGAAATCGGGAGGAAATTTTCAACATACCCATGGAGGAGGGAGTTCGCATAATCATAATGGCCCAAGAATGGTAATGGGAATTGGGGAAGCAACGAACAGGATCGTACCAACCCATCAACCCCAGCCAAGAGAGACCTGAGCCAAGTCACTTGTTATAAATGTCAGAAGACCGGACATTATGCCAATGAATGTCCTGAAGCCCAGAATGGAAATGGCAATGGAATCTCTGGGAAGAAGCCGAACCCTTTCAACAGGGGACAGGTGAACCACGTTAATGTGGAGGAGGTTGAAACCCAGCCAGATGCAGTAATCGGTAAGTTTTTGGTTAAGTCTTTTACTACAATCGTTCTTTTTTATACTGGTGCATCACATTCATACATATCAAGGGGATTCGTGGATAAGTAAAAACTGCCCACCAATGTTCTTAAGACACCTATGTTAGTAAGCTCACCAGGAGCGGAGTATATGGCCAATAGTGGATGTTTTCAGGTGCCATTGAGTATAGGTAGGCATGTGTTTCCCTCGGATTTGATCATTCTGGAATCGCAAGGCTTGGATGTAATTCTGGGTATGGATTGGCTATCGATGTATGGAGGAAACATCGATTGCGCCAGTAAGATGATTTTGCTTACCACCCGAGAGGGAAGAAGGATCAAGTATGTATCACGGCATGTGCTGATTAGGACTCAAGTAAATTCCTTATCAGGAGTTGTACAGAAGGAATTACCGGTGGTAAAGGATTTTTCGGATATATTTCCAGAAGAGTTGCCAAGCATGCCACCGGATAGAGACATTGAGTTTTTGATTGAGCTTTTGCCAGGCACAGGACCAATTTCTAAGAGACCGTATAGAATGCCTGCAAAGGATTTGGAGGAGATTAAAAAGCAGATTAAGGAGTTACTGGATAAGGGATATATTCGCCCAAGTTCGTCACCTTGGGGATCACCAGTACTTCTAGTGGAAAAGAAGGATGGATCGTTAAGGATGGTTGTTGATTATCGTGGATTGAATGAAGTGACGATCAAGAATAAGTACCCACTGCCGATGATCAATGATTTGTTTGAACAATTGCAAGGAGCCAAGGTATTTTCCAAGATCAATTTGCGATCAGGATACCACCAGTTGAAGATTCGAGAGCAGGACATACCTAAGACAACTTTTAGCACAAGGTACGGGATGTATGAGTATACCGTTATGTCATTTGGTCTAACTAACGCACCTGCCTATTTTATGAACATGATGAACAAAGTGTTTATGGAGTTTTTGGATAAGTTTGTCGTAGTGTTCATTGATGATATTCTGGTTTACTCGAAGAATGAAGAAGAACATAAAGAACATTTGCGTTTGGTACTTGGTAAGCTCAGAGAACATCAGTTATACGCCAAGTTCAACAAATGTGAGTTTTGGTTGAAGGAAGTTGGATTCCTCGGACATGTTATATCCAGAGAAGGAATAGCTGTAGATCCCACAAAGGTTGTCACTGTGACAAATTGGGAAGCCCCAACAACAGTTGGAGAGATCCAGAGTTTTCTTGGTCTCGCAAGATACTACCGGAGATTCATTGAAAATTTCTCGAAGAATGCAAAACCTATGACGGAGTTGTTGAAGAAGGATATCAAGTTCAAATGGACTGAGGAATGTGAGGCCAGTTTCCAGGAGTTGAAGAAACTTTTGGTTACCTTGCCAGTGTTGATTCTGCCATATCAGTGCAAGGATTATGAGGTGTATTGCGACGCTTCACGTCGAGGACTTGGAGAAGTGCTTATGCAGGAGGGAAGAGTTGTTTCGTATGCTTCACGACAGCTTAAGCCCCATGAGCTGAATTATGCTACACATGATTTGGAGTTAGCAGCCATAGTGCACGCCTTAAAGACGTGGAGACATTTTCTCATCGGAAACCATTGTGAGGTGTACACGGATCTCAAGAGTTTGAAGTACATCTTCATGCAGAAGGAGTTGAATCTCAGGCAAAGAAGATGGTTGGAGCTCATCAAGGATTATGACATGAGATTACATTATCATCCCTGAAAGGCTAACGTAGTAGCCAATGCGTTGAGCCGCAAGAGCCATGTCAACACACTAACGACCGGAGAGTTACCAAAGGAGTTAGCCGAGGATCTTCGTGAGCTATGTTTGGAGATAGTTCCGAGAGGTTATGTAGCAGCATTGGAGATTCAGTCTACTCTGATAGATAAGATCAGAGAAGCTCAGAAGACCGATAAGGAGATCGCCACCATAAAAGAGAGGATGAGCAAAGGAAAAGCCAAAGGATTTCGTGAGGATGAACACGATACTTTATGGTTCGAGGACCATGTTTATGTGCCTAATGATCCGGAGATCAGGAAGTTGATTCTGCAAGAGGCCCATGATTCGCCATACTCGATTCACCCAGGAAATACCAAGATGTATTTGGATTTGAAAGACACTCTCTGGTGGACCAGAATGAAGAAGGATATTGCAGAGTATGTAGCAGTTTGTGATGTATGTCAGAAAGTAAAGGCATAGTATCAGAAGCCAGCAGGATTGCTACAGCCATTGCCGATACCCGAATGGAAGTGGGATAAGCTAGGCATGGATTTTATCACGGGATTACCCAGGACCCGTTCAGGCTATGACTCGATATGGGTTGTAGTCGATCGTTTGACAAAGGTAGCTCATTTCATCCCAGTGAAGACTACTTACAGCAGTGCCAAGTTGTCTAAGATATACATGGCAAGGATCGTATGTCTGCATGGAGTTCCGAGGAGCATTGTATCAGATAGAGAACTCAGTTTACCTCAAAGTTCTAGAATCAGATGCACGAAACGTTGGGTACCAGGCTAGAGTTCAGTACAGCTTTTCATCCGCAGACCGATGGACAGACCGAGAGAGTCAATCAGATTTTGGAGGATATGCTGAGAGCTTGTGCGCTAGATTATGGATCTAGTTGGGACGACAATTTGCCGTATGCAGAGTTCTCTTACAACAATAGTTATCAATCTAGTTTGAAGATGGCCCCTTTTGAAGCCTTGTACGGAAGGAGGTGCAGAACACCATTGTTGTGGGATGAAGTTGGAGACCGCCAGTTGTTTGGACCAGATTTGATTAAGGAGTCTGAACAGAAGGTGAAGTTGATTCACGATAGGCTCAAGGAAGCCCAGTCTAGGCAAAATAGCTATGCAGATTCTAAACACAAGGAGACAGTTTACGAAGTCGGAGACAGAGTTTATCTTCGTGTATCCCCGCTTCGAGGAGTTAAGCGCTTTGGAGTTAAGGGAAAATTAGCGCCATGTTTTGTGGGACCATACAAAGTTTTGGAGTGTATGGGAGAAGTTGCTTACAAATTGGAGTTGCCAGAAGGATTGTCGAGAGTTCAAGACGTGTTCCACGTTTCCCATTTGAAGAAGTGCCACGCAGAGATGGCGGATATATCGCTAAGAGATACAGTGCCGCTGGAAGCAATTCGGTTGGATAGTCATTTAACCTATGAGGAGAAACCAGTTAAGATTCTCGAATATGCCAGCCAAGTCACCCGCAGCAAGGTTATCAAGTTTTGTAAAGTTCAGTGGAGCCACCACACCGAGGATGAAGCCACCTGGGAGCGAGAGGAAGATCTGCTGAAGGACCACCCTCACCTATTTTGTAGCCAACCCGAATCTCGAGGGCGAGATTAATTTTAAGGGGGGTAGGTTTGTAACATTCCAAATTTTCAATTTGGAATGTTATACATTAGATCATCATTGCATATCATATTTTATTTGCTTTTGGCCTGATCTAGAAATTCTACGCAACTCAAGGACCCACGGACAGAGTTGGGGATTTCGTTATTTTCATATTTGGGTTTTCTCAAATTTTGAAAATAGGATCATTTGATTTTATTTATTTTATTTTCAATTATTCCAATTATAAAAATAAGTGAGAGGGAATAAACAAAATAAAGGAATATTGAGGATTTAATAACAAAATCAAATAAGATTTTATTTCGGAGTTTTGGGCTATTTTATTTGAATTTAGGAAAAATGCCCGTTTTTCAAAATTGCATTTAGGCCCCAAATAAATGTTCACCTTGTCCGGCTAGATTTTACAAGTTGGGGAAAATTTATTTCGAGATTCTTGGGGTCCGTTTTAGTATTTCTTTTATTTGTTTTTTGCGTGAAACTATTTAAAAAAAACGAACCGACCTAGCCGGGCCGTACCCGACCCGGACTCTATCCCGGCCGGCCTTTATAAGCCGGGGGAGCCCAGCCCGAGATGCCCTAACCCTAGCCGCCCTGAGCCACCGCCGCCGCCTGCGCCGCGTCGTGCCGCCGCCCGCGCCGCGCCACGCCGCTGCCTCGCCGAGCCGCCGCAGCCCGCCACCTCGCCGCCGACCACCGCCGCCCCGCCGAAGTTGCCGCGGCCACAGGTAGCCGTCGCCGTCGGTCTTCACCGGTCAACCGCCCAGTTTATTTATAAAACCACGGTCATTTTTTATTTAGATCGGTTTATTTTTTTTCCCGGTTTAATTTATTTTGCGGACGTTCGTCCGTACGTTCGTTTTAATGAACGGTTTTCGTCGTTTAGTCGCAGACAGCGAACGTTCGTTCGTTAGCCTGTTCGTCGTTTTTTTCCTTTTCAGGGATTTTCTGCGATTATTTCTGATCGCGATTTCTGATCCAGTTTTCGTTTTAGTATAACTTTTCTCTCGTTTATCGGAATCAGGCGATTCAAGCGCCTAGAGTTTCGTATCGAAACCCTCTTTCCGTCTAACCAACTCAAACAAGTTTTTACTTCTATAAAATTTGACTTAGGTCCAGATTAGTAAACAAAGCTTATTTCTTTCGCTGTTTGACTTTCGTTGTTTCGTTCGATTTGATTCTTTTTGCAAACCGGATTTCTTAAGTTAAACTTTCAGGTTAGATCTCTTATTTGAGTTTTCCCTGTGCATTAGATGAGTACTTATTGTATGCTTGTTTGTTTGTTTGCGATAGAGTACCCGGAGTGTGCCGCCTGTTACTTCGAGTCTCTAGGTTTCACGGATCATCAGCAAGGCAAGAAACACTTTAATCATATCCCTTTCATACCCAGTTTTTATGCATTAGATCAATCCTCAAACATTGCATGATTAGGATCTAATTAAATTGTGGGTTTTGGGAAGTAGATGAGGTAGTGGCTATTACCTGTTTTATTGTCAAACCCTTGGGAGTTACTTCTACGTTTGCTTATTGCCATGCTATGCTAGTAGACGTGGATTGGGTGAGTGTATCCATGACAGATGTGAGAATGTTAATTAATGGTTTATTTAAGGTGGCAACTTTAATACACATCTGGGTGGATTGAGGCACCTGGGTATTCCAGCGATTGTCTGTTTTTTATGGACCGCCAACCAGGCTCAAAGGGATCATGAGATTATTCATACTAGAAACTTCCGTGTGCAGCCACAAGCTATTATGGGCTCTAGCATAGTTGATTAAGTTGTGTGAACTCTTACAGTGGTAGACTAGCAGATGTAGGGGATGTAGGTGTACCGGTCTACCCATCGTAAGGTGCTAACGCTTTTGAAAGACTGTGTCTCGGTCATCCGTTTCTCAAACACCATGTAGTGCGAGAAATCCAATGGAGGAGATCGAGTCTTGTGGGGAAAAGTACACAAACCTCTGGAGAGTGTATAAACTAATCATGGTTAGCCATGTCCCCGGTTATGGACATCTTGAGTATCTAGTACTTGGATTATCATGTGAATCTCATCATGTGACTTTAATTAATTTTGTTGGGTTTTAATGATGATGCTTAATTGGGATTGAGAGGGTATCAACGCTCTCAATGTTTAACAACCACCATGATAGTTAAATAAACTTTATTTCTTTGCTGTAGGGAAAAATTGGCTTTACGCAAAACTGTAACCATAGAGCTTTCCACCAGCCATATATGCATGTAGTATAGCCTATTTCTCTTCATTACTCTCTATGTGTTGCATTGCCAGCATATTCCATGTGCTGACCTGTTTTCGGGCTGCAACGTTCATGTTGCAGACTTTTTAGACGACAATTAAGGAGCCTTTAGGTCGCGGTTCTATACTCAGTGATGCCGTTGGAGTTGATAGACTCACTTATCTTCCAAGTCTTCCGATGTTATCGTTATTAGATGGCCTTAAGCCATATTATTTGTAATAAGTTCTCTTTTGAGATATTCGATGTAATAAGTGTGTGATTGCTACTCTGTTATAAATCCTTCAAGTACTGTGCATGTCAGCATTACTGATCTAGGGATGACACTGATGCACAGAGATCAGACTGTTTGAGATCTGGTCGCTACAAGATGGTATCAGAGCACACACTGACTGTAGGACACGACCACTAAGATAAAGCCCTAGACCACTACTCTCTTCTCATTTCTGACCTCTCATCTTTTCTACTCTTTTAGGATGGCGGATGCAAGGAACAAGTTCACGCAACCGGATGAAGATACACCCTTTGGACGCCACCTGAAGGAATTCACTAAGTACCAGAACATCGGAGTACGAAGCTTCACCGGGACCTACAACGCCACTTTACCCGAGGAGGAGCACTGGATGATTCAAGTACAAGTTCCAGGAAGGACATTCACGCTAGTCACCGAGCCCATAGAGTTTTCCGTTGATACACCCACCTGTAGTCTAGGAAAGAGCATGGCAGCCCACATCACCATGGGACGTATTGGAGAAGTTTACCGCAATGATCTCAAGGATACTATCTACCAGATTTGTGGGCGCCGAGATGAGCAATGGGAGATGATCAACACCAGGGAGGATAGATCAATCGCAGCTTTTATCCAGGAGTTAAACCCGCACATTCGTCCTCAGGAGAACCAGATGTGCGCAGGCATGTTAGATGTGAAGAAGGCGATGACAAGAATCACGGAGCTGGAGGAAGAACTCAAGGCTACACACGAAGATTATATGGAGGAAATTGAAGTATTAGTGGAGAAGAATGATGACCTGACCAGGAAGCTAGGAGTTTTCATGGGAGATCCCGCGCCAGGAGGAAAAGATGACGATTCCACTTGCCCGGGGAACTATATCATCATCGACGACACCGACTCGGACCCAGACGACAGCGATGATGACTATGTTGATGAAGCTGCAGCAGATATCATGGAGTCTTCATCGGAGCAGTTTTTCTAGTAGACCACCATAACAGTAGTAGTATTCCACCATGTATATAGCATAGTCCAAGCACTTTTATAACGATAGTTCTACACCGATTGTATGCCCTTGTTTGAATTGAATGAAGTGATTTTGTTTGCATTTGCCTCATGTGCATATGGGTAGTGTTTTCTCTCTAGACCTCAATCTATTCTTAATTCTCATATTTTCTAAACCCTCAGATGCCTCCGAGACATGACAATGGATTTGCTTTTCCACCGGAGCTCACTCAGTTGATCCAGCAGCAGAATGCATTGATGAAGTTGCTAGCCCAGAATCAGAATCAGGGGAACCGCAGGATGGTCGCCACGCACCCACAACCACGTCCATGGTGGTTCGGATGAGTGCCACCACCCCGTCTGAACAGGGAGGAGGAGGAGGATGGCTCCTGGTGGGCTGGGTCTGAACTTTGGCCACTAGGGCCCAGTGCAGCAGTAGGAGTTCCTCTACCTCTTTTCCTTTTGTAAAACTTTTTTGTTTTCTGCCTTTTCTTTTTATATACACTCTTTGTATTTAACTAAGCCATCAAATGATTTTTGCAAAATTTGGAACTTGGTACAAAATAGGTGTTGCATTTTTAGGCACCGCCATAAAATGTTTTAGAGGTATTTGAATTCATTTGAAAATTTGTTTAAATAGAAATGATAAAATTTGGGGCTGTTTGCCACAATTTTGGATAGTTTAGGGCATTTAAACACTTTTTAAAAATGTTGGTTCACTACCAATATTAACAAATGAATATTTTCCACATGATGAACATTTTAGTTTTAATGTTTGAAAACTTTTATCATTTGACTTTATTTCAAACTTGAATTTGAATCGGTTTCGAACTAACGCGAGATTAACAACAGTAACCGAGGTGACGTGGCATCATTAGCATGGAATTATTGTAGCTTAATTATCCGGGCATCATAATTCCCCTCCACTACAAGAAATCTCGTCCTGAGATTTAAAAGGTAGAGTAAGGGGGGAAATTCTAATTACGTAGTTCTAACGGATCTTCTCGTTCTTGGTTGCTCTTCTCGCAGAGGTCGATCCACTATGTTGATGTCTTCATTTCTCTACTTCAAGTCATCATGATGAAGTCGGCATCCTTTCTTCAGGAACTCCATCGTACTTACAAAAGAATAAAGGGTGGGCATTCAGGGAGAACGGACCTCTGCAAGGTTCGTTATTAAATGGGTCAAGGAACTTACAAACGGTTCTAGTACTAAAAGCGTGTGTGATGTGAACCAATGCCAGACAGTTTTCTTCATCAAATCGTGTGTGATACAATTGAATAAAGCAAATGGTTAACGAAGGCAGAGCGTGTGTGATCGTTACACCTATCACACATGAGGCTGTACATAAAACTATGTGGGATGTACATACGAACGGAAATGTTTGTCTGGGATTCACTTTGTGGGATGTGCAGACGAACGGAAATGTTTGTCTGAGATTCACTATGTGGGATGTGCAGACGAACGAAAGCGTTTGTCTGGGATTCATTGGGTGGGATATTGATACGTCCATTTTGCATCATGTTTACCTACTGTTATTTATAATGTTTTTATGTGTAATAATGCTTTTTGCAGTAATTCTAATGCCTTTTCTCTCATAATATGCAAGGTACACACAAAGAGGGAGAATTCTAGCAACTGGAAATCTGGACCTGAAAAAGCTACGTCAAGCTACCTATTCTGCACAACTCCAAATAAGCTGAAACTTCACGAGGAATTTTTTATGGAATAAATATGAAATACTGGAGCAAATAACCACCGGAGGGGGCCACCTGGTGAGCACAAGACACTAGGGCGCGCCTGGCCTCCCAAGCGCGCCCTGGTGGGTTGTGCTCAGCCCAGCCCACCTCCGGTGCCCACCTTCTGGTATATAAGTCATTTTGACCTAGAAAAAAGAAGGAGATGATATTTAGGGCGGAGCGCCGCAGTCTCGAGGCGGAACTTGGGCAGGAGCACTTTTGCCCTCCGGCGGAGCGATTCCGCCGGGGGAACTTCCCTCCTGGAGGGGGAAATCATCCACATCATCATCACCAACAACTCTCCCATCTTGGGGAGAGTTATCTTCATTGACATCTTCAACAACACCATCTCTCTCAAACCCAAGTTCATCTCTTGTGTTCAATCTGTGTACCGGAACTATAGATTGGTGCTTATGGGTGACTAGTAGTGTTGATTACATCTTGCAGTTGATTACTATATGGTTTATTTGGTGGAAGATTATATGTTAAGATCCAATATGCTATTTAATACCCCTCTAATCTTGAGCATGATTATCATTTGTGAGTACTTACTTTTGTTCTTGAGGTCATAGGAGAAATCTTGTTGCAAGTAATCATGTGAACTTGATATGTGTTCGATATTTTGATAGTATGTATGTTGTGATTCTCTTAGTGGTGTCACGTGAACGTTGACTATAGGACACTTCACCATATTTCGGCCTAAGGGAATGCAATGTGGAGTAGTTATTAGATTATGGGTTGCGAGAGTGATAGAAGCTTAAACCCTAGTTTATGCGCTATTCTGTAAGGGACCGATTAGATCCAAAAGTTTAATGCTATGGTTAGAATTTATTCTTAATACTTTGCTCGTAGTTGTGGATACTTGCGATGGGGTGTCGGTGTACTAAAATAGGGGTACCTTATTACCCCGAACTTGTGCACGGGCAGTCGTAGCACCCCGCGGCAAGGCTTGCCAGGCGATCGCCAAAACTCTCCATGGTCCCTTTTTGGGCCATCCAAGAACAAAGTATTCGAGCCAAGGCCCCGTCAGGAGGAGCTTGCCGGGAAGGCCACCCGAAGAGAGCAAGGCCCCGGCAAGAGGAGCTTGCCGGGACGGCCGCTTGAAGCACAAGGCCCCGGCAAGAGGAGCTTGCCGGGAAGGCCGACCAGGGCACGACAAGAGACTTGCTGCGACGCGCCACGCGTCCCGGCAAGGACCGGTGAGCAACAAGCTCCCGGGCGCGACAAGGCATCAACCGTGGCAAGGCGCTTGCCGCGGCAAGTCACCACCCCGCGCCTGCGTTCCAGCTCATCCACCCACGCGTCGCTCTGGGGCCATTCCAGGCGTACGTGGCGAGAGGCTGCGCAGCCAGGGGCATGCGGTGGCGAAGCAACGCTGACAGGATAGCCGTCGTGGCAAGCGGTGGCGCCCCTAACGGTCCCTTTTCTGCACTGTTTGGGCGACCTGGACGGGCATTTAATGCCCTTGTCACCTGCCGTCAGAGTTAGGTATGATAGCACTGTGCAAACAGCTGTACCCAACACAGCGTTTTCCAGTTTTGCCCCCGCCTATGTTGCCGCCTGTGGGTAACCCCTTGTGCATATAAAACAAGGCCCCATGCGCAACGTGAGGAAGGAGGAAGGAGGCCACTCACGCTCGGTCTGGTTAGTTGCCTGAATGTACTGTAGCACTTGGCGCTCCCGAACAAGAACACAATACCAACCACAAAGCAGCAGTAGGGTTTTACGCATCCATGCGGCCCGAAGCTGGGTAAACCCCTTGTGTGCATCGCCTCGATCCGCTCTTCGCGCGACCTCCGCCCCCCGCCGAACCAGAAAAGGGCTTGGTCCCCATAGGTGTTCATGGAGGCAGATTTCCCCCGACATCTTTGGCGCGCCAGGTAGGGGGCGTCGAAGTTGTGTGAACCTGATCCGGCGTCTGCACAGGCTAAATCTCCATCATCTTCATCGACATGCCACCGAAGAAGAAGGCTCCGGAGGTGGCAGGTCCGTCCGCGTCGAACCCACCGCCCCTGGAGCAAACGGGTGGTGGGGACGGCCCAGCGGCGGAACGGGCGTCGCCGAACCAGCTCATGGTGCCATGGCGTCCGAACATGCACCGCGCCCCTCTCAGGAGGCACGGGACCACGGGACCAGCAGCGTCTTGGCACTCACGGTACCATACGCTCGCTGGACCCAGATTGAGCTGGCGGATCCCAGGGTGCTCAAGGCCAGCATACACACCAACGTGCTGGCGCGAGCGTGGCGCGACTGCTTGGTCCGGGTGTTGCTCCTTCTAACATAGTTAGAAGTTCGAGCACATCCCGCTCCACGCGCCGCTCGCCACCGCTGCCCGCCACTCCAGCAAAAGCTCTAGCACGAGCTCAACTGCTCCTAGACTACCCTCCAACGGCGGACAAGCTCGACGACTGGAGGGCCACGATACATAGTCTCATCGGCTTCGCTACCGGCGACACCCCGCGGCAGCATAGTGCGTCGCAGCCGCGACAGGTCGGCCAGGCGAGAACCGATGGCGCCAAGACCGGTGGGGGTGCGACCACCGTGCATTCCCCGCCCCAAAGGCCAAGATCGCCGACTCGCCGGAGCCATCACGACAACGACTCCACCACATCGTCAAATCCGCGAACTCGTCGCGATCAACGCCAAGTTCTTCACGAACGAGAGCAAGAGGACGCTCGTACGCGCATCGAGCGTCGGAGAGAAGCGCGGCGTCAATCAGACCAGCGCGCTGGGCCCTCTGTCGACATGCATGCGCCGGGGGGACCAGGCGACCTGCCGTACGCGGTAGGCTGCCCTGCGTTCACCCGTGAGCTGCGGCAAGTCCAGTGGCCCAGCACGAAGAATTTCAAGCCAGACGTACCAGAGAAGTACGACGGCAAGTCGCATCCGTCGGAGTTCCTCAGCATCTACACCATTGCGGTGCAGGCTGATGGAGGGCGAGACGACAAGATCCTTGCCAACTACTTCCCGCTGGTACTAAAATCCAACGTCAGATCCTGGCTCATGCACTTGTCGGATAACTCCATAAACTCCTGGACAGACTTGTGCCATCAGTTTGTTGGCGCCTTTACAGGCGGCCACAAACCCCATGGCCAAGCGAGCGACCTTCATCTGCTCGTCCAGAAGGAAGGGGAATCCTTGCGCAAGTTCATCCAGAGATTCAGCCGCGTACACTACAACATCCCAGACGTCCACCCTGCCGCGGTCATCAGCGCGTTCCATCAGAACGTGCGTAACCGCAGGATGCGGGAGGAGATGGCGATGTGCAAGATCAAATACGTCAGCGAGCTATATGCCCTAGCCGACAAGTGTGCACGTGCTGAGGAAGGAAGGAAACTACCCGGAGAGAACACTGGAGCAGGAGAATCTGACAGTGAGGATACCTCCCCGGCAAGGAAGAACCGGCGGCGGAGCAACAGGAAGAAGAAGAGCCAAGAAGTACTGGTTGTTGAGCAGTCCGGCGATGAAGGCGCCGCCAAGAAGGCCCAGGCTGGTAGCTCCGGCAAGGAGGTTGCCGGATGCGCCAACTGCCAGGCTGTGGCGGTCGCCAACAAGCGGGACGGCACCAACAAACAGTACTGCAAGATCCACCGCACCAAGGGCCATGACCTCCAGAGCTGCAAGCAGGTCGAGCGGCTCGTCGAGCTGCAAAAGGCCGAGTATGAGCGGCGCGAAAAGGAGAGAGCCCGGGGAGGTGGCGGAGGATCCGGCACGAAGCGCCCCGGCCAGGGAGGACGCCGCGACAAGGACAAGCAGCGGCAAGCAGACAGACCTCCCCGCGGCTGCGACAAGAACGAAGACGATGACGAGGACGAAGACATGGATGATGTCGAGACCAGTGAGCAGGAGTTTCAGAAAGCCACAGAGGTCTTGTGCGTAGACGGCGGTGCTTCTCTGCATACTTCTCACCGCCAGCTCAAGTAGTGGGCGCGGGAAGTCAATGCAGCGGAACCACCCGTCGAGTCGCGCAAGCCTCTGAAATGGTCCAGCACGCCTATCATCTTCGATATTGAGGACCACCCTGACCGCACAACTGCGATCGGGTGCTTGCCGATGTTGGTCTCACCAACAGTCCGCAACCTTAAGGTCACTAAGATGCTAGTCGACGGCGGGGCTGGCTTGAACCTGATCTCCTCCGCTGTGCTCCAGAAACTCCAAGTCCCCGACAGCGAGCTCGAAGAGACCGGCACGTTCCAAGGAATCAACCCGGGAAGGAGCAAGCCGAAGGGGAAGATAACGTTGCAAGTGACATTTGGCAGCGAGCTGAACTTCAGGACAGAGAGGATCACTTTTGACGTTGCCGATTTTCCATTGCCCTACAATGGAATTCTCGGCCGTCCAGCGCTCGCCAAGTTCATGGCGGCCTCTCACTACGCATACAACATGCTCAAGATGCCAGGCCCGATAAGCGTCATCTCTGTCCCTGGCGACAAGAAGTATGCCCTTATTTGTGCCGACAAGATTTACCGGGAAGCAGCAGCCGCAACGGATCACAAGCCACTTGCCGCTGAAGCTCTCGGAGGGAAGAGGAAGACCAAGCCCGGCAAGTGCTCTGGTGCCCACTCCAGCAAGCGCACCTCTTCGGAGTGCTGCGCTGCCGTCGAGGACGCGCCATCGAGCTCCGCAGGCAAGAGTAAGAAGTCATTGGCAGCCTCGCCAATGACCAAGAAGGTGTCCGCCAAGGAGGACGGCACTGGTGGTACCTTCACCATTAGTGCCACTCTCGACCCCAAATAGGAAAGCGCGCTCGTTGCTTTCCTGCGGGCGAATGTCGATGTGTTTGCCTGGCAACCATCTGACATCCCCGGCGTTCCCAGGAAAGTGATTGAGCACCACCTCGCCGTCTGTCCTCATGCGCGGCCCGTCAAGCAGAGAGTCAGGAAGCAAGCGGTGGAGCGCCAAGAGTTCATCACAGAAGAGATCAAGAAGTTGGAAGCGGCAGGCCTTGTCAGAGGTGTGCTCCATCCGACGTGGTTGGCCAATCCTATTGTCGTGCGCAAA
Organism: Aegilops umbellulata; assembly: GCA_032464435.1. Taxonomy (NCBI): domain Eukaryota; kingdom Viridiplantae; phylum Streptophyta; class Magnoliopsida; order Poales; family Poaceae; genus Aegilops; species Aegilops umbellulata. The sequence continues at coordinate 227,134,859 of CP136060.1, forward strand.
GCAAATGGGAAATGGAGGCTTTGCATCGACTTTACTGATGTTAACAAAGCTTGTCCCAAAGATCCCTTTCCCTTGCCGCGCATTGACCAGATTGTTGACTCCATGGCCGGATGTGACCTGCTTTCATTTCTTGACGCATACTCAGGGTACCATCAGATCTTCATGGCTGAAGAAGATGAGGAAAAGACCGCATTCATCACTCCATGTGGCACGTACTGTTTCGTACGGATGCCTTTCGGTTTGAAGAATGCCGGTTCGACGTTTGCGAGGGTTGTCCATACCGCTTTTGAGCCGCAAATCCACAGAAATGTGGAAGCCTACATGGATGACATAGTGGTCAAAAGCAGGAACAGGGCAACCCTGATTCAAGATTTAGAAGAGACCTTTACGAACCTGCGCAGGATCAGCCTCAAGCTCAACCCCGAGAAGTGCATGTTTGGAGTCCCTTCCGGCAAGCTTCTCGGGTTCTTCGTGTCTCAGCGAGGAATCGAAGCCAATCCTGACAAAATCAAGGCCATCGAGCAGATTGAAGCACCAACACGCGTCAAGGATGTACGAAGGCTTGCCGGCTGCGTCGCGGCTCTCAGCAGGTTTATTTCCAAGTCTGCAGACGCGCCCTGCCATTTTTCAAAGTTTTGAAAAAGGCGGGTCCAGTAAAATGGACTCTGGAAACGGAGGCTGCGCTGCAGGACTTGAAGAAATACCTGTCCTCCGCTCCAATACTTGTCGCGCCTAAACCACAAGAGAAGTTGCTGCTGTACCTGGCGGCAACCAATCAAGTGGTTAGTGCTGCGTTAGTAGCGGAGAGGGAGGCAGATGATGAGCTAGCAACCGCGGCAAGCGCGTCCAGCGACAAGCAAGAGGCTTCCTCGACAAGCTCTGGCCCCGACAAGGATGAATCTGCGCAGGAGCGAGTGGAGGTGCAGAAGAAGAGAATGGTGCAGCGCCCAGTTTACTTTGTCAGCTCCCTTCTGCAGGGGGCTAGGTCAAGGTACTCTGGTGTGCAGAAATTGCTTTTCGGCCTTCTCATGGCCTCGAGAAAGCTGCGCCATTACTTCCAAGCACATGAGATTACAGTTGTCACCCGCTTTCCGCTGAACAGGATACTGCAGAATCCAGAAGCAACAGGCAGGATTGTCGAGTGGGCACTGGAACTGTCAAGCTTCGGTCTCAAATTCAAGAGCACTTCAACTATCCAAAGCAGAGCATTGGCGGAGTTCATAGCAGAGTGGACACCGACACCAGACGAAGAGATCCCAAAGACGAGCATCCCCGTCAAAGAAGCAAGCAAAGAGTGGCTGATGTATTTTGATGGTGCTTTCTCGCTGCAAGGCGCCGGTGCTGGCGCGTTGCTTATCGCGCCCACCGGAGAGCATCTCAAGTACATAGTCCAGATGCACTTCCCCAAGGAGCAAGCAACCAACAATACTGCAGAGTATGAAGGTTTGCTCGCAGGTCTCCGGATCGCGGCAGAACTTGGGATCAAGAAGCTCATTGTCAGGGCTGACTCGCAGCTTGTCGTCCGCCAAGTGAACAAAGATTACCAGAGTCCGTTGATGGAAGCGTACATTGATGAAGTGAGGAAGCTAGAAGAGCGCTTTGACGGCCTGCAAATGGAACACGTTCGAAGAGCTGAGAACAACATTGCTGATGGCCTGTCAAAGTGCGCAGCACTTAAGTTACCTGTGGAACCAGGAACCTTTGTGCTCAAGCTGACTCAGCCATCCGTAACACCATCAACCGGACAAAGCAAGAAGAGGAAGTTGGTCTCCGGCGACTATCTTCCGGCAGAGCTCCCCGGAGCCGCCGCCAAGAAGGTCCCCAAGATCGACGCCAAGAGCGCTGAGGAGCCGTCTGCTCCGGCAAACCCCGGGGTTTGTTCCGTAGAAGCAGGCGCTGCCGACAAGTTTTGCTCCGGCAAGCTTGCCGGGGAACATCAAGCTCCGGTTGAGCCCCAGATCCTCGCCGTAGAAGCGGACGTTCCCGCAGCAGCAGATGTGCCTTCAGTCCTTGTTGTCGAGCCACAGGCTCCAGCATGGGCGCAGCAGACTGTCCATTTTCTCCAGAATGGAGAACTTCCCGAAGAACAAGAAGAAGCGGAAAGAGTAGCCCGGCGCTCAAGTATGTACCAGTTCTTCGACAACACGCTATACAGAAGAGGGCGCAACGGTGTGAAATTGAAGTGTATTTCCCGGGAAGACGGACAAAAGCTGTTGGCAGAGATACATGGAGGCATATGTGGTCACCACATTGGCGCCAGAGCACTTGCCGGCAAAGCGTTCCGGCAAGGTTTCTTCTGGCCGACAGCCCTCCAGGATGCAACTGCACAAGTAACCAAGTGTGAAGCGTGCCAGTTCCATTCCAAGCAGATACACCAGCCAGCTCAAGCTCTCCAGACGATCCCTTTATCCTGGCCATTTTCGGTCTGGGGGCTCGACATCCTCGGCCCCTTCCCCCGAGCTGTCGGGGGCTTTGAGTACTTGTACGTCGCAATCGACAAGTTCACAAAGTGGCCGGAAGTGGAACCAGTGAGGAAGGTGACAGCACAGTCAGCAGTCAAGTTCTTCAGGTCGATTGTTTGCCGCTTCGGGATCCCCAACAGGATCATCACCGACAACGGTACGCAATTCACGAGCCGCGCCTTCATGCAATACGTCCAAGATCTCGGCGCCAAGGTCTGCTTCGCTTCTGTTGCTCATCCCAGGAGCAACGGTCAAGCGGAAAGGGCCAATGCCGAAGTGCTGCGCGGGCTCAAGACCAGAACTTTCGACAGGCTGCACAAGTGCGGAAGAAACTGGATCGAGGAGCTGCCGGTGGCTCTTTGGTCGATCAGAACGACGCCAAATCGAGCCACTGGCCAGACACCATTTGCTCTAGTCTATGGAGCAGAAGCAGTTACCCCCACGGAACTCGTATACGGGTCACCTTGAGTGCTCGCTTATGATGAGCTTGAGCAAGAGCGGCTGCGTGAAGATGACGCGCTGCTCCTTGAGGAAGATCGTCTTTAGGCTGCTGTGTGAGCCTCTCGCTACCAGCAAGCTTTGCGTCACTACCATAGCCGCAAAGTTAAAGCCAGAAGCTTCGAGGAAGGCGACCTTGTTCTTCCGCGCGCTCCGTCCGCCAAGAATCATAACAAGTTGACGCCGAAGTGGGAAGGCCCTTACCGGGTGAGACGAGTCACGAGGCCCGGCGTTGTCCGCCTTGAGACCGAAGATGGCACTCCGGTGAGCAACTCCTGGAATATTGAGCATCTTCGTAAGTTTTACCCGTAAGGCGCGGTTGTCGGACCCCGTCCGGCAACCACCCTTTTGTACAAGTCTTGCCGCTGTTGCATGTAATCCTTTGTACAAAGCCAGGCGCAGACCCTGAGCAGCAGTAAATGAAGCGCTGGCTCCCTAAGTTTTAGCATGCATGCTGAGTCGAGTCTCGTCCTTGGTTAGGGTTGATAGTGCCTAACAGCTGCTGACCCCTAGCTTAGAGGTCGGGTCTGCGTCCTTTTTTCCTGTTCTTTCGTTCCCTTTGGTTCACAGGGTTTTGCATATCCTGGCCAGACCGCTTAAGGACGAAGAAGAGAAGAAGGGCGGGCCAGCATCTGGTCCCCGGCAAACCAGTGTTGCCGGGGGCTGCAAGTACAAAGATTCGCTCACGGTAAGACGAAGTTGCCGGGGGCTGCAATCCCAGATAAGTTTCTCATCCCTTTTCATGCATTCTCTTATGGACTGAGGAATGCGAAAGCCTTGTTTCTTCCTAAAAAGCTGACGTGCTCCCTTAACTCTGGGCCAGTTCTGGTAGTAGCCGCGGCGGCAAAGGGACGGAGTGAGGAGCCCGAACCCGCCTCATCCCTGCCTCCGCCAAAAGCGTGAGAAAGGTCGAGTGGTGCGGGAAGACGGCAGGGCCTGTTGCCGGGCAAAGAAATGTCTATCTTAACGATATAAAGGATTCACTCCTTTGCGTGGGTTTTACCCGCGAGACAAATGGCCCGGCAAACATCCCCCTTTTCATTAAAAACATTCCGCTCAGGTACAGTCCAGGGAGAATGAAAAACATGAGAGATGAGATTACAAGCTTTAAATGCAACTAAAGCCCGAAGGCTTACAAGTTAAAAAGAGATAAGGTGCCCGTAATCCCTTTCTTGTCTCTCTCCTCAGGAGGTAGGACAAGGAGGCGAAAAGGGCAAAAGGGGCGCCTAGACGAGCTACGGGTGGCAGAAGACACCAAGAGAACACCCCGGGGGCCGTCTGAAAGCTGGACGGTGACGGCGACGCCGGAAGTAGGGCTCGACGAGGCGGCAGGACGTCAGCACGCTGTCGAGGGCGCCGTGCCCTCGTACTCCGAGTTCACGGCCTTGCCGCCCGCCCTCTTCCTCTTCCGCAGCCTCCCTACGCCAGCCGCCAAGGAGACGACCCCGGGAAGCTCAAGGAGCCGGCGACACGGAAGATGGGGTCGCCGGTGCCACGCGGAGCCGCGACCGACGCCTAGTCGGACCCGTCATCCCGACGACCGCTACCCTCGTCGTCGCTGTCGCTCCCCTCCTCGCCACTCTCGCTCGAGGAGGAACCTTCGCTGTCGGAGGAGCTATCCACGCAGCACCGGGCCCGGGTCCCGTAGCACCCGAAGACCTTGACGGAGAGGAGATCGCCCTCCATCAACTTAAAATGGAGGGTGAACCCCTCCATCAAGCTGTGGATATGGGCGAACGTCTTCCACCCTCGACCGAGATACATCACGCCGGGGGCTGGGGACTCAACGTGGACCCGCGTGCCGCTGATCCCGCAGCCCTTATGCGCAGTCTTAGCGTCTCGGGTTGTTCCACCTCCATCACGCTCGCGAAGGGGGCCGGGAGACGGAGGCGACGACGAGGCGCCCGACGCAGCCTGACGAAGAACTCACAAGGGTCGTCCCCGATGTGGACTGCCGTGAGAAGAGGGGCCGCTGGCGGAGGCGAGGCCGGCGCGTCGCCCCGTCCGCCTCGTCCCCAAGCGCCTCGGCCTCGTCCACGACCTCGTCCACGACCTCGCCCCCTCCGCCTTCCCCTTACGGTTGGCTCTGCCACCGCGGGTGCAAGGGGAGGAGGGGCGCGTTGCCTAGCGGCGACCATCGCCGCCACCGATGAAGGACCAGGGTTCCCTTTCTCCATGGCGAATGGAGAGAGGGGATCCGGAGCTGAAGGGAAGCAAAGATGAAGGAGTGTGGGTTTTCGTCGCCCCCTCTTGCTCTTTATAAAGGAGCAGGGTGGGGGCTCGGCCGCCCCGCTCAGCCAATCAAGACACAGGAAGAGCAGACGATTGGGACCGGCCTGCTGCCTCGACCCGCGACGGCCCGGTTTCCTGCCTCCACCGCCCGCGACTCCAGGTGCATGGAGGCCGCATGGCGGGCGTGCAGGACCAAGGCGACGGATGAGGTGACCTCCCCTCACCCCGTGATCGTGGGGAGCGGACGCCTCGGAAACCGTGCCTCGGCCCTGTCCAGCAAACGAGCCACCCCTCCACGCCTCCCTCCACTTATGGAGATGGCGCGAACCGTCCCCCTTTATTGCGACGTGATGCATGCCTGCGGGGCTCAGCCCCGCGCACGCCGCCCGCGTCACGCACGCCTCTCCCCACGATGCTGCGTTCGACTCGTGCCGTTCGGGGAGGACGTGGTGGATGCAGAAGAAGATGCAGCGTGACCCAGGCCGCGCGTGCCCGTGCACTGTTTTCGGCCTGGCCCAACAGCGCTCGGCACCGTGTATGGCCCAGGCCCGGGGGCTCCTGTCGGTGTACTAAAATAGGGGTACCTTAGTACCCCGAACTTGTGCACGGGCCGTCGTAGCACCCCACGGCAAGGCTTGCCAGGCGATCGTCAAAACTCTCCATGGTCCCTTTTTGGGCCATCCAAGAACAAAGTATTCGAGCCAAGGCCCCGGCAGGAGGAGCTTGCCGGGAAGGCCACCCGAAGAGAGCAAGGCCCCGACAAGAGGAGCTTGCCGGGACGGCCGCTCGAAGCACAAGGCCCCGGCAAGAGGAGCTTGCCGGGAAGGCCGACCAGGGCACGACAAGAGACTTGCTGCGACGCGCCACGCGTCCCGGCAAGGACCGGTGAGCAACAAGCTCCCGGGCGCGACAAGGCATCAACCGCGGCAAGGCGCTTGCCGCGGCAAGTCACCATCCCGCGCCTGCGTTCCAGCTCATCCACCCACGCGTCGCTCTAGGGCCATTCCAGGCGTACGTGGAGAGAGGCTGCGCAGCCAGGGGCATGCGGTGGCGAAGCAACACTGACAGGGTAGCCGTCGTGGCACATGGTGGTGCCCCTAACGGTCCCTTTTCTGCACTGTTTGGGCGACCTGGACGGGCATTTAATGCCCTTGTCCCCTGCCGTCAGAGTTAGGTATGATAGCACTGTGCAAACAGCTGTACCCAACACAGCGTTTTCCAGTTTTGCCCCCGCCTACATTGTCGCCTGTGGGTAACCCCTTGCGCATATAAAAGGAGGCCCCATGCGCAACGTGAGGAAGGAGGAAGGAGGCCACTCACGCTTGGTCTGGTTAGTTGCCTGAGTGTACTGTAGCACTCGGCGCTCCCGAACAAGAACACAATACCAACCACAAAGCAACTGTAGGGTTTTACGCATCCGTGCGGCCCGAAGCTGGGTAAACCCCTTGTGTGCATCGCCTCGATCCGCTCTTCGCGCGACCTCCGCCCCCCGCCGAACCAGAAAGGGGCTCGGTCCCCATAGGTGTTCGTGGAGGCAGATTTCCCCCGACATGGGGTTAGTCATAAGTAGGAGGTTTGTTCAAGTAAGAACAAGACTGAAGCACTGGTCCACCAACATATCAAATTATCAAAGTAGCAAATACGAATCGAATCAACATGATGAACATGACTAGATGAAATTCCCGTGTACCAACAAGAATGCTTTGCTTACTATAAGAGACCGTTTTAACCTGTCCTTTGCCTCAAAAGGATTGGGCTATCTTGCTGCACTTTTTTTACTATTACCGTTACTTGCTCGTTACAAATTATATTGCTATCAAACTACTCTGTTACTTAGAATGTCAGCACTTGCAGACATTACCTTCTGAAAACCACTTGTCATTTCCTTATGCTCCCCGTTGGGTTCAACACTCTTACTTATTAAAAATGTAACATCCCAAATTTTCAATTTGGAATGTTATACATTAGATCACCATTGCATATCATATTTTATTTGCTTTTGGCCTGATCCAGAAATTCTACGCAACTCAAGGACCCACGGAGAGAGTTGGGGATTTCGTTATTTTCATATTTGGGTTTTCTCAAATTTTGAAAATAGGATCATTTGATTTTATTTATTTTATCTTCAATTATTACAATTATAAAAATAAGTGAGAGGGAATAAAATGACTTTCCCAAAATAAAGGAATATTGAGGATTTAATAAAAAAATCTAATAAGATTTTATTTCGGAGTTTTTGGCTATTTTATTTGAATTTAGGAAAAATGCGCATTTTAAAAAATTGCATTTTGGCCCCAAATAAATGTTCACCTTGTCCGCCTTGATTTTATAAGTCGGGGAAAATTTATTTCAGAATTTTTGGAGTCCGTTTAGTATTTCTTTTATTTGTTTTTTTGCGCGAAACTATTTAAAAAACAAACCGACCTAGCCGGGCCGTACCCGACCCGGACTCTAGCCCGGCCGACCTTTATAAGCCAGGGGAGCCCAGCCCGAGCTGCCCTAACCCTAGCCACCGCCACATCGAGCCGCCGCCGCCGCAGCCGCCCACGCCGCGCCCCGCCACCGCCTCTTCGAGCCGCCACCGCCCGCCACCTCGCCGCTGACCGCCGCCGCCCCGCCGGAGTCGCCGCCACCGCAGGTAGCCGCCGCTGGTCTTCACCGGTCAACCGCCCGGTTTTTTTTATAAAACCACGGTCGTTTTTTATTTAGATTGGTTTATTCTTTTCCCGGTTTAGTTTATTTAGCGGACGTTCGTCCGTACGTTCGTTTTAACGAATAGTTTTCGTCGTTTAGTCACAGACAGCGAACGTTCGTTCGTTAGCCTGTTCGTCGTTTTTTTTCTCGGATTTTCCACAATTATTTCTGATCGCGATTTCTTATCCGACTTTTGATTTAGTATAACTTTTCGCTCGTTTATCGGAATCAGGCGATTCAAGCGCCTAGAGTTTCGTATCGAAACCCTCTTTCCGTTTAACCAACACAAACAAGTTTTTACTTCTGTAAAATTTGACTTAGGTCCAGATTAGTAAATGAAGCTTATTTCTTTCGCCGTTTGACTTTCATTGTTTCGTTCGATTTGATTCTTTTTGCAAACCGGAGTTCTTAAGTTGAACTTTTTGGTTAGATATCTTATTTGAGTTTTCTCTGTGCATTGGATGAGTACTTATTGTATGCTTGTTTGTTTGTTTGCGATAGAGTACCCGGAGTGCGCCGCCTGTTACTTCGAGTCTCTAGGTTTCACGGATCATCAGCAAGGCAAGTAACACTTTGATCATATCGCTTTCATACCCAGTTTTTATGCATTAGATCAATCCTCAAACATTGCATGATTAGGATCTAATTAAATTGTGGGTTTTGGGAAGTAGATGAGGTAGTGCCTATTACCTGTTTTATTGTCAAACCCTTGGGAGTTACTTCTACGTTTTCTTATTGCCATGCTATGCTAGTAGACGTGGATTGGGTGAGTGTATCCATGACAGATGTGAGAATGTTAATTAATGGTTTATTTAAGGTGGCAACTTTAATACACATCTGGGTGGATTGAGGCATCTGGGTATTCCAGCGATTGCCTGTTTTTTTATGGACCGCCACCCAGGCTCAAAGGGATCATGAGATTATTCATACTAGAAACTTCCGTGTGCAGCCGCAAGCTATTATGGGCTCTAGCATAGTTGATTAAGTTGTGTGAACTCTTACAGTGGTAGACTAGCAGATGTAGGGGATGTAGGTGTACCTGTCTACCCATCGTAAGGTGCTAACGCTTTTGAAAGACTGTGTCTAGGTCATCCGTTTCTCAAACACCATGTAGTGTGATAAATCCAATGGAGGAGATCGAGTCTTGTGGGGAAAAGTGCGCAAACCTCTGGAGAGTGTATAAACTAATCATGGTTAGCCGTGTCCCCGGTTATGGACATCTTGAGTATCTAGTACTTAGATTATCATGTGAATCTCATCATGTGACTTTAATTAATTTTGTTGGGTTTTAATGATGATGCTTAATTGGGATTGAGAAGGTGTCGACGCTCTCAATGTTTAACAACCACCATGATAGTTCAATAAAATTTATTTCTTTGTAGTAGGGGAAAATTGGCTTTACGCAAAACTGTAACCATAGAGCTTTCCACCAGCCATATATGCATGTAGTATAGCCTATTTCTGTTCATTACTCTCTATGTGTTATATTGCCAGCATATTCCATGTGCTGACCCGTTTTCGGGTTGCAACGTTCATGTTGCAGACTTTTTAGACGATGATTAAGGAGCCTTTAGGTCGTGGTTCTATACTTAGTGATGCCGTTGGAGTTGATGGACTCACTTATCTTCCAAGTCTTCCGCTGTTATCGTTATTAGATGGCCTTAAGCCATATTATTTGTAATAAGTTCTCTTTTGAGACATTCGATGTAATAAGTGTGTGATTGCTACTCTGTTATAAATCCTTCAAGTACTGTGCGTGTCAGCATTACTGATCCAGGGATGACACTGATGCACAGAGATCAGACTGTTTGAGGTCTGGTCGCTACAAAAAATGCTCCAATTGATCCCATATACTTTTGGGTCATCAAGGCTCTTTTCTGGCGCCGTTGCCGGGGAGTGAAGCGCTCTTGGTAAGTCGAAAATTGTAAGGAAAAATTATTACTACGTGCTAAAATTTTTTGTCACTTGTTACTATGGAAAGCAATCATTTGAGGGGTTTGTTTGGGGTATCTTCACCTCGAACGGAACCACAATTAGCTATCCCTCAACCTACTACACCTACTGAAAATATTGAATATGAAATTCCTTCAGGTATGATAGAACAACTGCTAGCTAATCCTTATGTAGGAGATGGAACCGAACAGCCTGATATGCACTTGATATATGTGGAAGAAATTTGTGGACTGTTTAAGCTTGCAGGTTTACCCGTAGATGAAGTTAAGAAGAAGGTTTTCCCTTTATCTTTGAAGGGAAAAGCATTGGCATGGTATAGGCTATGCGATGATATTGGATCTTGGAATTGGAATGATTGAAATTGGAGAATCACCAAAAAATTTATCCCATGCATCTAGTTCATCGTGATCGGAATAACATATATAATTTTTGGCCTCGTGAAGGAGAAAGTATCACTCTAGCTTGGGGGAGGCTTAAGTAAATGTTATATTCATGCCCCAATCATGAGCTCTCAAGAGAAATTATTATCCAAAAAAATTACACTCGGCTTTCTCATAATGACCGATCCATGCTTGATACTTGTTGTACTGGTTCTTTTATGAATAAGACGATCTTTTGGAAAGAATTAAACGCAACTCTGAAGATTGGGAACTCGACGAAGGTAAAGAGTCAGGTATAAAGCTTAAGTTTGATTGTGTTAAATCTTTTATGAATACTGATGCTTTTCAAAAGTTTAGCACTAAATATGGACTTGACTCTGAGATAGTAGCCTCCTTTTGTGAATATTTTGCTACTCATGTTGATCTTCCTAAGGAGAAGTAGTTTAAATATCACCCACCTATTAAAGAAGAAATTAAAGAACCGGTAATAGCTAAAGATGAAACTATTATTTATAATGTTGATCCAGTTGTTCCTACCGCTTATATTGAAAAACCACCTTTCCCTGTTAGGATGAAGGAACGTGCTAAAGTTTCAAGTATGATCAACAAAAGTTATATTAGAACACCTAAACCTGATGAACAAATCAATAACCTAGTGTTGCTATGGTTAAGGATCTCCTGGAAGAAAATATAGATGGGCATGTTATTTACTTCTGTGATGAAGCTGCTAGAAGTGCCAAACCCGATAAAAAGGATAAACATAGACATGTTGTGTAACACCCGGACAATTAACCTACAATAAACCCCTGCTAATGGTGCCATGTCATCACATTACTATTGCTAATTCGCACTTGATCCGAATCACTGTTCATATTCTAACTCAAATTTAAAAAGTCAAAAATTCAAATTTGCCAAACATGAAAACTAAAATGTTCAAAGTGTGGCAGATAATACTTGGATATTTTTCATGTTGAAACTCATATTTTAAAATTTTATTAAATGCTCTCAAACATTTAAAAGTCTGCCAAAACAACATTTTTGAATGCTTCTCCATTTATGAAAAGTTCAAGCTAAGTCAAACTTCCTCCTAATTTTTTGGTGGTAGCACCTAACTTTGCAATTCTAAATGTGTGTCCCTCTACACTTTTTACAAAACTCATTTGCTAAATGAATTAAGTACAAAACAGAGGCTAGAGAAATAAAACATATGGTAATAATATAAAAGAACTACACCGATTGTACAGATGGGCTTTAAGCCTTTTACAGTGCAGCCCAGCCCGATCTGGGTCCCCTCCCTCCACGTCGCCCCTGGACCTATATATTTGTCCACCGAGAACCCTAGCCTGCTCTCGATCGATCCCCTCTCATTCCCCCATCGTGCGCCCCCTCATCTACTAAAATACGAGCTCCTAAACTCGTGCGGTGACCGAGAACGCCGCCACCATTGTCGCGACCATCATCGCCCCGGCGCCCTGCAGTCGTGCCCAGAAACTCCGCCAACGTTCGCTTCTTCACCTTCGTCCATTGGATCCAGCCGGACTCGGCTATGCCGTTGGGATCGAGCTTCTTCTTCAACTTCGGCCGCCGTCATCCACCGCGTTGATCTGCTCGTCACCGACCGTCCCCGGACTCGTCGAGCCCTCCCCAAGCTGTGCTGTGAGCCTCGGATCCTCCTTGACCTCCCCATGTTTCTTCCCGTGCCCCGTATGTTAGCTCCTATCATAGCCTTGTTGTCCCGCACCGCTCAAGCTTCGGCCGAGCTCTCGGTCGCCCCTGTCACCTGCGCTCGTCTACGCCCTCCTGCTGCCGCCCCGCTCGTCGCCCGTGTTCCGCGCACGCCACGAGCTGCTTGCCTACAATCGCGTGCCTTGTCTGTTCCTTGGCCGCGTGTCACGGCCGCCCCGCCCGCGCCTGCGGCAGTTGGGGGCCCGACTGTGCCGGCCGCGTCCTCCAGCGCGCCCCGCCCCTGCGAGCCCGCGCCTGGCCGCTTCCTCGCCGCGCGTCCGTGACTGCCGCCGCTGCTTAGCTGATGTTGCTGCGTTCTGCTACTGCCGCGCCTGCTGTTGTGTGCCGCTGGAGCTGCTCGGCTTGCTATTGTTGTTGCTGCTATGCGCTGTCGTTGCTCTCTGCTCTCCCACATCATGCCACTGCATGGCTGCTTGCAGTTGGCCATGGCCTTGGCCAAGGCCATGGCCGACTGTGGCGTGTGCTATGTGTGCGTGTGTGTGCAGGGCCTCACGGCTGGCCCAAAATCAATTAGGTACTAATCCCTGTTTAGTAGTACTAAGCACCCCACGTTGAGTCTGTTACATGTGCCCCCTAGTTTAAATTAATGAAGACAATAATCTACCTCTATGACACTTACATGTGGGTCCCCTATCCAGTTTGACCAGTCAAACTGTTGACTGGGTTGACCCAGTCAATGACATGTGGACCCGCTTGACCCTGTTGACCAGTCAATAGTTGACAGGTCAACTGCTGACTGGACACCCCCAGGACCCCACCAGCCAGCCTCTGTGGCTAGCACATGGCTGGGTACACTTAGTATTCTCTGTTTATTTTCGAATTAAGAATAATGTAGAAAATTGTTTAAATCTTTAGAAATACGTAGAAATTAATTTGTGACTCGGATGAAAAATATTTTATACATGAAAGTTACTTAGAACGACTAGACGAATCCGAATATGCGGTCAGATCATCCGTCACACGTCCTAGAATAGCGAACATCGAACCTTCCCCTCCGGTTCGTTTGTCCGAAAATGCCTAACACCGGGGTAACTTTCCCGAATGTTCTCCCCCTTTGCTGGTATCGTGTAGCCTTGCGTTAGTTCACTCCTAGCACTACATATTGCCATGTTATGCTTTGTGATGCCTTGTTTGCTTGTATTTACTTATTTTTTCTCTTCTCTCCGGTAGACCCCGAGACTGCTGCTGATGCCGCTGTGATCGACTACGTCGAGACGACCCTTCTTTCCTTTCAGCGGAGCTTCCAGGCAAGCCCCCCTTTGATCATCCCGATATCGCCCATTCCATTCTCTCATGCTTGCATTAGATTTTGCTACTGTTATTGTTTGCTCCTATTCTGATGCATAACCTTCTTTTGTAACCTGCTTATTGTTACCTTACCTGCTTATCCTAAACTGCTTAGTATATGTTAGTTAGAGATCCATTAGTGACCCCCACCTTGTTATTTTTTCCCCTGCTTCATCATTGACGACTCAATCAACTTGATCGATGATCAGAGCCCGACACCTCACATCAAATCACGCCCCTTTTTGTTGCTCGAATCTGCAGAGTTACCATCGAGTGCCGAGGGTGGAAGCTCATACACACTCCTGATGACAACTCTGTGGTGTAGCTATTCGGTCGTGGTCAACGAGGGTGGTTCCTCCTTCACCACTCCTGATACGACTCTGTCGTGCAACCCCTTAAGTGTGAACCTCGAGGGTGGTTCCTCTTACGTTCACCTTGATGATTACATCGAGTAGAATCCACCAGGGGTGATTCCTCGGGTTTTCCCCTTGATGTTTGGACACACGGTTACCCGGACTTTACTTGAGACCATTGTTGAAGTCGGTTCGGCCCTGAGGGGTACCCGCGAGTTGATGTGAAAGTCGGGCGAGCCCGGTGAGCACCAGCAAGATGGTTACAAGGCACGGCCGGGCAGGCAGGCCGCCCCCGAGTGGGCTGGGCTAGCCCTTGCCGTAGTTCCTCGAGACGGGGCGACGGGGTCACATTATCGTGAGTCTCTGCTCGTCTCCGCAAGCTAATAATACACTATGGTTTGGGTATTTGTTCTGAGTTGGCCTTTGGCCTTTACGCACTAACCACCATGCGAGAATAGTTATGGGCCTCGACGACATAGTATTAGCCAAAGCTTTGTCAGACGTCCAGTTCAGCATTGCGGCACGGCTGGGCTGGCACCATCCTGTAGTGGTGGAGCCTGGATCCGCCCCGCTCGCAATGACCCATAGTGCAACGGGCGATGGGACCAGACCCCGGAGTGCTTAGGATGTAGACAAGCGGGGACCTCTTTGCTGAGCCTAGGTAGGGCTACGACGTGTTGATCTTCCGAGGCCGGGCATGACCCAGAAAAGTGTGTCCGGCCAGACTAATCAAGCATGTTGAAAAACATGGTGCACCCTTGCAGGGAAGATTATCTATTAATAGTTGTGTGCACGGTAACGGACGTTCAGACTTATATCCTGATCTTTTACAACTAGAAATGGACACTTGGATATGTGGCTCCGGGATTGCTTTCTCGCAGGGAGTCGAGGAAGGATCTCTGGGCGTTAATGCTACAACATGCTTGTTAAATATAAACTGCTATTCTTTACTCTTCTACATGTTGCAAGATGCTTGGAGCTGCTTGAAGATGCTAGTCTTCGATAGCTAGGCCTTCCCCCCTACTCTGGCATTCTGCAGTTCAGTCCACAGATACAACCCTTCCATTTGATACCAATGCATACTTAGTATAGATCTGATGCTTGCGAGTACTTTGGATGAGTACTCACGGTTGCTTTGATCCCTCTTCTTCCTTCTTTCCGGTTGTTGCAACTAGTTGGTGGATCCCTGGAGCTAGATGCCACCGCCGACGGATACTACTACGTGGAGACCGCCGACGACCAGGAGTAGTTAGGAGGTCCCAGGCAGGAGGCCTTGCCTCTTCGATCGTGTTGCTTTTGTTCTAGCCTTCTTAAGGCATCCTTGTCTAACTTATGTCTGTACTCAGATATTGTTGCTTCCGCTGAAACTTGTGTATCGAGCTTGTATTCGAGCCCTCGAGGCCCCTGGCTTGTAATATGAAGCTTGTATTATTTTAATTTGTGATTAGAGTTGTGTTGTGATATCTTTCCGTGAGTCCCTGATTTTGATCGTACATGTTTGTGTGTATGATTAGTGTACGGTCGAATCGGGGGCATCACATGTTGTTGGCATGCCCATTGTCTCAGTGAAAATAGGAGATCACTATTATCATGGTTTATGCGCCTTAGGTGCTAGCGTGAGTGCTATTCCCTATACTGTATATCAAGAAATTGTGAATGACATAGCACCAACGGAGATAGAAGACATAGATTTTACTATTAAACTTGCTAATCGAGACAACATTTCACCAATTTGTTAGAGATGTTGAAGTCTTGTGTGGGAAAATAAAATACCCTACTGATTTTCTTGTTCTTGGTTCCCCACAAGATGACTTTTGTTCCATTATCTTTGGTAGAACTTTCTTGAACACCATTAATGCTAAAATAGATTGTGAGAAACAGACTGTCGGTGTTAGCTTTGATGATGAGTCTCATGAGTTTAATTTTTCTAAGTTTAGTAGAAAACCTCATAAGAAAGAATTGCCTAGTAAGGATGAAAGGATTGGTCTTGCTTCTATTGTTGTGCCTCCTACTGATCCACTAGAACAATATCTGCTAGACCAACATATCTGCTAGACCATGAAAATAATTTACATATCCATGAAAGAAATGAAATAGATAAGATTTTCTTTGAACAACGTCCTCTGCTTAAACACAGTTTGCCTATTGAAACTCTAGGAGTTCCTCCTCCATCTAAAGGTGATCCTGTGTTTGAACTAAAACAATTTCCAGACACTTTGAAATATGCTTATCTTGATGAGAAGAAGGTATATCCTGTTATTATTAGTGCTAACCTTTCAGAACATGAAGAAGAAAGTTTATTGAAAGTTCTAAGGAAGCACCGATCTGCTATTGGATATACTCTTGATGATTTAAAGGGATTTTGTCCCACTCTATGTCAACACAAGATTAATATGGAACCTGATGCTAAACCCGTTGTTGATCACCAACGTTGGTTAAATCCGAAGATGAAAGAAGTGGTAAGAATGGAAATATTAGAACTTCTGGAAGTAGGTATAATCTATCATATAGCTGATAGTAGATGGGTAAGTCCTGTTCACTGTGTCCCTAAGAAAGGAGGTATTACTGTTGTTCCTAATGATAAGAATGAACTTATTCCACAAAGAATTGTTACATGCTATAGAATGGTAATTGATTTTAGAAAATTAAACAAAGCAACTAGAAAAGATCATCACCCTCTGCCTTTTATTGATCAAATGCTAGAAAGATTATCTAAGCACACACATTTTTGCTTCGTTGATGGATATTCTGGTTTTTGACAAATACCTGTTTCTCAACCTGATCAAGAAAATACCACTTTTACTTGTCCCTTTGGAACTTATGCTTATAGACGTATGCCTTTTGGTTTCTGCAATGCACCTGTTACCTTTCAAAGATGTATGACTGCCATATTATCTGACTTTTGTGAAAATATTGTTGAGGTTTTCATGGATGACTTTTCTGTTTATGGGAAGTCTTTTGATGAATGTTTAAGCTATCATGATCGAGTTTTGCAGAGATGCGAGCAAAAAAATATTTTCTTGAATTGGGAGAAGTGTCACTTTATGGTTAATGAAGGTATTGCTTTGGGCCATAAAATTTCTGAAAGAGGTATTGAGGTGGACAAAGCTAAGGTTGATGCAATTGAGAAAATGCCATGTCCTAAAGATATCAAAGGTATTCGTAGTTCCCTAGGTGACGCTGGTTTCTATAGGAGATCTATCAAAGACCTTTCTAAAATTTCTAGGCCCCTTACAAATCTTTTGCAAAAGGATGTTCTTTTTGTTTTTTATGATGATTGTGTAGAAGCCTTTGAAACACTCAAGAAAGCCTTAATTTCTGCACCTATTGTTCAACCACCTGAGTGGAACTTGCCTTTTGAAATTATGTGTGATGCTAGTGATTATGCTGTTGGTGCTGTTATAGGACAAAGAGTTGATAAGAAACTAAATGTTATTCATTATACTAGTAAAACTCTATATAGTGCAGAAAGAAATTATGCTACTACTGAAAAAATTTCTAGTAGTGGTGTTTGCTTGTGAAAAATTTAGATCTTACACTGTTGATTCAAAAGTAATTTGTCGGTGTACTAAAGTAGGGGGTACCTTAGTACCCCGAACTTGTGCACGGGCGGTTGTAGCACCCCGCGGCAAGGCCTGCCAGGCGATCGCCAAGACCCTCAATGGTTCCCTCTTGGGCCATTCAAGAACAAAGTATTTGAGCCAAGGCCCCGGCAAGAGGAGCTTGCCGGGAAGGCCACCCGAAGAGAGCAATGCCCCGGCAAGAGGAGTTTGCCGGGACTGTCGCTCGAAGCACAAGACCCCGGCAAGAGGAGCTTGCCGGGAAGGCCATCCACGGCACGACAAGGACCCTGCCACGGCGCGCCCCGCGCCCCGGCAAGGCCCGGTGAGCAACAAGCTCCCGGGCGCAACAAGACATCCCCCGCGGCAAGGCGCTTGCCGCGGCAAGTTACCACCTCGTGCCTGCGCTCCAGCTCACCCACCAACGTGTCGCTCTGGGGGGCATCCCAGGCGCACGTGGCGAGAGGCTGAGCAGCGAAGGGCATGCGGTGGCGAAGCGAAGCTGACAGAGTAGCCATCGTGGCAAACGGTGGCGCTCCTGACGGTCCACTCCCCTGCCCCGTCTGAGCGACGCGGACGGGCATTTAATGCCCTTGTCCCCCGCCGTCAGAGTTAGGTATGATAGCACTGTACAACCACTGTGCAGGCAGCTGTACCCACTACAACATTCTACCATTTTTGCCCTCACCTACGCTGCCACCTGTGGGTAACCCCTTGAGCATATAAAAGGAGGCCCCCATGCGCACGTAGAGGGAGGAGACCAATCTTCGCGCCTAGTCTCGCGAGCAGCTCGAGTGTACTGTAGCATCTCGCGCTTTCGAGCAAGAACCCAGATCAACCAGACAAGCAGCAGTAGGGTTTTACGCACCAGTGCGGCCCGAAGCTGGGTAAAATCGTTGTGTGTGTGTGTGAGTCACCTCGATCCGCTCTTTGCGCAGCCTCCGCTCCCCGCCGAACCGAGAAGGGGCTCCGTCCCCATAGGTGTTCGAGGAAGCCGATTCCCCCCGACATAATTGTTGATTCAAAAGTAATTGCTCACACCGAACATGCTTCTATTAAATATTTTATGGAAAATAAAGATGCTAACCTAGGCTTATTTGATGGGTTCTCTTGCTACAAGAATTTGATTTGCAAATCACTGATAGAAAAGGAGCAGAGAACCCCATAGCTGATAACTTGTCTACGCTTGAAAATGTCCTTGATGACCCACTACCTATTGATGATAGTTTTCCTCATGAGCACTTAGCTGCAAAAAATGTTTCTCATAACACTCCTTGGTATGCTGATTATGCTAATTATATTGTTGCTAAATATTGACCACCTAGCTTTACGAACCAACAAAAGCAAACAAAATCTTCTGTGATTTAAGACCTTACTTTTGGGATGACCCACATCTTATAATGAAGGAGTAGATGGTATTATTAGACGTTGTGTACCTGAGCATGAACATTGACAAATCCTATGAAAATGTCACTCCGAAGCTTATGGAGGACATCACACGGGAGACAGAACTGCTCACAAGGTATTGCAGTCTGGGTTTTATTGGCCTACTCTTTTCAAGGATGCTCATAAGTTCGTCTTATCTCGTAATATCGGTAAGCGTCAAGAAATGCCTATGAATTATTCACTTGCTATTGAACCATTTGATGTTTGGGGTTTTGATTACATGGGAAGTTTTCCTTCCTCTAATTGGTATACACATATTTTGGTTGCTGTTGATTATGTTACTAAGTGGGTAGAAGCTATTCCAACTAGTAGTGTTGATCACAACACCTCTATTAAAATGCTTAAGGAAGTTAATTTTCCAAGGTTTGGAGTCCCTGGGTATTTAATGACTGACGGTGGTTCACACTTTATTCATGGTGCTTTCCGTAAAATACTTGCCAAGTATGATGTTAACCATAGAATTGCATCACCCTATCATCCTCAGTCTAGTGGTCAAGTTGAACTTAGAAATAGAGAAATAAAATTAATTTTGCAAAAGATTGTCAATAGGTCCCGGAAGAATTGGTCTAAGAAATTAGATGATGCACTTTGGGCTTATAGAACAACATATAAAAATCCTATGGGCATGTCTCCTTATAAAATGGTTTATGGAAAAGCTTGCCATTTGTCTCTTGAGTTAGAACGTAAAGCACATTGGGAAATCAAAGAACTCAACTATGATTTCAAACTTGCCGGTGAAAAAAGGTTATTTGATATTAGCTCATTAGATGAATGGAGAACCCAAGCTTATGAAAATGCCAACTTATTTAAAGAAAAAGTTAAAATGTGGCATGATAAAAGAATCCAAAAGCGTGAGCTCAAAGTTGGAGAATATGTTCTTTTGTACAACTCTCGTTTTAGATTCTTCGTAGGAGAACTCCTCCCCAAATGGAAGGGACTCTATGTTATTGAGGAGGTTTATCGATCTGGAGGTATCAAGATAAATAATGCCGAAGGTACTAACCCGAAGGTTGTTAACAGGCACCGAATAAAACATTTATCTCAAGTACACCCATTAATGTTGAAAGTAATATTATCCAAACTATGACACCGGAAGAACACATAAAAGAGACCTTCGGGAACACTCCAGAATCATGAAAAAGAGGAAGTACATGATACGGTAAGTAAACGGACTCCAAAAAATCTGCAAAAATATTTTCTATCCATTTTGGAACATAACAAAAATTAGGAAAATAAGAAACTACCGGGAAGGTCACCCAGGTGGGCACAAGACACCAGGGCGCGCGCCAGGCGCGCCCAGGTGGGTTGGGCCCACCTCGGGTACCTTCCGGACTCCTTTTGTCTCTCGTTTGCTTGTTTCCCAAGATAGAAAAATCTATATATACCCCCCGAACCTCTTGACCACCGTATTGTGGAGAAATCTTCTGTTTTCTTTTCTTGCTGTTTTCGGTCAGATCTGTTGAGCCAGGCATCATGTCTTCACCTTCCTCCAATAATGTCGAAGGGGATGCTTGGTTGATGAAGATCGAGCTGAAGAGAGAAGAGCCCATAGAAGCTGTCAAAGGGGAACAGAGCAAGGAGGCTACCAGAGATCAAGCGTCGGTGGTTGAGCAGGCTTGGCCTGCTGAGGAAGAAGAAGAAGATATCCTTAAATCTTACTATGATCATCTCACCCCCTCCAATATCGAAGCCTTTCGGATCATCGAAACGGTTCGTGTGCAAAATAAATATCTCACCCATGAAAATATTTTGTTGCAAGAGCACATAATCGCCCTCCAGAGTGTCATCCGTAGATTGGAGAATCTCTTGACCATGAAGGACAAGATAACGTCTACTCATCACCACCACCTCCTTCTTAATCACCAAAAGAAAATTGAGTATCGGGTATGGGCACTCCCCTTGGCTTGTGCCAAGCTTGGGGGAGGTGCCGCGGTACCGTATCACCTCCACTATCTTTTGCGTTTACTTATCTTAGTTTGATCCATAGTTATCTTTTGCTTTAGATGAATAAAAGTTCTAGTTCGATCCTTTCTTTTCGAGAGTTTGCTTAGTGATCTATCCTTGTAATCGTGTGCGAGGTATATAATAAAGTTTAGTTTTAGTTTTTGCTTTCTTTACTTTCATCTTCCAACAAATACAAAGGAAATAAATGAAAAAGATCATATGCTAATCTTATGGTAGGTAGTGACACCGCATAAGTAAAAGTATATGTAGAAATTTTTATTAGAGATTGACAAACATAGAATAAGTCAATGCTGCAACTCATGAAAGAATTAATAAGGGAAGATAAGATTCACATATAAATACACTATCTTGGAAATCATTTGTGATTGTTAGCCCCCATCAAAATATAATATGCCAAAATTGTTGATGTTGGACAAGGAAGACAACGTAATGATTTATGTTTGTTCATATTCACACAAAAGTTATGTTGTCATATATCCTTCAACACGTGGTGCTTGCCCCCCCCATCTTTACTAGCCAAAAATTCCGCACCAAGTAGAAATACTACTTGTGCATCCAAAAACCCTTAAACCCAAATCTTATTTTCAAGAGTTCAGCATGCCTACCTAGGGATTTGAGCAAGATCCCTCAAGTAATTTGTCATAGGTGCAATAAGGCAATAAAAATTGCTTCTAAAATTGCAACCCATCTTCTGGTATATAAGTCATTTTGACCTCTAAAAAAGAAGAAGAGGAATTTCGGGACGGAGCGCCGCCATCTTGAGGATGAACTTGGGCAGGAGCACTTTTGCCCTCCGGCGGAGCAATTTCGCCGGGGCAACTTCCCTCCCGGAGGGGGAAATCATCGTCATCATCATCACCAACAACTCTCCCATCTTGGGGAGAGTAATGTCCATAAACATCTTCAACAACACCATCTCCTCTCAAACCCTAGTTCATCTCTTATGTTAAATCTGTGTACCGGAACTATAGATTGGTTCTTGTGGGTGACTAGTAGTGTTGATTACATTTTGTAGTTGATTACCATATGGTTTATTTGGTGGAATGGTGGAATATTATATGTTCAGGTCCAATATGATATTTAATACCCTCTGATCTTGAGCATGATTATCATTTGTGAATAGTTACTTTTGTTCTTGAGGTCACAGGATAAATCTTGTTGCAAGTAATCATGTGAACTTGATATGTGTTCAATATTTTGATAGTATGTATGTTGTGATTCCCTTAGTGGTGTCACGTGAATGTCGACTACATGATACTTCACCATATTTGAGCCTAAGGGAATGCATTGTGGAGTAGTTATTAGATGATGGGTTGCGAGAGCGACATAAGCTTCAACCCTAGTTTATGCGCTATTCCGTAAGGGACCGATTGGATCCAAAAGTTTAATGCTATGGTTAGAATTTATTCTTAATACTTTTCTCATAGTTGTGGATGCTTGTGAGGGGGTTAATCGTAAGTAGGAGGTTTGTTCAAGTAAGAACATCACCTAAGCACCGGTCCACCCACATATCAAATTATCAAAGTAGCGAACACGAATCGGATCAACATGATGAAAGTGACTAGATGAAATTCCCGTGTACCCTCAAGAATGCTTTGCTTACTATAAGAGACTGTTTTGGCCGGTCCTTTACCTCAAAAGGATTGGTCTACCTTGCTGCACTTTTGTTACTATTATCGTTACTTGCTCCTTACAAATTATCTTGCTATCAAACTACTCTATTACTTACAATTTCACCACTTGCAGACATTACCTTGTGGAAAGCCACTTGTCATTTCCTTCTGCTCCTCGTTGGGTTCGACACTCTTAATTATTGAAAAGGCTAAAATTGATCCCATATACTTGTGGGTCGTCAGATACACATACGAAGAGAAACGTTTCTCTAGGATTCACTGTGTGAGATGTACTTACGAACGGAAATGATTGGCCATGTATAATTGTATGCGATGGCTAGCACGACCGCACATGAACTCATGTTGCCAAACGCGTGTGGCCGGAGGGCCTATCCCCGTTGGTTTCTGGGTCATGTGGGAAGGACCCCCCTATCACCCACACTGGCAAGGCGGTGGTTTAAAATGTCGTCGCGGAAAGGGGTTAAAAACCATTTGTATAGCAGCTCGCAGTACCAGTATTTGTTGGAAGGGATATAGAGAGAGGATTGGTGTAACGTGTTGGATGTATTATTGAGCCTCGAAGGCGAGTATATATTGAGTACAAGACTTGTAGGGCAAGACCCCTCCTAGAGATAAGATGGAAACAATTCATATATAATCCCGTACAATCTGTAAATACCTAATATATCTCTAACACCCCTGCAATCGTAACGGTAGCGTTGCGAACAACAGGAGCGTCGCAGATGGTTAGAGATGAGAATAGCAGCCGACGGGCTGATATCCCTCCACAGTCACAATGGGGGCGTAGTGGACGGTGTCACGTCGCGGACGCGTGGACTATAGAGGAAGGGGACGAGTTTCTCAACTCAGGTGATATCCCTTTGTGCCGTTATCGAGGTAGCCGAGAGCATGGGTGTTTAGCTGTGGTCGAGGTAGTCATTCAAAGAACGTCGTGGTCGATGTTGAGTCGGGGTAGCTGGTGTCGAGGAAGTCGCCGTGGAGCCGCGGGTGCAAGGAGGCGCCGTGTTAGTCATGGGCGCCATGGTGTCGAACTAGTGGTTCGCCGGGAAGAAGACATTGTTGACGAGGCATCGCACCAAGTTTGCCAAGCTCGGGGACACATCATGGATGAAGGCATGCGTTGATGTTGCCAGCATTGGGCATGCATATACGGACAAAGGCGATGTTGATGAGGTGCCACACCAGGCTTGCCAGGCCCCGAGACACATCATGGACGAAGGCACGCATCGGTGTTGCCAGCACCGGGCATGCGTAGACGAACAAGGACGATGTTGACGAGGCGCCACATTAGGCTTGCCAGGCCCAGGGAGATGTCGTGGAAGAAGGCACGCGTCGGTGTTGCCTGCACCGGGCATGCGTAGACGGGAACCATGTACACCATGTCGAGGGGGCTACCAGAGAAGGACTTGACGATGGCTGCGGCGCTAATCGGCGTGAGGCCGATGTCGCCCGCGGTAGTCAAAGTAGATGATGTGGTCAGAGAAGGCGATGGTGACACTAGCGATGAGCTAGTGCTGGATGAGGATGAAGGGGGGGTGGACGGGCGGTTCCGCTCTGGTGAACAAGCGGCAGCCGCGGCGGCTGGGTTAGGAGCGCGACAGCGATGCTCAAAGTAGGCAAGGAACACGACGACATGACGAAGACCGGCACAGACGGTGGCATTCCCGCGGAAGTCAAATGCGGGGACGGCAGAGTGGACTGTGCATCATGGCGCTACGCCCCGAAGGGGCAACACAACAATAACATGCGGGTCGGGGCGACGATGGGAAAACCTTAGGGCGGCGGCATGGAACGCGTGGCGCGGTGCTACGGCCCGAAGGGGCGACACATCAGCGGCGTCAGGGTCGGTGCAACTATGGGGACGACCTTGGGGTGGCTGCATGGACCGCGTGTCGCGGCACTAGGACCCGAAAGGGTGATGCAGTGGCAACGTGGGAGTCGGTGCAGCCGTGGGGAGAACCACAGGGCAGCGGCGTTGTGGCCCGACGGGGCGACGTAGCGGCGGCCCATTGCTCGGTCGATGGAGGGGCACATTGTAGTCGGGGGAAAGCTTCATGGGACCCGCTGAGGCGCGTGCAACTGACAAATCAGGTCAGTCGCGCGTAAGGATGACAATTTTACCCATGGGGTACGGGTACCCTGATACGTCCATTTTGCATCATGTTTTCCTACTGTTATTTATGACGTTCTTATGCATAATAATGCTTTTCGGAGTAATTCTAATGCCTTTTCTCTCATAATATGCAAGGATCACGCAAAGAGGGAGAATACCGGCAGCTGGAATTCTGGACCTGAAAAAGCTACGTCAGGCCACCTATTTTGTACATCTCCAAATGAGCTGAAACTTCACAGAGATTTTCTATGTGATATATAAGAATTATTGGAGCAAGTAGCTACCAGAGAGGGCCCACCAGGTGGGCACAACCCACTTGGGCGCGCCAGGGGCTCTGGCGCGCCCAGGTGGGTTGTGACCTCCACGGCCCAGTTCCAGTGCCTCTCTTCTGGTATATAAGTCATTTTGACCTAGAAAAGTAAGGATAGGACTTTCGGCATGAAGCACCGCCGTCTCGAGGCGGAACTTGGGCAGGAGCACTTTTGCCCTTCGGTGAAGTGATTCCACCAGGGGAACTACGGAGGAGGAAATCATCGTCATCATCATCACCAACAACTCTCCCATCTTTGGGAGGGAAATCTCCATCAACATCTTCAACAACACCATCTCCTCTCAAACCCGAGTTCATCTCTTGTGTCTAATCTTGGCACCGGAACCACAGAATTGTGCTTGTGGGTGACTAGTAGTGTTTATTACATCTTGTAGTTGATTACTATATGGTTTATTTGGTGGAAGAGTACATGTTCAGATCCATTATGCTATTTAATACCCCTCTGATCTTGAGCATGATTATCATTTGTGAGTAGTCACTTTTGTTCTTGAGGTCACGGGAGAAATCTTGTTGCAAGTAATCATGTGAACTATGTGTTCGATATTTTGATGGTATGTATGTTGTGATTCCCTTACTGTTGTCATGTGAACATCGACTACATGGAATTTCACCATATTTGGGCCTAAGGGAATGCATTGTGGAGTAGTTATTAGATGATGGGTTGCGAGAATCACTGAAGCTTAAACCCTAATTTATGTGCTACTTCATAAGGGATTGATTTGGATCCAAAAGTTTAATGGTATGATTAGATTTTATCTTAATACTTTTCTCGTAGTTGCGGATGCTTGCGAGGGGGTTAACCATAACTAGGAGGTTTTTTCAAGTAAGAATGGCACCTAAGCGTCGGTCCACCCACATATCAAATTATCAAGGTAGCGAACACAAATAAAACCAACATGATGGAAGTGACTAGATGAAATTCCCGTGTACCCTCAAGAACGCTTTGCTTATTATAAGAGACTGTTTTGGCCTGTACTTTGCCACAAAAGGATTGGGCTAACTTGTGGCACATTATTTGTATTTACCGTTGCTTGCTCGTTACCAATTACCTTGCTATTAAACTACTCGCTACCTATAATTTCAGTGCTTGCAGAGAATACCTTGCTGAAAACCGCTTGTCATTTCCTTCTGCTCCTCGTTGGGTTCGACACTCTTACTTATCGGAAGGACTACAAATGATTCCCTATACTTGTGGGTCACCAAGAATCTTTTCTGGCACCGTTGCCGGGGAGTGAAGCGCTCTTGGTATGTGGGAATCGGTAAGGAAAAATTATTGCCACTTGTTACGAACGGAGAACTGTCGGGGGGAAATCGGCCTCCACGAGCACCTATGGGGACGGAGCCCCTTGTCGGTTCGGCGGGGGCGGAGGTTGCACAAAGAGCAGATCGAGGCGACACACACACACAACGATTTTACCTAGCTTCGGGCCGCACGGATGCGTAAAACCCTACTGCTGCTTGTCTGGTTGATTCGAGTTCTTGCTCTGGAGCGCAAGAAGCTACAGTAAGTTGGAGCTGGACGTAGACGAGGGTCTACTGGGTGTCCTCTTTCTGGCCCTCCCCTTCTCCTACGTGCGCATGGGCCTCCTTTTATATGCTAAGGGGTTTCCCACAGGTAGCGACGCAGGTGAGGGTAAAAATGGCAAGGAACTGTGCGAACAGTGGCCGCACAATGCTATCGCACCTAACTCTGACGGCGGGGTACAAAGGCATTAAATGCCCGTCAGGATCGCCCGAACAGTGCCGAGGCGGACCGTTAGGGGCACCTCCGCTTGCCACGGGGGCGACTCTGCCAACGTCGCATGCCACCGCGCGCCCCAGGTTGCGCGGCGCCCCGCCACGTGCCTCTGGGGAAGCTCCAGAGTGACGCGTGGGCAGGTGAGCTGTGGTGGTTGTCTTGCCGCACCTGAGAGCTTGCCGCTCGTCAGGCCTTGTCGGGGCGCGCGGCGCGCCGCGGCGGGCTTCTCTTGGGGTGCCTTGGTTTGGCCGTCCCGGCGAGCTCCTCCCGCCGGGGCCTTGGTGCTTCGGCTTAGTCGTCCCGGCAAGCTCCTCTTGCCGGGGCCTTGTCGCCTTGGCCCGGCAAGCTCCTCTTGTCGGACCTCGCCTTCTTGGCCCGGCAAGCTCCTCTTGCCGGGGCCTGGTCCTCTAGGCTCGATCACTTGGCCTTCGTCCGGCCCAGAAAGGGCCGTGGAGACTCTTGTCGCTCCCCTGGCAAGCCTTGCCGCGGGACGCTACTACTGCCCGTGCACAAGTTCGGGGTACTAAGGTACCCCTACTTTAGTACACCGACAAGAACAATCCTTTGAAGGGTTTGTTCGGGGTATCTTCACCTCAACCGGAACCAAAATTAGTTACCCTTCAACCTACTGTACCTATTGAAAATATTGGTTATGGAATTTTTTCGGGTATGATAGAACAATTGCTAGGTAATCCTTATGTAGGAGATGGAACCGAACATCCTGATATGCACTTGATATATGTGGATGAAATTTGTGGATTGTTTAAGCTTGCAGGTTTATCCGGAGGTGAAGCTAAGAAGAATGCTTTCCCTTTGTATTTTAATGTAAAAGCGTTGGCATGGTATAGGCTATCCGATGATATTGGATGTTGGAATTGGAATCGATTGAAATTGGAATTACACCAAAAAAGTATCCTATGCATCTAGTTCATCGTGACCGGAATTATATATATAATTCTTGGCCTCGTGAAGGAGAAAGTATTTCTCTAGCTTGGGGGAGGCTTAAGTAAATTTTACATTCATGCCCCAATCATGAGCTCTCAAGAGAGATTATCATTCAGAATTTTTATGCTCGACTTTCTCGTGATGATCAATCCATGCTCGATAATTCTTGTACTAGTTCCTTTATGAAGAAGACTATTGAATTCAGGTGGGATCTTTTAGAGAGAATTAAAATCAACAAAGGTAAAGAGTCAGGTATTAAGCTTAAGTTTGATTGTGTTAAATCTTTATGAATACCGATGCTTTTTAAAAGTTTAGCACTAAATATGGACTTGAATCTGAGATAGTAGCCTCTTTTTGTGAATCATTTGCTACTCATATTGACCTCCCTAATGAGAAGTGGTTTAAATATCACCCACCTATTAAAGAAGGAATTAAAGAACCAGTAATAGCTAATGATGAAACTATCATTTATAATGTTGATCCAGTTGTTCTGCACTTCTAGAAAAAGTTAAGTAAACATAACCATGAAAAGAACTTTTAACAGAAGAGAAATTGCCTAGTAAGGATGAAAACAACTCTAATATAACCTTTTATAATTGTTATCATGGTTTATGTGACTTAGGTGCTAGCATGAGTGCCATTCCTTTTACCTTATATCAAGAAATTCTGAATGATATAGCACCCGCTGAAATAGAAGACATAGATGTTACTATTAAACTTGCTAATAGAGACACCATCACACCACTTTGGATTGTTAGAGATGTTGAAGTCTTGTGTGGGAAAATAAAATATCCTACTGATTTTCTAGTTCTTGTTTCCCCACAATATGACTTTTGTCCCGTTATCTTTGGTAGACCTTTCTTTGTCGGGGTGGACTGTGTCCCCCGCGAGCACCTATGGGGCCGGAGCCCCTTTCGTGGTCCGGTGAGGGGGGCGGAGGGAGCACGGAGAGCAGATCGAGGCGAGCACACGGGCGGTTTACCCAGGTTCGGGCCGCGATGGACGCGTAAAACCCTACTCCTGCTTGGTTGTATTGAACTGGGGAGCTCGGGAGCTTGGAGAGCTAGCTGCACCGAGCGTATGGCTGTCTGGATCCCAAATCTCCGAACCCCGGAACCCCCTCTACGTTGCACACGGGCCTCCTTTTATAGCGCAAAGGGGTCACCGACAGGTGTCAACGTAAGAGTAAGGGGTAAAAGTGTAAAAGGGGTGGTAGTTGTAACAGTGCGGGAACAGTGGCGCTACAGCGCGGCACAGTGTTATCATACCTACTTCTGACGGTAGGGGACAAGGGCATTAAATGCCCGTCACGGTCGCCCGGGCAGCACCGAGGCGGACCGTTAGATGCGCCACCGCTCACCACGACGGTGGCTGCATGCCACCGCATACCCCAGGTTGCGCGGTGCCCCGCCACGTGCCCTTGGGGGAAGCCCCGGAGCGACGCGTGGGCGGGCGAGCCGGAGCGCAGTCCTGAGGTGGCGATTTGCCGCGGCAAGTGGCTTGCCGCGGGGGTCGTCTTCCTGCGCCTGATAGCTTGCCGGCTATCAGGCCTTGCCGGGGCGCATAGCGCGCCGTGGCGGGCTTCTCTTGTGGTGCCTGGGTTCGGCCTTCCCGACAAGCTCCTCTTGTCGGGGTCTCGATCTTCTGTCTCGTATACTTTGTTCTTGGATGGCATTACATGGGCTCAGTCGTCCCGGCAAGCTCCTCTTGCCGGGGTCTTGTCTTCTTGGCCCGGCAAGCTCCTCTTGCCGGGGCCTTGTCTTGAATGCTTGGTCTTCTCTTGGCGCTTCCTGGGCGGGCCTTGCCGCAGGGTGCTACAACTGCCCGTGCACAAGTCTGGGGTACTAAGGTACCCCTACTTTAGTACACCGACAGGAGCCCCCGGGCCTGGGCCACACACGGTGCCGAGCGTCGTTGGGCCAGGCCCTAACAGTGCACGGGCACGCGTGGCCTTGGTCGCGCTGCTCCTTAACTCCGCACCCGCCGCGCCTTCCCCAGGCGGCGCGCGCTTATCGCGGCGTCGTGGGGGCGGGGCGTGCGGGGTGAGCGTGACGTGGGTGGCGTGCGCGGGGCTGAACCGCGCAGACGCGCGTCACGTCGCGCACGATCTCTTTATTCGGAGAGGCGAAGCGTCCCCCCACCCACCTCTTCCTCTCATAGCGGAGGAAAGTAGGGGCGGTTCGCCTTTCCCTTGGTTGCTACCTCTCTAAAACCTCTGCCACCTCCTTCTCCCAGAGGCAGCAGCGATCTGTCCTTGGAGCGCCCGGCGTCGTCAACTTCGACGATCCCCCTCCCCTGCCCCCGCCATGGCCCCGAAGAGCGATAAGGCGAAGGGGAAAGCTGCGAAATCGGCCGAGGCGCTACGGCTTGAAGCGCTGCGGAAGGAGACGGCGACGTTCCCCCCCCAGCTCGGTGCGGTGGAGCTGAGGGACAAGTACTCCCTTTTCTGGTCGACGAAGACGCGAGCGCATCCGCGCACGCGGGTGCTCCCCGCCGAAGCCCAGAAGCAGTACCCGACCGGGTATCCTTTCTTCGTCGTCTTCTTCTACTGCGGGCTCTGCCCGCCTTACTCGGAGTTCTTCTGTGAAATCATGAACACCTATGGCCTCCACCTCCTCGACTTTACCCCCAATGCCGTCCTCACAATGGCGGTCTTCACGCACCTCTGCGAGAACTTCGTCGGAGTTCGTCCCAACGTGGCCCTCTTCCGGCACTTCTTTGTCCCTCGGGTGGAGAAAGGAGAGCCGCTGTCCGGTGGGATCGCCTGGGTTTCCCGGCTCGGCAAGAAGGAGGCCTACTTGGATGGGGACCTCCGCGGCAGGTGGGAGGAGTGGAGGGCGGAATGGTGTTTGATTGTCGAGGACCATCCGCAGCCGTTCACCGTCGTGCGCCGAACTCCGGTGGTGCGCGGCGATGGCTGGAGCGAGGTGTCCCCGGACGATGTCAGATTGAAGATCGCCATCACCCGGATCCTGCGTCTCAGGCTCGCCGGTCTCACCGTCGGCGCCGTCGGCGCGGATTTCCTTCGCCGCCGGATCGCCCCCCTGCAAGAGAGGGGGAAGCCGGCCTGGGAGTTCCAGAATGCGGCGGACATCATGAGGCTGCGTCCGGGCCTCAATTTCAACTTCACCGTGCTGGAGCACGACGCGATGTTGAAGGAGTTGTTCAAGCACGACCCCGACCACCCGGAGTGGTTCTGGCTGCCGCCGGGCGTCGTTCCCTTGTGCAACAACTCGTCGCTCAGCCATATCCTTGCGATGATGCCATTGTGCGACTCGCATGGGGTCAACGCGACCTAGCAGGAGCCGCCGGAGGATGTCGTGCGGGCCTTCTTCGACGGCCTGGAGGAGGAGCCAGTCGATCCCGCCGAAAAGGGTGGCCTCATCCGAGACACCACCGCGGCGGAGCTGGCTTACATTGCCTCCAGGATGGAGGAGGCGGCGGCCGCCGCGGCCGCGGGCGAGGCTGGGTTCACTGTGGCCGAGGCGGAGGCGGCGGAGGCAGAGAGCCTCGCCGATCCGATGGAACTTGTCGACCAGGGGGAACCAGCCGGGCACGGCGGCGAGGACGAGTCTGCCCAAGGCGCGAGCGGCTTGCCGGAGGTCGGCGTTGCCTTCCTGCAACCTCCGGGCGGCTCGCCGCAGGCGGAGCCCCCGGCCCAGCCGAGGAGGCGCCTCCGCAGGGCCGGGTCGGCAGCAGGAGCGGGGTCTTCGCGGGCTGGGGCTTCGGTTGCCGCTGCGCCCCGCGCCGCGGCGTCGACGGGGGCGGAGTCATCTACTGCCCCCGCCAAGCGGCCTCGGGAGCCCACTCCCCTGCCCCCCCCCCCCCCCCCGCGTCAGGGCCGAGCCGGTTTTCGACTATTCTGCGCTCAGCTCCGACGACGAGGAGGACGGAGAGTAAGTTCCCCATGGAGCTCATATCTTTTTCCCTGATGGTTCGTCCTGTTTGACAGCTCGTTCGCCCTTCCCTTAACCTGGTCCCCTTTTCAGGACCCTGGCCCAGAGGAGAGCGAAGAGATCGAGGATCCCGTGGGTCATCCTTGATGACGAATCTCCCCCGGCAAGCGAGGTCGTGTCGGAGGCGCCCTTACCGGGCCCGGCAGGGGATCCTCAGGGCAGCCCGCAACGCAGCCCCCAGCGTGAGCACATGACTTGCTCCTGCCGCTTGGCGCGTACGCGAGCTCCCCTTGGTCTTTTCTTCCTTTGACTCGTTCGATGGATCTTTCTCCTTCCCTCAGACCCGCCCGCCTCGGACTCGATAGAGGATGAGGTCGCCGTCGAGGAGGGCGCGCATGGCGATGCCGACGACGTTGCCGGCGCTCGGGAGGCGGACGGCGTTGATATCCCCGCGGGCGACGGGGAGGCCGAGGAGCAGCAGAGGCTTGCCGCCGCGGAGTTATCCGCGCGGGAAGGCGAGCTGGTGCTGAAAACGGCCAGCCTCGCCAACCACGAGGAGGAGGTTGCCGCGCGCGAGCGGGCGCTCAGCGGAGACCTGAAGAAGGCGCATGACGCTGCTGCAGCCGCTGAGGTCACCAAGAAGGGGCTGGAGGCAAGGGTGGCGCAGCTCGATTTCGACCTCAAGGCGAAGGACGAGGAGCTCGCCGCGCTCCGGCAGGAGCGCGAGAAGGGTGCGCTCACCCTTGGTGAGCTTCAGGGCCGCTTCGCCGAGAAGATCCGGGAGCTTGACGCCGCCAAGAACTCCAACTCCACTCTGGAACTGAAATTGGAGGCGCTCGGCAAGGCGCTGGACAGCGCTAAGGAGCAGGAGGCGGCTTTACGGAAGGAGGTCGACGGCAACGAGGAGCTGCTGAGGCGCGCCGCCGTTTCCCAGAACACCTTCAGGGATACGGTGGAGCGGTGGACCGAGGGCCTCGTCGACATCGCCGCCACCATTGACAAGGAGCTGGCGCTGCTGGGGGATCGAGGGCCACCAGTCCTTCACCGGCGAGGACGTCGCGCCCAGCGCCAAGCTCACTTCCTTCTTCCAGGGGGTGGTGCAGGCGCTCCAGCACCTCCGAACGTCGCTCCCGAAGGAGCGGGCCGACGAGACGCGGGAGGCCATCTCCGGGGCCCTCGAGAGGGTGCTGGTGAAGATCGTTTTCCGCAATCCCGACATCAGGCTTACCAACGTCCTCAGGCCCTTGCCGGAGAACGCAGACCCGACGGGGATCCAGGCCCTCATCGCCCCTATCGTCAAGAAGGCGGCCGGGGTCAAGAGGATCGAGGGCGACCGCGTGGACTAGGCCGCCTGCCCCTTTCTTTTATCTCCTTTCCCTGCCGCTGTTAAATATGCCATGGATACGGCTGGTTAGAGCAGCAGTAAGGCATTTTGTAATATAACTTTTTATCTTAGGCAATGCATCGCACTGTTATCTCCTCTACTTGACCGGCGCCTTGTTCGTTTCCGCCCTACGCTTTCGGGGACTTGCCGGCGTAGACCTCCGCCTTGCCACGGGCGCCGAGTGCGGGACGTCAGCGACCCGCTGGCGGGGCTGCCACCGGCAAGAAACCTTGCCGCGGCTGGTTGCCGCTCACTCAGATTGTTGAGCAGGCTCGAGGCAAAGTAAGCGGTGCGACTGCGGTCGCAGCACGCTTAGGGTGCCGGGCGAGCTCGAAACAAAGTGAGGACGCTACTCGGGGTGTAGCACACTCAGGTCGTTGAGCGGACTCGAAACGAAATGAGGGCGCAACCAGTCTCGTGCCGGTCCTTCCGCGCTCAGGCCTCTCAACCAAGGCTCGGTCGTTCGAGGGAGATAACTCTTAAAAATTGATGGGGCAATTGCTCGAGCTCCGGCAACTTATCTTTTCTGATCGCTTGCCGCCCGGTAGGGTAAAACCTCCTTGGGCAGCATCCAGCCCGTCCTGGGGGTAAGCAAAGGCGCAGGGCCTCACGACCCTCCGGAGCTAGGCGTAGCTATGCTTGGGGATCCGCGCCCCTCTCTGCGCCAAGGATCACATGCAACTGCGGCAAGACTTGGGCAGAGAGGATGGTTGGCGGAACGGGTTCCGGCAACCGCGCTGGCAAGATTCCTCCCACGGTCGGCGTCAACTCGTTCGGCACCCCGGCGGACGAGGCGCGCCGGGGAACGAGGTCGCCTTTCTCGTGACTTCTGGCGCTAACTTCTGCGGCTACGGGAGCGGCGCAGAGCTCGCTGGAGGCGAATCGTTCGCCCAGCGGCCAGAAGGCGGTCCTCCTCAAGGAGCAGCTGCTTCTTGCCCAGTCTCTGCGCGAGTGGATACTCGAGGAGGGCCGCACACGAGCCCGTGGGAAGGAATGCCAAAGCTTGTCGGGAACCCCCGCTTCAACTGGACAGATCCTCGGATCTGCAGGAGCGGACTGTTCCTCGGCGTCCAGACTGCTGATCTGCTTGCCGGAGCAAGGCTTATCGGGGGCACCTGCTTCGACTGGACGGATCCTTGGATCCGCAGGAGCGGGCTGTCCCCCGGCGTCCCCCTACCTGGCGCGCCAAAGATGTCGGGGTGGACTGTGTCCCCCGCGAGCACCTATGGGGCCGGAGCCCCTTTCGTGGTCCGGTGAGGGGGGCGGAGGGAGCACGGAGAGCAGATCGAGGCGAGCACACGGGCGGTTTACCCAGGTTCGGGCCGCGATGGACGCGTAAAACCCTACTCCTGCTTGGTTGTATTGAACTGGGGAGCTCGGGAGCTTGGAGAGCTAGCTGCACCGAGCGTATGGCTGTCTGGATCCCAAATCTCCGAACCCCGGAACCCCCTCTACGTTGCACACGGGCCTCCTTTTATAGCGCAAAGGGGTCACCGACAGGTGTCAACGTAAGAGTAAGGGGTAAAAGTGTAAAAGGGGTGGTAGTTGTAACAGTGCGGGAACAGTGGCGCTACAGCGCGGCACAGTGTTATCATACCTACTTCTGACGGTAGGGGACAAGGGCATTAAATGCCCGTCACGGTCGCCCGGGCAGCACCGAGGCGGACCGTTAGATGCGCCACCGCTCACCACGACGGTGGCTGCATGCCACCGCATACCCCAGGTTGCGCGGTGCCCCGCCACGTGCCCTTGGGGGAAGCCCCGGAGCGACGCGTGGGCGGGCGAGCCGGAGCGCAGTCCTGAGGTGGCGATTTGCCGCGGCAAGTGGCTTGCCGCGGGGGTCGTCTTCCTGCGCCTGATAGCTTGCCGGCTATCAGGCCTTGCCGGGGCGCATAGCGCGCCGTGGCGGGCTTCTCTTGTGGTGCCTGGGTTCGGCCTTCCCGACAAGCTCCTCTTGTCGGGGTCTCGATCTTCTGTCTCGTATACTTTGTTCTTGGATGGCATTACATGGGCTCAGTCGTCCCGGCAAGCTCCTCTTGCCGGGGTCTTGTCTTCTTGGCCCGGCAAGCTCCTCTTGCCGGGGCCTTGTCTTGAATGCTTGGTCTTCTCTTGGCGCTTCCTGGGCGGGCCTTGCCGCAGGGTGCTACAACTGCTCGTGCACAAGTCTGGGGTACTAAGGTACCCCTACTTTAGTACACCGACATTCTTGAACAACGTTAATGCAAAAATAGATTGTGAGAAACAAACTGTCAGTGTTAATTTTGGTGATGAGTCTCATGATTTTAAATTTTCCAAGTTCAATAGAAAGCATCATAAAAAAGAATTGCCTAGTAAGGATGAAATAATTGGTCTTGCTTCTATTGGCGTGCCTCCTACTGATCCACTAGAACAATATTTGCTAGACCATGAAAATGATATGCATATGCTTGAAATAAATGAGATAGATAAAATTCTAGGAGGTCCTGCTCCATTGAAACACAACTTGCCTATTGAAACTCTAGGAGGTCCTGCTCCACCTAAAGGTGATCTTGTGTTTGAATTAAAACAGTTGCCAGATGCTACTTCTTGAGCTTGCGTTGGTTTTTCACTCGAAGAGGAAATGGTGATGCAGCAAAGTAGAGATAAGTATTTCCCTCAGTTTGAGAACCAAGGTATCAGTCCAATAGGAGACAACGCACAAATAACCGAATACCGGCATAAACAATCAAACAACTTGCACCCAAGGCGATAAAGGGGTTGTCAATCCCTTCACGGTTACTTGCAAAAGTGAGATCTGATAGAGATAGATAAAAGATAAAGTAAATATTTTTGGTATTTTTGGTTTATAGATCGGAAAGTAAAAGATTGCAAGATAGTAGATTGGAAACTTATATGATGGAAAATAGACCCGGGGGCCATAGGTTTCACTAGAGGCTTCTCTCATGATAGCAAATAGTACGGTCGGTGAACAAATTACTGCCGAGCAATTGATGGAAAAGCGCAAAGTTATGACGATATCTAAGGCAATGATTACGAAATAGAGGCATCACGTCCGTGTCAAGTAGACCGAAACGATTCTGCATCTACTGCTATTAATCCACACATCGCCCGCTATCCAACATGCATCTAGAGTATTAACTTCATAAA
This sequence comes from Aegilops umbellulata, assembly GCA_032464435.1. Taxonomy (NCBI): domain Eukaryota; kingdom Viridiplantae; phylum Streptophyta; class Magnoliopsida; order Poales; family Poaceae; genus Aegilops; species Aegilops umbellulata. The sequence continues at coordinate 227,170,602 of CP136060.1, forward strand.
GAACGGAGTAACACATTAAGTAAGATGACATGATGCAGAGGAATTAACTCAAGCAATATAATGAAAACAATACAATACGTGTCTTGCCGCCCCTACTGTCATTGGGAAAGGACACCGCAAGATTGAACCCAAAGCTAAGCACTTCTCCCATTGCAAGAAAAACCAATCTAGTTGGCCAAACCAAACCGATAGTTCAAAGAGAACTAAAAGATATCAAATCATGCATAAAATAATTTGGAGAATATTCAAATAATATTCATAGATAAGATGATCATAAATCCACAATTCATTGGATCTCGACAAACACACCGCAAAAAAGTATTACATCGAATAGATCTCCAAGAACATTGAGGAGAACATGGTATTGAGAATCAAAGAGAGAGAAGAAGCCATCTAGCTACTAGCTATGGTCCCATAGGTCTGTGGTAAACTACTCACGCTTCATCAGAAGGGCAATAGGGTTGATGTAAAAGCCCTCCGTGATCGAGTCCCCCTCCGGTAGGGTGCCGGAAAAGGTCCCTAGATGGGATCGCACGGGTACAGAAGGTTGTGGCGGTGGAAAAGTGTTTTCATGGACTCCTCTGGTGGTTTGGGAATATATGTGAATATATAGGCGAAAGAATTAGGTCAGGAGGGTCATGGGGTGGCCACAAGACACGGGCTCTCCCTAACCCCCCTAGGCGCGCCCTCCACCTTGTGGCCGCCTTGTGGCTTCTCTGACTTCATGTCCAAGTCTCCTAGTTGTCTTATGGTCCATGAAAAATCATTGCGAAGGTTTTATTCCGTTTGGACTCCGTTTGGTATTCCTTTTCTGCAAAACTCAAAAACAAGGAAAAAACAGAAACTGGCACTGAGCTCTAGGTTAATAAGTTAGTCCCAAAAATAATATAAAATAGCATATTAATGCATATAAAACGTACAAAATAGATAATATAATAGCATGGAACAATAAAAATTATAGATACGTTGGAGACGTATCAAGCATCCCGAAGCTTAATTCCTACTCGTCCTCGAGTAGGTAAATGATAAAAACTGAATTTTTGATGTGGAATGCTACCTAACATATAGATCCATGTAATTTCTCTTTATTGTGGCATGAATGTTCAGATCCATAAGATTCAAAACAAAAGTTAATATTGACATAAAAACAATAATGCTTCAAGCATACTAACAAGGCAATTATGTATTCTCAAAATAACATGGCCAAAGAAAGCTTATCCCTACAAAATCATATAGTCTGGCTATGCTCCATCTTCATCACATAAAATATTCAAATCATGCACAACCCTGATGACAAGCCAAGCAATTGTTTCATACTTTTGTTGTTCTCAAACTTTTTCACTTTCACGCAATCCATGAGCATGAGCCATGGACATAGCACTAAAGGTGGAATAGAATATGGTGGTTGTGGAGAAGACAAAAGGAAGGAGATATTCTCACATCAACTAGGAGTATCAACGGGCTATGGATATGCCCATCAATAGATATCAATGTGAGTGAGTAGGGATTGCCATGCAACCGATGCACTAGAGCTATAAGTTTATAAAAGCTCAAAAATAAACTAAGTGGGTGTGCATCCAACTTGCTTGCTCATGAAGACCTAGGGCAATTTGATGAAGACCATTGTTCGAATATACAAGCCAAGTTCTATAATGAAAAATTCCCACGAGTATATGAAAGTGACAACATAGGAGACTCTCTATCATGAAGATTATGGTGCTACTTCGAAGCACAAGTGTGGTAAAAGGATAGTAACATTGCCCCTTCTCACTTTTCTCTCATTTTTAATTTCTCTTTTTTTGGGCCTTCTCTCTTTTTTTGGCCTTTTCTCTTTTTTTTCCTCACATGGGACAATGCTCTAAATATAAGATCATCACACTTTTATTTCCTTACAACTCAAGAATTACAACTCGATACTTAGAACAAAATATGACTCTATATGAATGCCTCCAGCGGTGTACCGGAATGTGCAATGAATCAAGAGTGACATGTATGATAGAATTATGAACGGTGGCTTTGCCACAAATACGATGTCAACTACATGATCATGCAAAGCAATATGACAATGATGATGCGTGTTATAATAAACAGAATGGTGGAAAGTTGCGTGTCAATATATCTTGGAATGGCTATGGAAATGCCATAATAGGTAGGTATGGTGGCTGTTTTGAGGAAGGTATATGGTGGGTGTATGGTACCGGCAAAAGTTGCGTGGTACTAGAGAGGCTAGCAATAGTGGAAGGGTGAGAGTGCGTATAATCCATGGACTCAACATTAGTCATAATGAACTCACATACTTATTGCAAAAATCTATTAGTCATCGAAACAAAGTACTACACACATGCTCCTAGGGGGATAAATTGGTAGGAAAAGACCATCGCTCGTCCCCGACCGCCACTCATAAGGAAGACAATCAAAAAATACCTCATGCTCCAACTTCGTTCATAACGGTTCACCATACGTGCAAGCTACGGGAATCACAAACCTTAACACAAGTATTTCTCAAATTCACAACTACTCACTAGCATGACTCTAATATCACCATATTTATATCTCAAAACAATCACATGGAATCAAACTTCTCATAGTATTCAATGCACTTTATATGAAAGTTTTTATTATATCCCTCTTGGATGCCTATCATATGAGGACTAAACTTATAACCAAAGCAAATTACCATGTTGTTTAAAGAATCTTAGAATAATATAAGTGGAGCATGAGAATACATTAATTTCTACAAAATAAAGCCACCTCCGTGCTCTAAAAAGATATACGTGAAGCACTAGAGCAAAATTGCCTAGCTCAAAAGATATAAGTGAAGCACATAGAGTATTCTAATAAATAATGATTCATGTGTGTCCCTCTCAAAAGGTGTGTACAGCAAGGGTGATTATGGCAAACTAAAAAGGGAAGACCCAAATCATACAAGACGCTCCAAGCAATACACATATCATGTGGTGAATAAAAATATAGCCTCAAGTAAAGTTACTGATAGACGAAGACGAAAGAGGGGGTGCCTTCTGGGGCATCCCCAAGCTTAGGCTCTTGGTTGACCTTGAATATTACCTTGGGGTGCCTTGGGAATCCCCAAGCTTAGGCTCTTGCCACTCCTTATTCCATAGTCCATCAAATCCTTACCCAAAATTTGAAAGCTTCACAACACAAAACTCAACAGAAAATCTCATAAGCTCCGTTAGTATAAGAAAATAAATCACCACTTTTGATATTGTTGTGAACTCATTCTTTATTTATATTGGTGTAATATCTACTATATTCCAACTTTTCCATGGTTCATACCCCCCCGATACTACCCATAGATCCATCAAAATAAGCAAACAACACATAGAAAACAGAATATGTCAAAAACAGAACAATCTGTAGTAATCTGTAACTCTCGAATACTTCTGTAACTCCAAAAATTCTGAAAAACTAGGAAAACCTAGGAAATTTGTGTACCAATCTTGTGAAGAAAGAATCAGATTAAAAGCACGCTTCTGTAAAAAAATTAAATTATTTTCCTGGGCACAAAAGTTTCTGTTTTTCAGCAAGATCAAAACAATTATCACCGTAGGCTACCCCAAAGGTCTTACTTGGCACAAATACTAACTAAAACACAAAACCACATCTAACTAGAGGCTATATGAATTATTTTTTGCAAAACAGAACCAAAAAGCAATGAACAAAAATAAAATTGGGTTGCCTCCCAACAAGCGCTATTGTTTAACGCCCTTAGCTTGGCATAAAAACACAAATAGATCTAGGTATTGTCATATTTGGTATACAATCCATAAGTAGCTCTCATAATAGATTCATATGGCAATTTAATTTTATTTCTTGGAAACTGTTCCATGCCCTTCCTTAACGGAAATTGAAATTTAATGTTTCCTTCTTTCATATCAATAATTGCACCAATCGTTCTAAGGAAAGGTCTACCAAGAATAATAGGACATGTAGGATTGCAATATATATCAAGAAAAATGAAATCTACGGGCACATAATTCCTATTTGCAACAATAAGAACATCATAATCCTTCCCATAGGTTTCTTAATAGTGGAATCCGCAAGATGCAAATTTAGAGAATAATCATCAAATTCAGGGAAACCTAACACATCACATCAAGTTTTTGGAATCCTGGAAACGCTAGCACCCAAATCACACAAAGCATGGCACTCATAATATTTAATCTTAATCCTAATAGTAGGTTCCGGCTCATCATAAAGTTTTCTAGGGATAGAAACTTCCAATTCAAGCTTTTCTGCAAAATATTGCATCATAACATCAACGATATGTTTAGTAAAAGCTTTGTTTTGATTATAAGCATGAGGAGAATTCAACATGGATTACAACAAGTAAATACAATATATTAAAGAACAATTATCATAATTAAATTCCTTGAAACCAAAAGAGTGGGTTCATTGCTACTTAAAGTTTTGACCTCTCCAATCCCACTTTTATCAATTTTTGCATCAAGATCTAAAAACTCCGAATCATTGGGACACCTTTTAACTAAAGTTGACTCATCTCTAGTCCCATCTTTATCAAGATTTATATTGGAAAACAAAGATTCAATAGGAGTCACATCAATCACTTTAGGATCTTCATCATTATTTTCACGGATACTAGAAGAACACATTTTTACAAACCAATCTCGTTTGGCATGCATCTTAGCGGTTCTTTCTTTGCACTCATCAATGGAAATTATCATAGCTTTGAGAGACTCAATATCATGCTTGGGTGGAATAGATCTAAGTTTCAAATGATCAACATCAAGAGAAATTATATCCACGTTCCTAGCCAAATCATCAATCTTGAGCAATTTTCTTCAATCAAAGTGTTAAAATTCTTTTGCGGACTCATAAATCCTTTAACACTATTCTCAAAATCAGAGGGCATCTTATTATAATTTCCATAAGAATTGTCGTAGGAATTACCATAAATTATTAGAGGAATTACTAGGAAAAGGCCTAGGATTAAAATTACCTCTATACACGTTATTACAAAATTGTTCCTACCAACAAAATTCACATCCATAGATTCATTATTATTCTCAATCAAAGTAGACGAAGGCATATCATTAGGATTAATAGAAACACTCTTTCTAGCAAATAATTTCATAAGTTCATCCATCTTTCCACTCAAAACATTAATCTCTTCAATCGCATGCACTTTTTTACTAGTGGAAGATCTTTCGGTATGCCATTGGGAGTGATTAACCATAATATTATCTAGGAGTTTAGTAGCTTCTCCTAAAGTAATTTCCATAAAAGTACCTCCAGCGGCTGAATCTAATAGATTTATAGAAGCAAAATTCAATCCGGCATAATTTTTTGTATAATCATCCACAAATTCAAACCATGAGTAGGGCAATTTTTTATCATCAATTTCATCCTCTCCCAAGATTGTGCAACATGTTCATGATCAAGTTGCTTAAAATTCATAATGTCGTTCCTAAGGGAGATGATTTTAGCGGGAGGAAAATACTTGTAAATAAAAGCATCTTTACACTTATTCCATGAATAAATAATATGTTTAGGCAAAGATGAAAACCAAGTTTTAGCACGATCTCAAAGGGAGAATGAAAATAACTTCAATTTAACAATATCATTATCCACATCTTTTTTCTTTTGCATATCACACAACTCAACGAAATTATTCAGATGGGATGCGACATCTTCACTAGGAAGGCCAGCAAGTCGATCTTTCATAACAAGATTCAGCAAAGCGGCATTAATTTCATAAGATTCCACACTAGTGGCGGGAGCAATGGGAGTACTAATAAAATCATAGTTATTAGTGTTGGAAAAATCACACAATTTAGTATCCAACACACGAGCAAACAAAAAGGAAATGAAGAAGATCAATGGAAGAGGGGCGAAGAAAAGGCAAATCTTTTCAAAAATCATTTTAGATGTGGGGGAGAGGAAAACGAGAGGTGAATGGCGAATAATGTAATGCAAGAGATGAGAGTTTATGGTGGGTACTTGGTATGTCTTGACTTGGCGTAGATCTCCCCGGTAACAGTGCCAAAAATTCTTCCTGCTACTTCTTGAGCTTGCGTTGGTTTTTCCCTTGAAGAGGAAAGGGTGATGCAACAAAGTAGAGATAAGTATTTCCCTCAGTTTGAGAACCAAGGTATCAATCTAGTAGGAGACAACGCACAAATCACCGAATACCTGCACAAACAATCGAACACCTTGAACCCAACGCAATAAAGGGTTTGTCAATCCTTTCACCGTTACTTGCAAAGTGAGATCTGATAGAGATAGATAAAAGATAAAGTAAAAGATTGCAAAATAGTAGATCGAAAACTTATATGATGGAAAATAGACCCGGGGGCCATAGGTTTCACTAAAGGCTTCTCTCATGATAGCAAATAGTATGGTGGGTGAACAAATTACTGTCGAGCAATTGATATAAAAGCGCAAAGTTATGACGATATCTAAGGCAATGATTATGAAATATAGGCATCACGTCTGTGTCAAGTAGACCGAAACGATTCTGCATCTACTACTATTACTCCACACATCGACCGCTATCCAGCATGCATCTTGAGTATTAAGTTCATAAAGAGTGGAGTAACGCATTAAGTAAGATGACATGATGTAGAGAAATTAACTCAAGCAGTATGATGAAAACCCCATCTTTTTATCCTCGATGGAAATAATACAATACGTGCCTTGTTGCCCCTATTGTCACTGGGAAATGACACCGAAAGATTGAACCCAAAGCTAAGCACTTCTCCCATTGCAAGAAAAACCAATCTAGTTGGCTAAACCAAACGATAGTTCGAAGAGAATTACAAATATATCAAATCATGCATAAAAGAATTCGGAGAAGATTCAAATAATATTCATAGATAAGCTGACCATGAATCCACAATTCACCGGACCTCGGCAAACACACCGCAAAAAAGTATTACATCGAATAGATCTCCAAGAACATCGAGGAGAACATGGTATTGAGAATCAAAGAGAGAGAAGAAGCCATCTACCTACTAGCTATGTACCCGTAGGTCAGTGGTAAACTACTCACGCTTCATCGGAAGGGCAATATGGTTGATGTAGAAGCCCTCCGTGATCGAATCCCCCTCTGGCAGGGTGCCAGAAAAGGTCCCTAGATGGGATCTCATGGCTACAGAAGGTTGCGGCGGTGGAAAAGTATTTTTGTGGACTCCTCTGGTGGTTTGGAAATATATGTGAATATATAGGCAAAAGAATTAGGCCAGGAGGGTCACGGGGGGGCCACAAGATAGGGGCGCACCCTCCACCCGTGTGGCCACCTCGTGGCTCCTCCGACTTCATCTCCAAGTCTCCTGGGTGTCTTCTGGTCCAAGAAAAATCATCACAAAGGTTTTATTCCGTTTGGACTCCATTTGGTATTCCTTTTCTGCGAAACCCAAAAACAAGGAAAAAAATAGAAACTGGCACTGGGCTCTAAGTTAATAAGTTAGTCCCAAAAATAATATAAAATAGCATATTAATGCATATAAAACATCCAAAACAGATAATATAATAGCGTGGAACAAGAAAAAATTATTGATACATTGGAGTCGTATCACCCGACACTTTGAAATATGCTCATCTTGATGAGATAAAGATATATCATGTTATTATTAGTGCTAACCTTTCAGAACATGAAGAAGGAAGATTATTCAAAATTCTGAAGAAGCACCGTGTTGCTATTGGATATACTCTTTACGGTCTTAAAGGCATTAGTCCCACTCTCTGTCAGCACAAGATTAATATGGAACCTGATGCTAAACTCGTTGTTGATCACCAACAACGTTTAAATCCTAAATGAAAGAAGTGGTAAGAACTAAAATACTAAAGCTTCTGGAAGCAGGTATAATCTATCCTATAGCTGATAGTAGATGGGTAAGCCCCGTTCATTGTGTCCCTAAGAAGGGAGGTATTACCATTGCTCCTAATGATAAAAATGAACTTATTCCACCAAGAGTTGTCACTGGTTATAGAATGGTAATTGATTTTAGAAAATTAAACAAAGGAACTAGAAAAGATCATTACCCTCCGCCTTTCATTGATCAAATGTTAGAAAGACTATGTAAGCACACACACTTTTGTTTGCTTGATGGATATTCTGGTTTTTCTAAAATACCTGTCTCACAACCTGATCAAGAGAAAACCACTGTTACTTGTCCTTTTGGAACTTATGCTTATAGATGAATGCCTTTTGGTTTATGCAATTAATGCTCCTGGTACCTTTTAAAGATGTATGGCTGCTATATTCTCTGATTTTTGTTAAAAGATTGTTGATGTTTTCATGGATGATTTTTCTATTTGCGGAACTTCTTTTGATGATTTCTTAAGAAACCTTGATCGACTTTTGCAGATATGCGAGCAAACTAATCTTGTCTTGAATTTGGAGAAGTGCCACTTTATGGTTAATGAAGGTATTGTCTTGGGACATAAAATTTCTAAATGAGGTATTGTGGTGGATAAAGCTAAAGTTGATGCAATTGAGAAAATACCAAGCCCTAAAGATATCAAAGGTATTCGTAGTTTCCTCGGTCATGCTGGTTTTTATAGGAGGATTATTAAAGACTTCTTCTAAAATTTCTAGGCCTCTTACAAATCTTTTACAAAAGGATGTTCCATTTGTTTTTGATGATGATTGTGTAGAAGCCTTTGAAACACTTAAGAAAGCCTTAATCTCTGCACCTATTGTTCAACCACCTGATTGGGACTGGCCTTTTGAAATTATGTGTGATGCTAGTGATTATGATGTTGGTGTTGTTCTAGGACAAAGAGTTGATAAGAAATTAAAAGTTATTCATGATGACCCACAACCTATTAATGATAGTTTTTGTGATGAGCAATTAGCTGCAATAAATGTTTCTCATAACACTCCTTGGTATGTTGACTATGCTAACTACATTGTTACTAAATATATGCCACCTAGCTTCACTTACCAAGAAAAGAAAATTTCTCCTATGATTTAAGAAACTACTTTTGGGATGACCCACATCTTTATATAGAAGGAGTAGACGGTATTATTAGACGTTGTGTACCTGAGCATGAACAGGAAAAAATCCTACGGAATCACTCCAAAGCTTACGGAGGGCATCATGCGGGAGACAGAACTGCACACAATGTATTACAATCTGGTTTTTATTGGCCTACTCTCTTCAAGGATGCCCGTAAGTTTGTTTTATCTTGTGATGAATGTCAAAGAATTGGTAACATTGGTAAGCATCAGGAAATTCCTATGAATTATTCTCTTGCTGTTGAACCATTTCATGTTTGGCGTTTCGATCACATGGGACCTTTTCCTTCCTCTAATGGGTATACACATATTTTGGTTGTTGTTGATTATGTTACTAAGTGGGTAGAAGCTATTCCAACTAGTAGTTCCGATCACAACACCTCTATTAAAATGCTTAAGGAAGTTATTTTCCCAAGGTTTGGAGTCGCTAGATATTTAATGACTTATGGTGGTTCACGTTTTATTCATGGTGCTTTTGGTAAAATTCTTGCTAAGTATGATGTTAACCATAAAATTGCATCCCCCTATCATCCTCAGTCTAGTGGTCAAGTTGAAATTAGCAATAGAGAAATAAAATTAATTTTATGAAAAACTGTCAATAGGTCCCGGAAGAATTGGTCTAAGAAATTAGATAATCCACTTTGGGCTTACAGAACAACTTATAAGAATCCTATTGGTATGTCTCCTTATAAAATGGTTTATGGAAAAGCTTGTCATTTGCCTCTTGAGTTGGATCATAAAGCATATTGGGCAATCAAAGAACTCAACTATGATTTCAAACTTGCCGGTGAAAAGAGGTTATTTGATATTAGCTCACTAGATAAAAGGGAGAACCCAAGCCTACGAAAATGTCAAATTATTTAAAGAAAAAGTTAAAAGATGGTATGATAAAAGAATCCAAAAGCTTGAGTTCAAAGTTGGAGAATATGTTCTTTTGTACAACTCTTGTTTCAGATTCTTTGCAGGAAAACTTCTCTTCCAATGGGGAGGAGCTTATGTTATCGAGGAGGTTTATCGATCTGGAGCTATCAAAATAAATATGCCGAAGGTACTAACCCGAAGGTTGTCAATGGGCAAAGGATAAAACATTATATCTCAGGTATGCCCATTAATGTTGAGATCCATATTATTGAAACTATGACACCGGAAGAACACATAAAAAAACCTTCCGGAACACTCCAGAATCATGAAAAAAGGAGAGGCACGTGATACAGTAAGTAAACGGACTCCAAAAAATCCGCAAAAATATTTTCTATCAGTTTTGGAATATATTAAAAAAATAGGAAAATAAGAAACAATTAGGAAGGCAACCCTGGTGGGCACAAGACACCAGGGCGCGCCTGGCTTGCCACGCGTGCCTAGGTGGGTTGTGCCCACCTCGGGTACCTTCTGTACTCCGTTTTTCTCCTGTTTGCTTGTCTCCCAAGATAAAAAAATCATTATATACCCCCCGAACCTATTGACCATCGTATCGCGGAGAAATCTTATGTTTTATTTTCTTGTTGTTTTCTACCAGATCCATCAAGGCCAGCATCATGTGTTTTGTCCCCTCCAACAACGTAGAAGAGAATGCTTGGTTGATGATGATTGAATCGAAGAGAGAAGAATCTTTCAAGAGGGACAAGAGCAAGGAATCCGTTGGATATCAAGCTCCAGCAATAGAGCAAGCCTTGCACGTGGAGGAAGAAGAAGATATCCTTCAACCATACAATGAATACCTCACTCACACTGACATTTGAAGCCTTTAGGATCATTGAAACGGTACATGTTCAAAACAAATGTCTCACTTGTGAAAATATTTTATTTCAAGAGCACATCTTTTGAGCCTGAAAGAGAAGGACGAACCCTCTGTTACTTCATCACCACCAACTCCTTCTTCAACACCAAAGGGGACTTGAGTATCGGGTATGGGCACTCCCCTTGGCTTGTGCTAAGCTTGGAGGAGGTTCCCCGGTATCGCAGCACCTCCACTATCTTTTGCTTTTACTTATCTGAGCTTGATCCTTAGTTGTCTTTCAATTTGGTAGAATAAAATTTTAGTTTGATCCTTTCTTTATGAGTGCTTGCTTAGTGATCTATCCTTGTAATCATGTGCGAGATATATAATAAAGTTTAGTTTGAGTTTTGCATTCTTTACTTTCTTGTTCAATAAAAAGAAATTAAATAAACGTAAAAGATCATATGCTAATCTTATGGTAAGTAATGACATCACATAAGGAAGAGTATAAGTAGAAAATTTTATTGGAAATTTACAAACAGAGCATTGGTCAATGATGCAATTCATGAAAGAATTAATAAGCGGAGATAAGATTCACATGCAAATACACTATCTTGGACATCTTCTATGATTGTGAGCCCCCATCAAAATATTATATGCCAAAATTGTTGACGTTGGACAAGGAAGACAACGTAATGATTTATGTTTGTTCATATTCACATAAAAGTTATATTGTCATAGATCCTTTAACATGTGGTGGTTTCCCTTCATCTTTGCTAGCAAAAAATTCTGGACTAAGTAGAGATACTACTTGTGTATCCAAAACCCTCAACCCAAATCTTATTTTGAGAGTCCACTATACCTATTTATGGATTGAGTAAGATACTTCAAGTAAGTTGTCATCGGTGCAATAAGGCAATAAAAATTGCTTCTAAATGTGTTAGATCATTTAGTGTAAGAGAAAATTGAGCGTTGTACGAACTTGTGATGGCAAAATAATAAAGGCGACAAACTGCATAATAAAGGTTGCTATCATAAGGGGCAATATAACGTGGCATTCTTTTGCACTAAGAGATTGAGCATACATCCAAAAAGCGCATGGCAACCTCTGCTTCCCTCTGCAAAGGGCCTATCTTTTACTTTTATGTATTTATTTTTACGCAAGAGCAAAAGTATCTCTCTATATTCTTTTTTATTTTCTATTTTGGCAAGCATCATGTGGTGAGGAAAGATCTAGACACATATATCCAGTTGGATATGGGTGGGCATGAATTATTATTGTTGACATCACCCTTGAGGTGAATACGTTGGGAGGCGAAACTCTAAGCCCCTATCTTTCTATGTGTCCAGTTGAAACTTTTCGCTCATGTGTATGCGGTGAGTGTTAGCAATCATAGAAGACTATATGATGGTTGACTATGTGGACTTGCCAAAAGGCTCCGATACGTGACCCTTCCTGAAAAGATAATGAATTGTACTTCCAAAGTTGACTGAGAACATAGTTTGTTGATTTCAATAGAGTTTATGCTTTATACTTCGATGTTGTGATGAATTATTACTGATTCATGAGAAGTCTGTGATAAAAGTTATGTGATAAAAGTTCTATGATAAAGTTTGTTGTTGTTTAGTAATATACATGATGCTTCTATGTCAGTATTTTGTTTTTATCAGCACCTCTCTCTCTCTCTCTCTCTCTCTCTCTAAGCATGTGCACATGTTTTTTGATTTCGGTTTTCGCTTGAGGACAAGCGAAGTCTAAGCTTGGGAAGTTGATACGTCCATTTTGCATCATGTTTTTTTGTTATTTATGAAGTTTTTATGCATAATAATGCTTTTTTGGAGTAATTCTAATGCCTTCTCTCTCATAATATGCAAGGTTCACACAAAGAGGGAGAATACCTTCAACTGGAATTCTAGACGTGAAAAAGCTACGCCAGGCCACCTATTCTGCACATCTCCAAATGACCTGAAACTTCACGGAGATTTTTTATGGAATATATAAGAACTATTGGAGCAAATAACTACCAGAGGGGGCCCACTAGGTGGGCACAACCCACCTGGGCGTGCCAGGGAGCCCAGGCGCGCGCTGGTGGGTTGTGCCCTCCTCGGCCCACCTCTGGTGCCCCTCTTCTGGTATATAAGTCATTTTTACCTAGAAAAAAAATAAGGAGAGGACTTTCGGGACGAAGCGCCGCCGTCTCGAGGCAGAACTTGGGCAGGAGCACTTCTGCCCTCCGGCAGAGTGATTCCACCGGGGGAACTTCCCTCCCGGAGGGGAAATCATCATCGTCATCATCACCAACAACTCTCCCATCTTTGGGAGGGAAATCTCCATCAACATCTTCAACAGCACCATCTCCTCTCAAACTCTAGTTCATCTCTTGTGTTCAATCTTTGTACCGGAACCTTAGATTGGTGCTTGTGGGTGACTAGTTGTGTTGATTACATCTTGTAGTTGATTACTATATGGTTTATTTGGTGGAAGATTATATGTTCAGATCCATTATGCTATTTAATACCCCTCTGATCTTGAGCATGATTATCATTTTTGAGTAGTTACTTTTGTTCTTGAGGTCACGGGAGAAATCTTGTTGCAAGTAATCATGTGAACTTGATATGTGTTCGATATTTTGATGGTATGTATGTTGTGATTCCCTTAGTGGTGTCATGTGAATGTCGACTACATTGCACTTCACCATATTTGGGCCTAAGGGAATGCATATTGGAGTAATTATTAGATGATGGGTTGCAAGAGTGACAAAATCTTAAACCCTAGTTTATGCGCTACTTCATAAGAGATTGATTTGGATCCAAAAGTTCAATGCTATGGTTAGATTTTATGTTAATACTTTTCTCGTAGTTGTGGATTCTTGCGAGGGGGTTAATCATAAGTAGGAGGTTTGTTAAAGTAAGAACCTAAGCACCGGTCCATCAACATATCAAATTATCAAAGTAGCGAACACAAAAAAACCAACATGATGAAAGTGACTAGATGAAATTCCCGTGTACCCTCAAGAACGCTTTGCTTATCATAAGAGACCGTTTTGGCCTGTCCTTTGCCACAAAATGATTGGGCTACCTTGCTGCACATTATTTGTATTTACCGTTACTTGCTCGTTACAAATTACCTTGCTATCAAACTACTCTCTACTTATAATTTTAGTGCTTGCAGAGAATACCTTGCTGAAAACCGCTTGTCATTTCCTTCTGCTCCTTGTTGGGTTCGACACTCTTACTTATCGAAAGGACTACAATTGATCCCCTATACTTGTGGGTCATCATACCCGTGGATACAGTACCCGCATTGGCAGGGCGTGGGCATAATTTTATACCCACGGGTAGTACCCATTCCCTACACGTTAAGTTATGGGTAGGGCATGGGTATAACCTTTTACCCATGTGAACCTTACCTGTGATTCACATGTGCAACTATGTTAAAGTTGTGTCGTGAGCTTATGAACCTATGTTAGAGTTGTCACCAATTGTCAATTTGAATTGACATAATTGTCATGTACTCAACTATCTCTTCTTGAGTTGTGATCAATGTTTTTTCCTCAAATGTGTTATAAATGAAAATAAAATTGCAAATAACTTGTGCATCGTTTGGTCTACCTGTTGAGTATCCAATGGGTATGGGTACCCGTCGGGTATGGGTACGGGTAAAGATTCATACCCATGGGTACGAGTATGTGTATAATTTTGTACCCATGGGTATACCAAGGCGGCGGCGGTCGGCTGGGAACGGTGTGCGGACGAGCGCGTCCTGCGCCTGGCACAGCACCGATGCCCAAGCGGCCAATGCAGCGTTGTGCGTGAGACGGACATACAGAGGCAGTGGAGATGGTAGGTGATGCAGCAGTCTTGTTCGGAGCGGGGCAGCGATGGCCGGTGTAGAGCGACGGTGCAGGAAGATGCGTGAATGACGGTCGTGACAGGCCGCCGTGTTGCACGACGCTGCTGGGTCAGAGAAGAGGCCGGCTGGTCATGACAGTGTCGGTGTAGAGGCGTGGGGTCGGTGGCGGTGGCGGGTGACGCAAACCGATCTTATATCAAAGACCCAAAAAGAAAAACGCTCATTAAGATGATATGTGGGAGAGAGAAAACATGGATCAAAGGATCAGGAAAAAGACTCTCTAGGGCAGCCCGTCAACACGACCAGCGGACGAACCCTATGTACGGGCGGTGCATCCCCCGGTGGTGATCATGGAGACCTACTGCCCCGGGGGCAGCGCGGAGCGGCGGTGGCGGTGGCTGCTAGTGTTTGGGCCGGTTAGGCTGATACCAAGTTAGAAGGGATAGAGGGAGAGGATTGACGTAATGAGTTTGATGTGTTGAGCCTCGAGGGCGAGTGTATATTGAGTATAAGACTCGTAGGGAAAGACGCCTCCTAGATATAAGATGGAAACAATTCATATCTAATCCCAGACAATCTCTAAATACCTAATATATCTCTAACAGCCTTGACAGGCTTTTCATTAGTGCATGACGAGGAGCGCCCTTCGTCATGCCCCAGCATGTAGCCATGTTGATAACCTCGTGAAAGTGCAACTAATCCCTGGGTGGTTTTGGTAATTCCTAACAACATATAGCTCATTGAACTAATATTCTTTCAAGATAATCATTTCAGAAAGTTCAATGATTGGCATGGCATGGACTAGAGATGTGGACCCCTCAAAATGCTAAGGACACATATTGGCAAAGGCTCAAGACTCTACATTTTCATTTTAGTGATCCAAGATCACATTGAGTCCATAGGAAAAGCCAATACTATTAAAAGGGGATGAGGTGTTGCTTAATGGCTTGCTTGCCAATATGCTCCAAAAGCCCTCAACCACTTTCTCATATCCACATATGTCCTAAACCAAAAGTCAAACTCGGCCCCACCAATTTGATCTATCCGGTGCCACCGAGTTCATTTGACATAGCCACTGCCAGAAACCCTAATCAATTCGTTCTCACCGATAGGGATCTTGGTCTCATAGAGATGGGATTGCAAACTCTCTGTTTTCCTTCGTAACGTTTCGGTCTAACCGAGATGAGCGATCGGTCCCACTGAGTTTGCAATGCAAACTCTCTATTTCCTTTTTATAACGTTTTAGTCTCACCGAAATGAGCGATCGGACCCACCGAGTTTGCCTGACCAACTCTTTGTTTGCCTACTACAGAAATCGGTCTCACTGAGTTCATGTGATCGGTCTCACCGAGATTACGTTGTGCCCTAACCCTAACACAATCGGCCCTACCGAGTTGACATGTCGGTCCCATCGAAAATCCTAACGTTCACATTTTGAACTAAATCGGTCTGACCAAGTTTCACTATTCGGTCCCACCGAGTTTGGTAAATTGTGTGTAACGGTTAGATTCTGTGTGGAGGCTATATATACCCCTCCACCCATCCTCCATTCATGGAGAGAGCAATCAGAACGTGCCTACACTTCCAGCATTCATTTTCCGAGAGAGAACCACCTACTCATGTGTTGAGACCAAGATATTCCAATCCAACCACAAGAATCTTGATCTCTAGCCTTCCCCAAGTTGCTTTCCACTCAAATAATCTTTCCACCAAATCCAAATCTGTGAGAGAGAGTTTAGTGTTGGGGAGACTATCATTTGAAGCACAAGAGCAAGGAGTTCATCATCAACACACCATATATTACCTTTTGGAGAGTGGTGTCTCCTAGATTGTTTAGGTGTTACTTGGGAGCCTCCGTCAAGATTGTGGAGTTGAACCAAGGAGTTTGTACGGGTAAGGAGATCGCCTACTTCGTGAAGATCTACCCTAGTGAGGCAAGTCCTTCGTGGGTGATGGCCATGGTGGTATAGACAAGGTTGCTTCTTCGTGGACCCTTCGTGGGTGGAGCCCTCCGTGGACTCGCGCAACTGTTACCCTTCGTGGGTTGAAGTCTCCATCAACGTGGATGTACGATAGCACCACCTATCCGAACCACGGGAAAAATATTCATGTGTACATTGCGTTTGCTCCCTCCAAACTCTTCCCTTTTACCTTCATATACAATGATTTACGTTCCATTGCTATACTCTTAGAGTTGCATGTGTAGGTTGGTTGCTTGACTTGTGCTAAGTTTCTAAAATCTGCCAAGACTTAAAATTGGGAAAAGACTAGATTTTTATTTCGTCAAGTAGTCTAATCACCCCCCTCTAGACATACTTTTGATCCTACAAGTGGTATCAGAGCTTTGGTCTCCATTTGCTTTGATTTCCATAGCTTTGGTGATCATAGCCTTGGTTTCACAACCTAGGAGAGTATGGCGTCTATCGAGAGAAATACCACCGTAGAGGTCCTTACTTTGATGGTACTAATTTTGCAAGTTGGAAGCATAAGATGAAAATGCATATACTTGGACATAACCCCGCCGTTTTTGATATTTTGTGTATTGGCTTGCAAGGTGAATTCTTCGATGGGAGAGAACCATATCGTGAAGCTATCGCGAAAGAATTGAAGATGCTGTAGTACAATGCTAAAGCTTGCGATATCCTCTTAAATGGATTGTGCCCCGAAGGATTCAACAAAGTCAGCCGTCTTGAGAATGCAAAGGAAATTTGGGATACTTTGATTGATATGCACGAAGGTACCGACTCCGTCAAGGAATCCAAATTGGATGTGCTTCAAAGTCAGCTTGACAAGTTCAAAATGAAGGATGGTGAAGGCGTCGCTGAAATGTACTCTAGGCTTGCTCTCATCAAAAATGAGATTGCCGGCTTGGATGGAAAATATGATACCGTGTGCACTTTGATCCAAATGATGCCCAATTACAAAGATTCAAGCCAACCGAAGTCATTTGAAGAATTGTTGCTCATGAGTTGTCACTCAAGTATAAAGAAGAGCTTCACAACAAGTCTAGTGGTGCTTACAAAGCCTCATGTGATGCTCCTACATCATCAAGTGAGAAACAAGCCTTCAATGAAGAATTGAGCCTAATGGTGAAGAACTTCAACAAGTTCTACAAGAGTAGAAGCAAAGAAAGAAGTTTCAAGTCAAGGTTCTACAATGACAAAAGATCTTCTAGTCATGAGCGTAATTTCTACAATTGTGGAAGACCCGGACTCTACTCCAATGAGTGTACGGCTCCCTACAAAAGAAGAGAAGAATCACCTAAAAGGAGAAGCAAAAGAGAAGAATCACCTCCAAGGGAGAGAAGGAGTAGAGATGATCATTATGAATGAAGAACCTCTCGCAGAAGCAAGGAATCGGAGAAGAAGGACAAGTCATCAAGGAGCTACACAAAATGAAGACATCAAGCTCATGTTGGTGAATGGGTATCCGGCTCCGACTCCGACAACCACTCCGAGAGAAGTTATCACTCCGACTCCGTATATACTCAAGATGAAGGTGTTGCTGGTCTAGCACTTGTGTCAACCAACTCCTATGACATATTTGACTCACCAAATGAAGGAATTGGAAGATGCTTCATGGCTAAAGGCCCAAAGGTATCACACCCCGAGTATGTTTATTTCAATAGTGATGAAGATGATTTGCTAGGTGATGATGATTTACTTTTTGACAACTCTAGTGATGAAAACTATGATGAACTTGCTATTAATCAAGCTAATCAAGATAAAACGAATGATGATGATAAGAAGGAGATTGAGCGTCTAACTAAAGAACTAAACACTCTTAAGTTAGCTCATGAAACTACCTGAGAAGATCATCGAGAGCTTTTAAAGACTCATGAGAAGCTACGCTTTGAAAAGCTCAACCAAGAGCAAGAGCATGGGTTCTTAAAAGCAATCAATGATGATCTTCGTAAGAAAAGTTATTCTTACATTGCCAAGTGTTTACTGTTGTCTACTTACATGCCACAAGTAAAATCTAGCAACTAGAACAAGAAAGATTCTTCATCTTGTAGTAACAATAATCATGCTAAATCCAATATTGTTGCTTCTAGTAGTTCTATTGATTCCACTAACGATTCTCTTAGCTAAGCTACACTTGAGCAAGAAAATAGCTTATTGAAGGGAATAATAGAGAAATGTGTTTACAAGAGCCTTGCTGGAAGTAAGCAATTTGAGGAAATTGTACGCAAGCAAGGAAGGCACCGGAAGAATCAAGGTGTTGGTTTTGAATGAAAGTTCAATGCCAATGGAGTTGAGTGGGAAGAAGATCAATACCCCAAGATGAAGTTTGTTCCTCAACAAGAGAAGTATGATCCTACTTCCTTCAAGGGGACACAAGCTCAAGATGATCTTCCACCACAAGACCACAAGCAAAAAGGCAAGTACAAGCTTCAAGAGGAGATTGATGCATTCGAAGAAGCTCCTAAGCGTTGGGGAACGTAGTAATTCAAAAAAATTCCTACGATCACGCAGCATAGCAACGAGCGGGGAAGAGTGTGTCCACGTACCCTCGTAGACCGAAAGCGGAAGCGTTTAGTAACGCAGTTGATGTAGTCGAACGTCTTCAC
The DNA here is from genome assembly GCA_032464435.1 of Aegilops umbellulata. Lineage (NCBI taxonomy): Eukaryota > Viridiplantae > Streptophyta > Magnoliopsida > Poales > Poaceae > Aegilops > Aegilops umbellulata. The sequence goes on from CP136060.1 coordinate 227,189,746, forward strand.
GATCCAACCGATCCAAGTACCGAATGTACGGCACCTCCATGTTTAGCACAAGTTTAGCACGATGACGTCCCTCTAGCTCTTGGTCCAGTTGAGGACGAGGGAGAGTTTTGTCACCATGACGGCATGGCGACGGTGATGATGAAGTAACTGGCGCAGGGCTTCGCCTAAGCACTACGACGATATGACCGAGGTGTTAAACTGTGGAGGGGGCCACCACATACGGCCAAGAGATTGTCTGTTGTCCTTTGGGGTGCCCCCTGGCCACGTATATAAAGGAGGGTGGGAGAGAGGCCGGCGTCCAGGAGGGGCGCGCCAAGGGGGGAGTCCTACTTGGACTCCTAGTCCAAGTAGGATTCGCCCCCCCCCCCCCGTTCCATTATTTCACCGGAGGGAAAGGAATGAGTGGAGAAGGAGAAGGAAGGAGGGGGCGCACCCCCACCCCTTGCCCAATTCGGTTTGGGCAGGGGGGAGGTGCGCGCCACCACGTGGCCCTTCTTCCCTCTCTCCACTAAAGGCCTCTAAGGCCCATTAACTTCCCCGGGGTTTCCGGTAACCCCTCGGTACTCCGGAAAAATACCCGGATCACTCGGAACCATTCTGATGTCCGAATATAACCTTCCAATATATGAATCTTTACCTCTCGACCATTTCGAGACTCCTCGTCATGTACGTGATCTCATCCGAGACTCAGAACAAACTTCGGTCATCAAATCACATAACTCATAATACAAATCGTCATTAAACGTTAAGCGTGCGGACCCTACGTGTTCAAGAACTATGTAGACATGACCGAGACACATATCCGGTCAATAATCAATAGCAGAACCTAGATGCTCTTATTGGCTCCCACATATTCTACAAAGATCTTTATCGGTCAAACCGCATAACAACATACCTCATTCACTTTGTCATCAGTACGTTACTTGCCCGAGATTCGATTGTCGGTATAATCATACCTAGTTCAATCTCGTTACCGGCAAGTCTCTTTACTGGTTCCGTAATGTATCATCCCGCAACTAACTCATTAGTCACATTGCTTGCAAGGCTTATAGCGATGAGCATTACCAAGAGGGCCCAGAGATACCTCTCCGATACACGGAGTGACAAATCCTAATCTTGATCTATGCCAATTCAACAAACACCTTCGGAGACACCTGTAGAGCATATTTATGATCACCCAGTTACGTTGTGACATTTGATAGCACACAAAGTGTTCCTCCGGTACTCGGGAGTTGCATAATCTCATAGTTAGAGGAATATGTATAAGTCATGAAGAAAACGATAGCAATAAAACTAAACAATCATAATGCTAAGCTAACGGATGGGTCTTGTCCATCACATCATTCCCTAATGATGTGATCCCATTCATCAAATGACAACACATGTCCATGGCTAGGAAACTTAACCATCTTTGATTAACGAGCTAGTCAAGTAGAGGCATACTAGGGACACTCAGTTTTGTCTATGTATTCACACGTGTACTAAGTTTTATTATTGACTCTAGGGCATATTTCCTTCCGTCTCCCACTTGCACTAGAGTCAATAATCTAGATTACATAGTAATGATTCTAACACCCACAGAGTCTTGGTGCGGATCATGTTTTGCTCGTGGAAGAGGCTTAGTCAATGGATCTGCAACATTCAGATCCGTATGTATTTTGCAAATCTCTATGTTTCCCTCCTTGGCTTAATCGCGGATGGAATTGAAGCGTCTCTTGAATTGTTTGGTTCTCTTGTGAAATCTGGATTCCTTTGCCAAGGCTATTGCTCCAGTATTGTCACAAAAGATTTTCATTGGACCCGATGCACTAGGTATTACACCTAGATCGGATATGAACTCCTTCATCCAGACACCTTCATTTGCTGCTTCCGAAGCAACTATGTACTTCGCTTCACACGTAGATCCTGCCACAATGCTCTGTTTGGAACTGCACCAACTGACAGCTCCACCATTCAATATAAATACATATCCGGTTTGTGACTTAGAGTCATCCGGATCAGTGTCAAAGCTTGCATCGATGTAACCATTTACAACGATCTCTTTGTCACCTCCATATATGAGAAACATATCCTTAGTCCTTTTCACGTATTTCAGGATGTTCTTGACCGCTGTCCAGTGATCCACTCCTGGATTACTTTGGCACCTCCCTGATAAACTAATAGCAAGGAACACATTAGGTACGGTACACAGCATTGCATGCATGATATAACCTATGGCTAAGGCATCGGGAATGACTTTCATTTTCTCTCTATCTTCTGCAGTGGTCGGGCATTGAGTTTGACTCAACTTCACACCTTGTAACACAGGCAAGAACCCTTTCTTTGACTGATCCATTTTGAACTTCTTCAAAACTTTATCAAGGTATGTGCTTTGTGAAAGTCCAATTAAGCGTCTTGGTCTATCTCTATAGATCTTGATGCCCAATATATAAGCAACTTCACCAAGGTATTTCATTGAAAAATTCTTATTCAAGTATCCTTTTATGCTATCCAGAAATTTTGTATTATTTCCAATCAACAATATGTCATCTACATATAATATTAGAAATCCTATAGAGCTCCCATTCACTTTCTTGTAAATACAGGCTTCTCCAAAAGTTTGTATAGAACCATATGCTTTGATCACACTATCAAAGTGTATATTCCAACTCCGAGAGGCTTGCACTAGTCCATAAATGGATCGCTGGAGCTTGCACACATTGCTAGCACCTATAGGATCAACAAAACCTTCTAGTTGCATCATATACAACTCTTTTTTAAGATATCCATTAAGGAATGCAATTTTGACATCCATTTGCCAAATCTCATAATCATAAAATGCGGCAATTGCTAATACGATTTGGACAGACTTAAGCATCGCTACGGGTTAGAAGGTCTCATTGTAGTCAACTCCTTGAACTTGTCGAAAACCTTTCGCAACGAGTCGAGCTATGTAGACAGTAACATTACCGTCAGTGTCAGACTTCTTCTTGAAGATCCATTTATTTTCTATGGCTTGCCGATCATCGGGCAAGTCAACCAAAGTCCACACTTTGTTCTCATACATGGATCCCATCTCAGATTTCATGGCCTTAAGCCATTTTGCAGAATCTGGGCTCATCATCGCTTCGTCATAGTTCGTAGGTTCATCATGGTCAAGTAACATGACCTCCAGAACAGGATTACCGTACTACTCTGTTGTGGACCTTACTCTGGTTGACCTATGAGGTTCGGTAGTAACTTAATCTGAAGTTTCATGATCATCATCATTATCTTCCTCACTAATTGGTGTAGGAATCATTGGAACTGATTTCTATGATGAACTACTTTCCAATTCGGGAGTAGGTACAATTACCTCATCAAGTTCTACTTTCCTCCCACTCACTTCTTTCGAGAGAAACTCCTTCTCTAGAAAGGATCCATTCTTAGAAACGAATATATTCCCTTCAGATCTATGATAGAAGGTGTACCAACAGTTTCCTTTGGGTATCCTATGAAGACACATTTCTCCGATTTGGGTTCGAGCTTATCAGGTTGAAGCTTTTTCACATAAGCATCGCAGCCACATACTTTAAGAAACGACGACTTAGGTTTCTTGCCAAACCATAGTTCATATGATGTCGTCTCAACGGATTTAGATGATGCCCTATTTAACGTGAATGCAACCGTCTCTAAAGCATAACCCCAAAACGATAGCGGTAAATTAGTAAGGGACATCATAGATCGCACCATATCTAATAACGTACGGTTACGACGTTTGGACACACGATTACGTTGTGGTGTTCCAGGTGGCGTGAGTTGCGAAACTATTCCACATTGTTTCAAATGAAGACCAAACTCATAACTCAAATATTCAGCTCCACGATCATATCGTAGAAATTTTATTTTCTTGTTATGATTATTTTCTACTTTACTCTGAAATTCTTTGAACTTTTAGAATGTTTCAGACTTATGTTTCATTAACTAGATATACCCACATCTGCTCAAATCATCTGTGAAGGTCAGAAAATAATGATACCCGGCCGCCGCGAGCCTCAACACTCATTGGACCGCATACATCAGTATGTATTATTTCCAGCAAGTCAGTTGCTCTCTCCATTGTTCCAGAGAACGATGTCTTAGTCATCTTGCCCATGAGGCATCGTTCACAAGCATCAAGTGATTCATAATAAAGTGATTCCAAAAGCCCATCAGCATGGAGTTTCTTCATGCGCTTTACACCAATATGACCTAAACGGTAGTGCCACAAATAAGTTGCACTATCATTATTAACCTTGCATCTTTTGGCTTCAATATTATGAATATGTGTATCACTACAATCGAGATTCAACAAAAATAGACCACTCATCAAGGGTGCATGACCATAAAAGTTATTACTCGTATAAATAGAACCACCATTATTCTCCGATTTAAATGAATAACCGTCTCGCATTAAACAAGATCCAGATATAATGTTCATGATTAATGTTGGCACCAAATTACAATTATTTAGTTCTAAAACTAATCCCGGAGGTAGATGTAGAGGTAGCATGCCGACGGCGATCACAGTGACTTTGGAACCATTTCCCACGTGCGTCGTCACCTCGTCCTTAGCCGATCTTCGTTTAATCCGTAGCCCCTGTTTCACGTTACAAATATGAGCAACAGAACCAGTATCAAATACCCAGGCGCTACTACGAGCATTAGTAAGGTATACATCAATAACATGTATATCAAATATACCTTTCACTTTGCCATCCTTCTTCTCCACCAAATACTTGGGGCAGTTCCGCTTCCAGTGACCAGTCCCTTTGCAGTAGAATCACTCTGTCTCAGGCTTAGGTCCAGACTTGGGCTTCTTCACTTGAGCAGCAACTTGCTTGTCATTCTTCTTGAAGTTCCCCTTCTTCACTTCTTCCCCTTTTCTTCAATCTAGTGGTCTTGTTAACCATCAACACTTGATGGCCCTTCTTGATTTCTACCTCCACAGCCTTTAGCATCGGGAAGAGCTCGGGAATTGTCTTATCCATCCCTTGCATATTATAGTTCAACATGAAGCTTTTGTACCTTGGTGGCAGTGATTGAAGAACTCTGTCAATGACACTATCATCAGGAAGATTAACTCTCAGTTGAGTCAAGTGGTTGTGGTACCCAGACATTCTGAGTATATGTTCACTGACAGAACTATTCTCTTCCATCTTGCAGCTATAGAAATAATTGGAGACTTCATATCTCTCAATCTGGGCATTTGCTTGAAATATTAACTTCAACTCCTGGAACATCTCATATGCTCCATGACGTTCAAAACGTCTTTGAAGTCCCGATTCTAAGATGTAAAGCATGGCACACTGAACTATCTAGTAGTCATCAGCTTTGCTCTGCCATACGTTCATCACGTCCGGAGTTGCTCCTGCAGCGGGTCTTGCACCTAGCGGTGCTTCCAGGACGTAATTCTTCTGTGTAGCAATGAGTATAATCCTCAAGTTACGGACCCATTCCGTGTAATTGCTACCATCATCTTTCAACTTAGCTTTCTCTCGGAACGCATTAAAATTCAAAGGAACGGTAGCACAGGCCATTGATCTACAACAACATAGACATGCAAAAACTCTCAGGTACTAAGTTCATTATAAATTAAAGTTCAATTAATCATATTACTTAAGAACTCCCACTTAAATAGACATCCCTCTAGTCATCTAAATGATCACGTGATCTTAAGTAAAACATGCCCGATTATCACGTGAGATGGAGTATTTTTTCAATGGTGAACATCACAATGTTGATCATATCTACTATATGATTCACGTTCGACCTTTCAGTCTCAGTGTTCTGATGTCATATCTGCATATGCTAGGCTCGTCAAGTATAACCCGAATATTCTACAGGTGCAAAACTGGCTTGCACCCGTTGTATGTGAACGTAGAGCTTATCACACCCGATCATCACGTGGTGTCTCGGCATGACGAACTGTAGAGACGGTGCATACTCAGGGAGAACTCTTATGAAGAAAATATGCCCTAGAGGCAATAATAAAGTTTTTATTTATATTTCCTTATATCATGATAAATGTTTATTATTCATGCTAGAATTGTATTAACCGGAAACTTAGTACATGTGTGAATACATAGACAAACATAGTGTCCCTAGTATGCCTCTACTAGACTAGCTCGTTAATCAAAGATGGTTAAGTTTCCTAGCCACAGACATGTGTTTTTATTTGATGAACGGGGTCACATCATTAGAGAATTACGTGATGGACAAGACCCATCCGTTAGCTTAGCACTATGATCGTTTAGTTTATTGCTATTGCTTTCTTCATGACTTATACATGTTCCTATGACTATGAGATTATGCAACTCCCGAATACCGGAGGAACACTTAGTGTGCTATCAAACATCACAACGTAACTAGGTGATTATAAAGATGCTCTACAGGTGTCTCCGATGGTGTTTGTGAGTTGGCATAGATCGAGATTAGAATTTGTAACTCGGATTGTCGGAGAGGTATCTCTGGGCCCTCTCGATAATGCACATCACTATAAGCCTTGCAAGCAATGTGACTAATGAGTTAGTTGCGGGATGATGCATTACGGAACGAGTAAAGAGACTTGTCGGTAACGAGATTGAACTAGGTATGGTGATACCGACGATCGAATCTCGGGAAAGTAACATACCGATGACAAAGGGAACAACGTACGTTGTTGTGCGGTTTGACCGATAAAGATCTTCGTAGAATATGTAGGAGCCAATATGAGCATCCAGGTTCCGCTATTGGTTATTGACCGGAGAGGTTTCTCAGTCATGTCCACATAGTTCTCGAAGCCGTACGGTCCGCACGTTTAACGTTCGATGACGATTGGTATTATGATTTTATGTGATTTGATATATCGAAGGTTGTTTGGAGTCTCGGATGAGATCACGGACGTGACGAGGAGTCTTGAAATGGTCGACACATAAAGATTGATATATTGGACCATGTTGTTCGGACACCGGAAGTGTTCCGGAGAATTTGGGATAAAACCGGAGTGCCGGAAGGGGTTACCGGAACCCCCGGGAAAACTAATGGGCCTCTATGGGCCTTAGTGGGAAGAGAGGAAGGGCCAGGAGGGGCTGACCACACCCCCCTTGGGTCCGAATTGGACTAGGAGAAGGGGGCGGCACCCCCTTTGCTTCCCTTCCCCCTCTTCCTTCCTTCCCCCTCTCTCCCTCTTGGTGGATTCCTACCAGGACTTGGAGTCCTAGCAGGATTCCCCTCTTGGGGCGCACCCTAGGGGCCGGTCGGCCCTCCCCTCCTCCCTCCTTTATATACGGGGGAGGGGGCACCCCATAGACACACAAGTTGACCTTTAGCCGTGTGCGGTGCCCCCTCCATAGTTTTCCACCTCGGTCATATTGTCGTAGTGGTTAGAGGAAGCCCTGCGTCTGTAACTTCATCATCCGTCATCACGCCATCGTGCTGACGAAACTACCCCTCGGCCTCAGCTGGATCTAGAGTTCAGGGGACGTCATCGAGCTGAATGTGTGCAGATCGTAGAGGTGTCGTGCGTTTAGTAATTGAGCGGTTGGATCGCGAAGACGTTCGACTACATCAACCGCGTTACTAAGCGCTTCCGCTTTCGGTCTACGAGGGTACGTGGACACACTCTCCCCGCTCGTTGCTATGCTTCTCCTAGATAGATCTTGAGTGATCGTAGGAATTTTTTTGAAATACTACGTTCCCCAACAGTGGCATCCGAGCCAGGTCTATGCGTAGATGGTATATGCACGAGTAGAACACAAAGAGTTGTGGGCAATAAAAGTCATACTGCTTACCAGCATGTAATACTTTGATTCGGCGATATTGTTGGATGAAGCAGCCCAGACCGACATTACATGACCGCGTTCATGTGACTGGTACTACCGCCATGCTTCGCACATAGGTGGCTAGTGGGTGTCTATTTCTCCAACTTTAGTTGAATCGAGTGTGACTATGCTCGGTCATTGTTGAAGGTTAAAACAGCACACTTGACGAAAAATCGTTGGGGTTTTGATGCGTAGGTAAGAACGGTTCTTGCTAGAAGCCCATAGCAGCCACGTAAAACTTGCAACAACAAAGTAGAGGATGTCTAACTTGTTTTTGCAGGGCTTGCTGTGATGTGATATGGTCATGACGTGATGATATATAAATTGTTGTATGAGATGATCATGTTTTGTAACAGTTAGCGGCAACTGGCAGGAGCCATATGGTTGTCGCTTTATTATATGAAATGCAATCGCCATGTAATTCCTTTACTTTATCACTAATCGGTAGCGATAGTCGTAGTAGCAATAGTTGGCGAGACGACAATGATGCTTCGATGGAGATCAAGGTATCAAGCTGGTGACGATGGTGATCATGACAATGCTTTGGAGATGGAGATCAAAGGCACAAGAAGATGATGGCCATATCATATCACTTATATTGATTGCATGTGATGTTTATCCTTTATGCATCTTATTTTGCTTAGTATGGCGTAGCATTATATGATGATCCCTCACTAAATTTGAAGGTACAAGTGTTCTCCCTGAGTATGCACCGTTGCGACAGTTCGTCATGCCGAGACACCACGTGATGATCGGGTGTAATAAGCTCTACATTCACATACAATGGGTGCAAGCCAGTTTTGCACATGTGGAATACTCGGGTTAAACTTGACGAGCCTAGCATATGCAGATATGGCCTCAGAACACTGAGACCAAAAGGTCGAACGTGAATCATATAGTAGATATGATCAACATAGTGATGTTCAACAGGGAAAGCTACTCCATCTCACGTGATGATCGGACATGGTTTAGTTGATATGGATCACGTGATCATTTAGATGACTAGAGGGATGTCTATCTAAGTGGGAGTTCTTAAGTAATATGATTAATTGAACTTAAATTTATCATGAACTTAGTCCTGATAGTATTTGCATATCTATGTCGTAGATCAATTGCTCGCGTATAGCTTCCCCGTTTTATTTATGATTTGTTCCTAGAGAAAACTATGTTGAAAGTAGCAATGATGCAGACTAGGTCGGTGATCTGAAGATTATCCTCATTGCTGCAGAGAAGAATTATGTCCTTGATGCATCTCTAGGTGACAGAACTATTGCAGGAGCAGATGCAGACGTTATGACAGTTTGACAAGTTCGGTATGATGACCACTTGATAGTTTAGTGCACCATGCTTTACGGCTTAAAACCGGGACTTCAAAAATGTCTTGAAATGTCACGGAGCATATGAGATGTTCCAAGTGCTGAAATTGGTATTTCAGACTCACGCCCGAGTCGAGAGGTATGAGACCTCTGACAAGTACTTTGCCTACAAGATGGAGGAGAATAGCTCAACCAGTGATCATGTGCTCAGAATGTCTGAGTACTACAATCGCTTGAATCAAGTGGGAGTTAATCTTCTAGATAAGATAGTGATTGACAGAGTTCTCTAGTCACTATCACCAAGTTACTGGAACTTCGTGATGAACTCTAATATGCAAGGGATGACGAAAACGATTCCCCGAACTCTTCACAATGCTGAAATCGATGAAGGTAGAAATCAAGAAAAGGATCAAGTGTTGATGGTTGACAAGACCACTAGTTTCAAGTAAAATGGCAAGGGAAAGAAAGGGAACTTCAAGAAGAATGGCAAGCAAGTTGCCACTCCCATTGTAACATCCCAATTTTCAATTTGGATGTTATACATAGGTCATCATAATGCATATCATATTTTATTTGCATTTTGGTTGTGATCCTAGAAATCCTAAGCAACTCAAGGACCCAAGGAGAGAGTTGGGGATTTCGTATATTTTCATATTCGAATTTTTCTCAAATCTGAAAAGAGGATGAATTTGGTTTTAATATTTTTCTCTCCAATTATTTCCAATATTAAAAATAAATGAGAGAAGATGATATGACTTCTTCAAAAGAGAGGAATATTGGAGGAGAAATTTTAAAATCAAATAAATATTTTATTTGTATTTTATTCGCTATTTTATTTGAATTAGAAAAAATATGCATTTTTCAATATTGCATTTTTAGGCCAGAAATATGTTCACCTTGTTCTATATATTAGGTTTAGACGGTGAAAATTGTTTTTCGCATTTTTAGAATTATTTTATATTTTATTAGGATTTTCTTCGGGCGAGATTTTATTTAAAACAAAACTTTTCCCGCCCGGCTGGGCCGAAGCCCAGCCGAGCAGGCCGGCCCGCAAGGCGCCGCCGCCTCCTTCGCCGACTCGGGACGAAGTCCCGAGCCTCCCCGCCGCCGCCACCGTGTCCCACCTGGAACGCGCCGCCGTGCCCCTTTTCGCAAGCCGAGGTCGTCTCCCTCGCCTATATAAGCCGCCACCCCGCCGCCTCCTCCTCCACCTCGCCCCACGGCAGCCACCACCACCCGCCGCCGCCTGCTGCCTCCTGCCGCTGTTGCCCGCCGCTGCGTGCGCCGAAGCCGCCCCGCCCGCGCCGTTCGCCGGAGCCGTCGTTGACCGCTGCCGCCCACCGGTTTTTTCGCCGGTTTTAGGTATAAAATTTAGATCTTTTTTAGGTTTTGTCGATTTTCTTTTTGGTTCAACGATTTAGATCGGTTTTTTTAGATTCGCTAATTAGCGAACGCTCTATGTTTAGTTTAGTCCCTGATCTATAGATGGTGGACCTAAGGAACAAGTTTGCTCAATCGGATGAAGACACACCTTTTGGACGACACTTGAAGGAATTCACTAGGTACCTGAACATCGGAATACCAAACTTCACCGGGACCTACACCGCCACTTTACCAGAAGAGGAGCATTGGATGATTCGAGTTCATGTTCCAGGAAGGACATTCGCGCCAGTTACTGAGCCCATAGAGTTTTCCTTTGACGCACCAACCCGGAGTCTAGGAAAGAGC